>JAHWFO010013848.1:3823682-3883333 GCA_023313115.1 Rhysida immarginata
CCCCCCCCCCCCTGAGATATCAGCCATTTTAACGAGATATCTCGTCATTTACTGATGTCTGGATCACTCCAAAATAATTTTTAATTCAAATTTTTCTCTAATCCTTTGCTAATTATGCAATTGTTGAAACATTATTAGGCATGAAATGTCATTTCTCAACATAAACTTTTCAAGTGTTTTATGCCACCTTAGGAGCTAGGACCTATGCCTGCATAATAAAACTCTGAACCCGCGCGTCTGAGACACTGTTTAGTAGCCGTCACAATGGAGTTATCATCGTCAAGCCTCTTTCCACGAAAATGTACCTTCAGTTTACCAAAGAGATAGTAGTCAGTGGTTGCCAGGTCAGAACCTGTAAGGTGGTGCTGCAATTTTGTACAGCCAAGCTTTGTGCGTCAAGGCGTTTGAATTTTTGAGTTTTCCTACTTTTTTCCTACTTCAAAGATTTCCCTGTGGCCGAGTGTTTAAATAACTTTGGAACCCACTTACACAAACTCTTTTTTCAGTCCCGATTGTTGCAGTATTCTGCATATACTTGTGTCTCTAATTCTTGATAGGATTGACACATTTTCATAATTACATATCTGTCTTCCAAAATCATCTTGCTAACACACTGTCATTGTGAGGTGTTTGCGCAATGATTGGTCTAGCATGCCCTCTTTCTCCAGATAATCTGCGTTACCAACCAGATGCCTTTTTCATTTCTTGTGAATGTTTCTCACAGTGTCATTCTCACAACACACGAAGTCTATTAACAGCACGTTGCTTTTGCTGAAGCTAAAGCCCAGCAGCTATCTTGAAATTTCCTGAAGACTTTTTCTTCGAATTACTTCGAAATAAGAGTAAAAACCTTATAGATATTCGTTTATTATTCTTTGAATCAAGTTTCTCCCTGCAATTTAGGAGATAAGCAAATACCCGGGTTCCAGTTTATAAACTACGTGCCTCGCATTTATAAGAAAAAAAGATAAAATTACCACTTTATGAGCAATACTTTGATTGTTGTACCCATTTTGGAATTTAAATTGAAACTAGTGTACTTAACGATAGTTGATAGCTAGGTTTCCTTGTAAAGAAAATTATATGTATTAACAATTTTAAAGGTTTCTTCATTTAGCATATTTTCAAAGCAAAACAACCAAACAAAGTTTTCATTTAAAAATCGTTGGCATGGTAACATCTTTATTGGAACAAGCCTAATTGTGTTGTCAGTTCACAGTTTCCATGGTGAAAAATCTGCCTGACAACGGGCATTACAATATAGGTCCTTCGTTTAAGTCTCCTCTCTGGTTTCTTAATTGGTGTTTTCAATGCATCTAGTAGTCTCGTATGACATTTAATCTCCTTGCAGATTTCCTTCTGCAGTACCTAATTGGTTATTGAAAAGCCTTTGACGAATCTTTTCTTTTAAAGTGGAAGGGAAAATACCTTTTCATCATGTTCCGTAGTTTAAACTAATTTCATTAATTTTCTTTATAAAATCTATTTTTAAATATAACAGCAAGCCATGTTGGCGACGAAATCACTTATAAATGATGAAGCCGCCGCAACAATGCTAATGAACAAGAATCTATGTACATGTAATAAAGAGATTAAAAGCTGTAAGTGTGAATCTACCTCTCTGTCTGAAGTTAGTATAACTTAATAAAAACCGCTTAAGATCTTGAAAGATAATTCTGCACAAAGGAATCATTATATTAACTCGTGAAATCCATTATTTCAGTATGATAGGTGAATTAGAAGTGTTATAAATTCAATGTCGAATATTTATTAACCTGCAGCTGAATGGTTATTATGCACGCGTGGACCAATTTCTGGCGACAATGTGTGTTAAGGGTACTAATGAATGGCAACTCCTAAATGGGTGTTATTATAAATATTTAGAGAAGTGTTATTAACAAAAAAGTACAATTGCTGGTTAATGATAAAACGCATTTAGTATTTTTCAATGCGTCTAGTAGTTTCATATGATATTTAATCTTTTCTTTTAAAGTGAAAGGAAAAAAAAAGCTTTTCAGCTTGTTCCGTATTTTAAATAATTTCATTAATTTTCTTTATAATCTATCCTTAAATATAAAAGACAAGTCGTATGTTACTATAAAATAAATAAATTTTTATTTAGCCGTAATTGATAACACAGAGGTAACATAATTGTTTATTTATTCAGTAATTTAATAATTGGTTCTGTAATTTTGGATTAAATACATAATTTTAAAACAGTATTACGTGCATAAAAATTTATATCTGGAATGGAAATTTGAAATTTTCCTTCTATTTAGGTCCAATTAAATTGACTCATCTGAGAATTTTTTGAGATGTTCAAAAGCTTATACTCTTCAGCAATGAAATAAAGCAAGGATCAAGTGTGCTTCCAAGAAACATGTTTTCTTGACGGTTGAAAAACTTTTAAAGCTTGTTTCATGTTTTTTAAAATGTCTTTTGCTGTCTTTAGAAGGGGTTTTATGTTAATGAACCAAGCGTATTTTGAATCTCGACATCTTGCCATTACTTCTTGTTCTTTCTTTACTAAGCGGCTTTGTGCGATCCTTTAATGGAAAAAATGACATTCTGAAATCCGTCAAGATCAACTAATAGGAATAAAAGGCATTGCAGTGAAAACATTGAAAAAAAGATAAATAGAAATGCCTCCCCACCCCCACAAAAAAATCCTCATCATGATTTCATTTTAAGCTTATAATAATTACGCATTCTATGATTTCATTTCAAAGAACTTACTCAAATCAAACAATTTTGCTTATCAAAGAATAAACAAAACTGATAAGCATTCAAAACATTTCTGCGTCCTTTTGAAATTAAATGCAGAACAGATAGATTATGATCCTCATGTAAATATATATTTCTCATCATCCTTAATGTAACATTTGACGGATGTAGAAGAAAAGAAGGACGAGACACAATAACCCTGGAATGAAGCAAAAATTGAACAAAGGATGGTAAAACCCTGGAACCAGCCCATCAATTTACTTGAGTGCCATTCCTTTGGAGGTGGAGGTTTGACAGTTTGGGCTGGCTTTTCGTTGATTGGCCGCACTGATCTCCACCTGTTTGCAGACTCTGTGACAGCCATACGATATCGAGATAAAATTCTTGATCGCTATGTCAAACCTTATGCTGGTGCAGTATTCCCAGAGTTCATTATAATATTAGATGATAATGTCCACCCACATAAAGCAACGACTGGTCGATGCATACTTATCGCAGCAGTGTACGTGTTTGCGACGAATGTCCTGGTCAGCATTCTCTCCTGACTTTAATCCTATCGAGAACAGTAGCAGCTCGCATACCTCCTCGCAAGACACGCAAAGACCTGTCAACAGCTCTTCAAGAAGAATGGCATTTGCTCCCTTCAGCAGCACTTGATCATCCTGACAAACATTAATTGTTGTACTATTTTAATTCATTCCACGATAGACCACTATTATAAGCATCTTCAATGGTCTCTTTTCTTTATCATTAATGAACATTTTGGTTTTACTCATATTCACATGATACCAATTTTATCATAGGATATTAAAATGAAATAAATGAAGAAAACATCCAATATTTCTCATAAGGCATAATTAGAAAATTCTTGGAAAAGCAAAACAAAGAGGAATATCGTTTAAAAGAGAACCCTAAAAATACTGTGTACAAATATGTACTGGTGGTCCGATTTCGTATTAAATGAGGCTTGTTTTTAAACTTAATTCACTACTTGTTTATAAACTAAATAAGGCAGTCGTCTGTTATTGATGTCTTATGCCCTCTATGCACGTTACATAGCATATTTTTCCTTCCTTTGTTTTCGAGACAGGCTTCTAAACACGCCCTGGGCAAAGCTGGTTAAGACACAAACTTTTTTCGTGTTTACAATCAGGACGTAAGTTTGTTTTTCTTATTATCAAAGAAGTCGTCCAATTCTTTACTCAACGAAGGAAAGTCGTTTATATTTTTTTCTTGTTTGTTATTATCAACATTTTTTCCTTATACATTTTTATGTTGACAGTAGTCTAGGAAAACTTTTAGTGCCTGTCATAAAAGAAGGAAGGCCACGTCGTGGAAACTTTTCACTGTTTGTATAAGATGTTGTTTGGAAAAAAAAAGTGAGCCAAACGGAGAAAAGGAGGGTGAATTTATATATGGATTGCAGCTTCGAAATACAAGCTGAGGAAGAGAAGACGACAGTGAGTTTGACAGGCAGGGTTATACCTGGATGACGACGTCCTTATGACAGTGAGTCCGGAGGGGTTTTTTAAGAGAAGAAGTGGAAGGCGCCTGATGATGAGACTACGTCGTAAGAAGGTTTTATTCTTCCTTGCACGCCTCCCCAACCCACTTCCCCCAACACCACCTCCAACCGTTTTGTTCTAAAGGAAACGACAATGCAACGGCACAGCAAAGAAAGAAGAGAAAACGGAAAAGCGAAAGAGAATTTCATTCGAGGAAGAGTCATTCTTTTTGGTTTTGACGGATTCAGTCACCCGTAAGTAATCCTTGCTCAAATCCAGAATTTTCTTCCAAAGTAAAAAAAGATTTTTCAATAAGCTATGAAAAATATGATTTAAAAATTTAACGTAGATGTTCTCTTAGTCCATGCACAAACTTTACTTGCAGTCTTCTCCGATGACAACTCGTTTCTCTTATTAAATTAAAATATTGAACAACTCGTTATATTCAATTCTTCAGAATTTTTTTAAATAAATTTTTCAATCCTCTTCTTTTTTTTCAATAAAAGACAAGCTCCTTAATATCCTGAGCTGACAAATTAAAAAAATGTCGTTTTGGAAACGTGGAACAAAATAAAAAAAAATAGAATACGCATGGGAGAGAAGTAATAAATTCTCACGATCTTACAAAGCCGTTGTAAAGAGGACGTGTTTTTTCGCGAAACTTCCTTAGTTGTTTCCACTTGTTTTCCTCTCTGTTGTGAAATGAATGAAAGATCGTCGCCACTGGACGAGGACGATCAATAAATTCACCTTGTTAACGCTCTCGAAGCCAAAATCTACATCGGCGACAGAGAGAGAGAGAAAGAGAGAGCAATCTTTCAAAGGGGGACGAGGAAAGGCTTTTATTAGCTCCTCAATTGGGTAAGACACTAAGCGACTAATTAATAAGCCTTGATCAACCATCTTCCCAGCTGCGGTGGAGGTAATAATTTGTAAAATAATTAATTTTGTATAAATTGTTGAAGTTTGTTTTATATCTCAGTAGCAAAGAAACCCTTGCGGTATAACTTAATCAAACTTTTGTAATTAAATTTAAAAAAAAAGTATTTTTAATAACAGGTTTGAAAGTTCAAAGAAAAATTCCTAAGTTATGATTAACTGGCCTGATAACTTTTTAAAATTTCCTTTGTAACTTACAAAAACTGGGCAATAAAATAATAGTATGACATTAGCAAAAATAATAATAATATGACACTAGAAAATATAGTATGACAAAAGTAAAAAAAAAATTTATCTGTCCCTTTATTTCAGGATCAATTATTGTGACACTATCAACCATGGAAATAAAATAATAAACAATAAAACAGTAATAAATATTGAAATTGGCAAAGTGAAGATCACACTTCAGTATTATAATACAACTTTGAGTTCAGATTCGGATAGAGCATCAACAAGTAAGTAAAAGTTATAATAAACACACATGTCCTATCTATTCGGGAACATGCCCAAAATGTTAACTTTGACCCACCACTTTGATATCGTTGAAAATAATTTAATTATACGAAAGTTGGACTAGGCGTGTCAGTTAATTTCCGATTTTGACTGTTAAACATTGTTGCAAAGTAAAATCAACAACGTCTAACAACGAAATAGAAATTTAATCGGACAAGCCTAGCCCAATTTTCTTATAGTAACATGAACGAAACATTATAATTCTAACATTATAATCTTATTTCCGCTAAGAATTTGAAAACCGCTAAGATATTCTTTTCAACTTAGCTTGATTTACTCAGTTGAATGGTATATAAATACGATTTTGAATAATGTTATAAATTTAATATCTGGCATTCTAAAACAGAGTGGTTATATTGTTATTATCGTATTTATCTGAAGAGATGCCGAGGGTTTTTTTTCGAAATCTGATTGGAAAATAAAATTGATCTCGGTTTAAATTCGCGTGTGACGAATAAAATATTTCTTTTTTTCGATCGGCGGCATTTTGTTTCTTTAGCGAACGGTCTCGCTTTCTTTCGCAAATCGCTTGCGTATTGCGGAAAAACATTATTTTTTTACAGTTTCGGGTCAAATGCTATAAAAAAAGTATTTTACGACAGTTTAAGAGACGAAACTACAAGATGTGGCAATTAAATATGCGGACAGAGGTCGCTGCGTAAAACGTAAACAAAAATTCAACGTGTCAAGACACGGTTTATAAGAGTCACCTATCGCACTGCAGCTGCATAGATTTTTTTTAAGTAGCGGGAAAAGGATTGGTGTTCAGACACGCATTATAGCGACGTACGTGAACATCGTCGAGAAAAAAGTATGGAACAATGGGCTTGCATTAAATTTTGGTTAAAGTTGGTTAAATCGGCTACGGAAACTTACCCATATGTTGAACGAAGCCCTATCTCAAACGACTACATTCGAAAGGTTTGGTCGATTTCGTAATGGCCATGAAGACTTTTTAGATGACCCATGCCCTGGAAGAACAGTTTCCGTCCGAACGCCAGAAACCACCGAAAAAATGAGGAAATTCCCGCTGACTGCCGTATGGGTGCGGATGAACTGGGCTGTAACAAGTTGGGCTAATGCCCGGCCGCATACCAACATAAATGTGAAGCAAATTCTGGCCAAATACAGCATCATAGAGCTCAATTACCCGCCCTATTCTCCGGATTTGCCCTTCCAGAGTTTTCCCTGTTCCCACAGATGAAAAACGCTATGAAAGGTACCCGATTTCAAGATGTTTCCGTCCGAGGACTTTAAAAGCAGTTTTACAAACTTACATAAATGCGCTCAAAAGTGTATTGTCTGATGGAGATTACTTTGAATCATATTAAACAGAATTTTCATTTGGACTTTCCGTGTGTGACTATTTGTATTGATCTGGATATTTAATTGCCACAACCTATATAAATGTGCATGGCAAAATGTTTATTTGTTATTCATATGTTTATTTTTAACCGACTTCAAAAAAAAGGAGGTTCTGTGTTTGACCCGTATGTTTCTTGTATGTATGTATGTTCGCGATTTTCTCAAAAACTACTGATCCGATTTGGATGGGGTTTTCGCTATTCTTCTGAATATGTTTCTAGGAAGGTTTTTGATCCATGAAGTCGGTTCATTTTTGTTAAAAAAGTTCTTGTTTTGTATTGTCACTTCGATTCCTATATAGGAAATGTCGATATATTAGACCTATGTGAGCTGACGAAAGTACTGTGTGTTGACACGAAATAAATTGCTTAATTAATCAAATCTAACCAGTCTCCAATTACCAATTATCTATTATCAATCCTCTATCCCTGATCCACATGGAGCCCTTCAATCTCTCCTACTTCTCATTTGAGGGATAACAGAAAAAATGACAAAACTTGCACAAAAAAACATGTCATAATAACTACTATCTTGTTTTCTCTATCTTGTTTATTTTTTAGGAAAAACACAGCCAAGGAACCGTGAAGTTGTGCGGGGGCTGATAGAAATACGAATACGAATTAATCAGATCTAAATAAATAACGACTAGAAGTGGCAAAAACATGAAAAGTTGAAAGTTAAAACTATGAATAACACAGAATAAAAGTTTTCTGTAACATAAATACACTGAACGGCCAATTTATTAGAGACACCTCTTACGGAAAATGGATCAGACTCCCAGTGACACCCAAACAATGGAACAGGCCAAAGCGGTGTATAAAAGGGATGCATTGGTTCACAAGTTGCAGTCAGCAGCAGAAGTGGACTGAATATGGGTAAATCCAAGGACTTGACCGACTTTGAACGAGGCATGATCGTTGGAGCTCGACGGGCGCAGTCGAGCATTTCGCAAACCGCGAACCCTCTTGGGTTTTCCTGTGCAACAGTGACAAGGGTATTCCGTGAATGGCAGTTATGCCAAAAAACAACCTCCAACAAACACATCTCCGGAAGAAACAGGGCCGTGGATGAACGAGGCCAAGGGCGACTGGCACGAATTATCCACAGCAACAGGACGGGAACAGCTCAATCAAATTGCAGCGCAGTTCAATGAGGGAGCATCCCAACACATTTCGGAGCACACGGTGCGGCGCATCTTGCACCGAGCTGGGTTTAACAACAGGCGGCCAGTATGGGTACCGTCGCTGTCACCGAAAAATAGGAAAGTGCGCCTGCTATGGGCACACAGGTATCGCCACTGGACACGGGATGAGTGGGAGAAAGTCGCCTGGTCCGACGAATCGCGGTTCCTACTTCATCATGCGGACGGCAGACTGCGCATCTGGCGCGGACAGCACGAGGCCATGGACCCATCCTGTCAATAGCCAACCGTACAGGCGGGTGGAAGAGGAGTGCTGGTCTGGGGTGTCTTCTCTTGGGACATACTGGGTCCTCTGATATCCGTATTAATATCCCTGAATGCGACACACTACCTGAACATTGTTGCCAATCAGGTGCACCCGTTCATGATGACTGTGTTCCCTGGTGGTGACGGACAGTTTCAGCAGGACAATGCTCCCTGCCACCGTGTTCGAATGGTCTTGGACTGGTTCGAGGAACATGACGCGGACTTCCACCTGCTTTAGTGGCCAGCTCGGTCGCCGGATCTCAACCCGATCGAGCATTTACGGGATGAAGTGGAGAGACTCATCCGACGCCTTCCCACACTACAGTCCAACCTACACCAATTACGGGAAGCTGTGATGTCAGCCTGGCTGCTATTCCTCCGCAACGGTTTCAACACTTTGTTGAATCCATGCCAGGACGTATCCAGGCAGTTCTCGCCGCTAAAGGAGGCGCAAGACGCTGTTAGCGGGGTATCTCTAATAAAGTGGTCGTTCAGTGTATATGCTCTCGAAAGTGTCGTTATTTCCTATTTTTCTATCAGTCTTTTACATACAATCATAAACGCACACGAAAAATGATATGGATTTAAATAATCTTAAGTATATTGAAAAAAAAATAGAGGTCGGTTTAAATTTGAGAATTTTTTTTCCTTAATAATGACCAAAAAAAGGGGGGGGGAGGTTCGGCTAAAATTCGAGGTCGGCGTCTATTCGTGTAAATACGGTATTTAATTTAGTAGTACCATAATCATAGAGAGGGTAGTACTAGTAATTATTGTAGTAGTAGTGGTAGTGGAGGTGGCAGTAGTAGTACTAATTTTTACTCTTTTTAAAATGCATTTCACTGATTTCGCTTTCTCACTTAAGATTCAAGAGAATAACGGGCATTTCCGTCAACTTCCGTCAACTTCTGTACATTATTCAAGGTTCGTCATTTATTTTGTATCGTCGCACGTTTATACAATAACCTTAACTTTTAAAATGACTTTAACTGCAATGACGAGATAAGAATTTTTACCTTTTTATTTTGAATAAGAATTTTAAATTAAATTTAGGGGCAACCATTTTCATTTTGTATAAATATGTTTGTCATCGTTTTATTTTAACGTTTTCTGTTTCTTGGCACGGTATTTCTGGATTGCTTTGTAGTTTCTTCCTACTTGGCCAGAACATTGATCACTATGAATGAATATTTTTGTTGAAAACCGGGAGTACAGGTGGAAGAATACTGTTAGAAAAGAGCCTGTGAGGTTAATTCTTAGCCCAAAATTCAAAAATATTATCTTCTTTGGACTACCAGATGAACTCATTTTATTTTTCATATTCATTCTATTATAGATATCGAACTTTCTATTGTGAAGAACGCAATTTGCTCGTGAAGTACCTTTGTGGAAGGATTCTACAGGCGCAGTGACTGGCACTCGTTTCAATTAGACAGCCTCGCAGAAGCCAAATCCGTAGACACACTGCGGCAAGCTCACCCATTGAGTTCGCAATAACTCAACAAACGTAGAGAAAGTATTTCAAATTCTCCAATAAAGATACTCTAAGGGTTTCTCATCCAATTTACACACTCTGAGAATAAGCATTTATTATCTCAAGCAGCTTTCGTCTAATATTAACACACAAAATATACTTCTATTTTCTTTTCTTGTAGACACTTGTTTTGAATTTAAAGGGAAACGAATCGATGGCAACTCAGAGAAAATTTTCTGTAGTCACTAAAATTTTGCGTTACATTATATCCTTAATGTAAGAACGTCGATAATTTTTTTTTCCTATTTCACTTGCTCAATTCAAACAGGTTGAAAGTTTAAAAAGCAAAATGAAATTTCCAATTTTGCATAAAATAATTCCTGATACACTATTTTTAAATTCAATTTTATAGAAGACGGGCCATATTGATATTCTTTTAGATGTAAGTATTTTCGTACCGAAGTTATTAAAAATAAATCCTTACAGAAAAGATAACTATATGCCTCCATCAAGATATAATTTACAGAGCACACAAGAGAACGCGTTTCATATACTTAGATCTCATTTCTTCCATATTCTTCATAACGAAAATTTTTTATTTCACTGAGAAATTCATATGAATCAAGATATTTTTCTCATTAATCATCCTAGATATTTACAGGTTTAAAAGCTCCCCAAATATGCTTCTGACTAATTCCACTAAATGTAGATTATGAGCAGTGGTTGCGCCTTATTGGGCAATTAAACAGCTCTTGCAAAGCTCTTGTATGGGATGCTAAGCTCACAAATTCTTAATCCCCCTATATCTTAATATTCATTCAGGAACTCTTATTCATCAACATAAGTTCTTTTTTGGAACTCTTCTGTTCTGAAAGGGACCATTCTGATTATGAAGGATTTGAATAATAAATTGTTATTTTGTAATATGATGTTCATCTTTTTTTTACAATAACCTGGGTGCGCATAATACTTGGGAAAGTTTTCCAAAACCCACAAAAATGCATGCGCATTATACACAGGTGCGCATATAATACAAAAAAGATATTACGGTATCTTATAGAACGAGTTTTCAATGATACCCTGATGTTCCTCCCCTGACCAGACCATGTCGACAGAATCACATAGAATAGGCTTTCATAGATGTATCTGAAATTGGAGTGAAGTAGTCGCATGTTTGCAGAAATAAACTAGTTGCCATTAATTCCATTATCCGCATAAATACGAGGGCGATTCAAAAAGTAACCTTAAAAATTTTTTATTTCACACAAAACACGTCAAAAAGGAACAAATGGGGTCACTTTTCGACATATTCTCCCTGGCATTCAATACACGTGCGCCATCATTTTGGTAGTGCTTCAATGCCTGCAGAAAAAAGCTCTTGGGAAGTGTGCGGAGCCACTCCCGCACCGCCTCCTGAACTTCGTCATCAGACCGAAATTTGCAACCGCCAAGCATTTGGATTCCACCTCCCGGAACCCGATTGTCGAACATTACGTGCCCAAAGACACCACCATCAACGGTGACTCGTATTCGGACCTTCTGAGGTCCAAACTGAAATCTTTCATCTGCAGCAAGCGTCGTGCACTTCTCACAAAGGGAGTCCTGCTCCAACACGACAACGCCAAGCCCCATACTTCCCGTGCCGCAGTTAAAGACCTGCAATTTGAATGCCTGGTCCATCCTCCGTACTCCCCCGAAGTTCAGGAGGCGATGCGTGACTGGCTCCGCACACGTCCAAAGAACTTTTTTTCTGCAAGCACTGAAGCACTACCAAAACGATGGCGCCATTTTTTCCTTGTTGACATGTTTTGTGCGAAATAAAAAATTTTTAAGGTTACTTTTTGAATCGCCCTCGTATTTTTATTACATGGGCGATAGTTTTTTTTTTCTTACCCACAAACAGTATTACAATTTGTCAGAAAGTATAATACAGAATTCATCAATACAAAACATAACTGAAAGTTTAAGTAAGTAAATTCCAGACAAGTTGATTATTTACCGTCAAAACATTGATCAAGAAAGCAAAACAGTGCAGAAGAACATCAAAATTAAGAAATTTTAAAAATATAGTCAATAAAAAAATGATCAATACATTTGCAGTACTTAAAAAATGATCCAGTCAATAAATTAAAATCATCATCAGTTGGCAAACAAAATTACGCATTATGCGTGTAACCAGGGTATTTTTATCGGCTCAAGTCATATATACGTTTCTATGATCAAACACATCTCTCTCTGAACTATAATATAGAAGCGCAATGAATGTATAAGTAATATTTAATTTTCTAAACTTTCTTATTAGGGACCAGAAATTAGTTTTAACTACTGTATTTTTAATGCACATTTAGAAACTATAACCTAGAAAGCACAAGCAACTTGAATGTCACTTTTTTTTGCCTCGTGGTTTCCCTTTCTCAATTTCAGTTAATCTTCGTGATTTTTTTTTCCGTCTCGAATTGTTCTTACAGGGCCAAATAATTAGAAGTAAATATTAGATGTTTTCATCTGGAACAAACAAGTTCTGGATATACGAGAATCTGCTCAGGGGAGAATGATATCAATATCAAACGGAAGCTCCATGAAAATTGTATATTTTGATTATTTCATCCGCTAACGACGAGTAACATTGGAAACTCACCAAATTAAATTGGCCTTCCGCTTCTTGAAAATAATTTCCTTTTCAATCATATCGTAAAAAATTGTTTTTCACCTGAATAAAAGCTGATAGAACGAATCAATTCTGAATGGGCTTATGTAGAAATGTTCATATTTAGTAGTTTAATGTGTGTGAAAAAGAGATTTACACACCATTTACTATCCTATAAAGGTTCAGAGTTCACTTTTACTTTTATTCAAACGTAAATAGGCTTCTGCTTTAAAGCACTTTAGAAAATTCAGCGTTAAAATTACCTTATTGCACTTAAAATTAATGCAAGCATAGGGTTACTTATGTTGAAAATAGGTTCCATCACCTTCTAGCCCAATATATAGGGTGAACCAAAAATAAATGGATAATATAAGAAGCACTATTCAACTAAATTTTATCTTTGGTATCACCATGTATTTTGGACAGACTAATATGTAGGCAGAAGATTGTTCTGTCCGTAACTGTAACTCTATGAATGTCTACTCATGGATATTGCAGAAGGATTAGAATTGTGAATTAATCTGTCAGTAATTTTAAATTTCTCCACAGATGCAACTTCTTAAACCAAATTCTTACTTGCTCTTTTAAAAATTCGTCTTGTCGTTTTCAACATGTTTTTAACTTCTCTTAAATTCTATGATTCTTATCAGAATCTTTGTGGCTCTCTCAACGACGAGTTGGTTTCCAAACCGCAAGTTTTCCGCTGACTGGATAGTCGCGCCGTTCTTGGTAAACCCCCAGATAATGTTGCGCATTAAAGTTTCTAACAAAATGGGTTTTCCCGAGAAAATTTTTTTTAATTATGATTGTTCGAATGCTTATATGGTATCGGTGCAAATGTTATATGTTAAGTTTAGAGGGAGTTATTCTTCAGTAATAAATTATAGTAAAAATACAGAGGAAAGGTTCAAATAACTTTACTATTAAGGAATATAAGAAAGTAACAAAATTGTACGAAAATGATCTTAAAAGAGATGTCATTTTTAAGTGGCTTTAACAAAAATAACAGAAAGTCACGCTTCATTAAAAATATCAAAATTCAAGTAACTGTAACTTGAATAGCATTCGTTCTTTACGTATTTTAAATGCCTTGATAGTAAATTTTTTAAAAGGTACAATTGCTTCTTACGAGGATTCTTCAATAGATAAACGTTTAGAGGCTAGGAAACAACTTTTATTCAAAGAATTTAAAAGAAATTAAAGAAATGGAGATTAAGACATGAATCCCATTGGTGTACTAATCTGCAGATTCCCATCTGGTAAAATTCCTGCGGTTGTTGGGGGGACCATTGCGTAACAGCAAACTCTACGTCAGCGTTGGAATTGAACCGCCGTCCTATTAGTGATTGCTTTACAGGCCCAGAGATGTGGAAATCGCACGGGGATAAGTCGGGACTGTAAGGTGCATGTTCGGGACTGTAAGATGTATGCGAACCTATAGTTCTTAAATCTTTCGGGCTCTATGAGGACGGGCAGTATCATGCAGAAGGATAACACCATTTATGAGTTTCCCTGGACGTTTATTTTTGAAATTTTGTAAGGTGTCTACATATCGATCAGCATTGATGTTGACACCTTTGGTTGACGCCCTTTAGCGGCTAAAAACTAAATAGTAAACAGATTATCTTTGGATGGATTATCTACCAAGAATGCCACCTTCCAAACTTAAGCACAACTCTTAGAAAGAAGCAAAAGCTAACATGTTTGAGAGACGCCTCAGTGGTGTTTAAACAATGCATATAAATAACTGCTTTCGTTGTCTAGGCGATACCTTCACGGATGCGCATCTCAAACGTGTTTCTATTAAACCATCATCGAAGTAATGTCTATAAAAAAAATAATTTAGCAAAAAAAATCGTCATTTCCATGTCTGATAAGAAAGTGTTTTAATGTAATTTCCTCATTAAAATGCCATTTATTCTATGAAAACATTACAAGTTTCCTGGAACTAAGCGGATTTCAAATTCATAGCCACTTACTCCTTGTAAGGAGACAGAAGTGGCGCATACCCCGAAGAAATGTGCCGCTGGCGCGAAAGATTTTCCATTAAGAACAAAAAACACGTTATACTGGAAACAAATTACATTACTGGCAACAAAAACAAAAGAGAGAAAGAAATCTATCGATTTATATAAAATGCTCCATTTTCTAAAAAATTCGGTATGTAATTCATTTTCTGTAACTTTTTGAGCGACTCGCGTCTCTTTAAATATCTCGATCATGCGGCAGAGTTTAAAATGTATGCTTATTTAGAAAAGTTGTTTACTTTGTTCGAAATTCAAAAAAAACTAACCGAGAATAAAATTTATCAAGAAGCCTAAGTTTTTAAAGAAAAAATCAATAGATTTACCAAATGCTCTCGGAGATATCAACTGCATCGGAGTAGCGAAGCAATCAGAATCAAATTGACCAATCTCTCCGACATCCTTTTCGTCATTTTTATTAATATTTCACTGTTCTAAACTAACAAAAACTGGAAACAAGTTCAATAATTTAGTAATTAAAAGCTCCAGATTTAATCAGATACAATAAACCTGACGAGCTAAACTTCATTGGAAATGGTATTTATCATTTGCATTTGCCTCGAATTTGTCGTCGCATTATGGACTTTAAGTGGCTTTGGCTTTTAACAGTTACTTGTACTACATCAAGTGAACTTGGCGTTCATTATAGAATGTTTTTAATCGTCATAATTTTTCTTTAATACACTACAAGCGCGAAGAAGTGGGTCCGACAATTTACGACGGTCTGATACTTCATCGAACGATCGAACGATATAAGGAACGCTGGCGGATAATTGTGAACCCATTCATATACGTTTTAGGCAGATAATAAGTAAGTAGGCAGAGCTCACTGACTTCGAATTTAATATGGAAATGGGTAATGAAGGAACATCTCATGTCCTCGTTGGCGGCAATCACTCAGTATCTGGAAAAATGAACTCTGCAATGTATCTTGACATTTTGAACAACGCTGTACTCCCAGCTTTCTGGCAACAATTCGTCCCGTTTATACATCAAAACATGTGCGACCCAAAGCTTGAACTGGAACTGGCCATCATAAAGCTCCGATCAAAACCTTATTGAACATCTATGGAAACGAAATAGAACGCAGTTTGCGTACCCAGCCAAATCGTCCATCTTCCGTAGTCGGACTCGCCGCAGATCTCATGGATGCCTGAAAGCAATTCCTTTAGACCATCTATGAAAACCTGGGGGAAAATCTTCCCAAAAGGTAGACCAACATCCTAATAATACGTGCCGTGGAGTCTCCGATTCTACAATAGTAGGTGTTCGGATAATTTTGGCCATATAATGCATTAATCAATAGAAATCCTGATATTACTGAACGCTGTGCATGTACATATTATATACCGGGTGATTCAGTCAATTTCTGACCATTTCACTCGAATGACGTGCATTAGGGATAAACAATTGAAAGAATATGAGCGCCATATCGAATTTCTAAATAGTTGGATTTTTGTATTGTTGCAACGGCGCTGCATGAAAATCGTATTGTTGAAAAATGGCGCCCGCTTTATCAACAGAGCAGAAATGCAAGATTGTCGAATGGTATTTCGAAACAAAATCACCTGTAACTGTGCAAAGAAAGTTCCGGAAGGAGTATAAGTGTCGAGACGCACCAGGCAGGCAAGCAATTATGGATTTTGTCAAGCAATTTCGTGCCACTGGATGTGTTAAAGGCAAGAAAAAAGGCGGGAGCGAAGCTCGTGTTCTAACGGCCGAAGTTGTCAAAAATGTTCGCACAAGGTTGGTCGATTCCCCTACCAAAAAATCTGTTCGCCGCCTATCCATTGAAGAAGGGCTGTCGTATACCACGACGTGGCGAATTTTGAGAAAGGATTTACACCTGTTTCCGTATAAGATCCATGTTTATTAGGAGTTAACAGACACTGGAAGACAGAAGCGACAACAATTTGCGATGGAGTTTGGATCAGAAATGGAAGCCAATCAGGACATTGTGGACAACCTGTGGGTGCCAGATGAGGCCTTCTTCCATCTGTAAGGTGACGTTAATAAACACAACGTTCGTTTTTGGGGTTCCCAGCACCCTCATGAGATCCATAAGTCACCTCTTCATCCACGAAAGGTTATGGCTTGGTGCGCGATTTCCAAATGAGGCATCATTGGCCCGTTCTTTTTTGAGGGCACCGTAACGTCACAGACTTACCTTAACATGTTGGAAACCTTCTTCATCACCGAGCTACGAAGGAGGCGTATACCGCTTCGACATCAATGGTTTCAACAGGATGGGGCTAGGCCTCACACCACTAATGAAGTGCTAGACTTTCTCAATCCGAAATTCGGAAATCGTGTCATTTCAAACAGGTTTCCAGATCGATTCGGGGGTGGCTTTCTTTGGAAGACCTAAACCCATGTGATTTTTATCTCTGGGGGTTCCTTAAAGACAGTGTGTTCACTACAGCTCCAAGAACCCTAGAGCAGCTGCGACAAAGCATCGTCGACTGCTGCACCCTTGTGGATGCAGAAATCCTGGATAGAGTTATGAACAACTTCACCATTCGGCTGCGAGCAGTTCAAAACGTTCGTGGTGGCCTCATTGAGCATATCATCAAGACTTTTCCACGGGAATAAAAACTCCGAACTGCCTAAAATATCATACTGAAATGCTAAGTTTGTAAACATTAATGGGTCAATAAATCATAGCACTGAAATGGTCAGAAATTGACTGAATCACTCTGTATATTCATGCATCTCTGTATTTTGTGCTGTAGGGTACGCGCAGGAATGTAGGGAGCCTCGAAAACTTGGAGCATATCTAGTTTTAGCAGGGTTTCCGGACAATTCTCCCTCCGACAAGTACTCTAATTTAATAAAATGTTTTAAAAACTTAATTTTGTTTTTATTTTTCATTATGACTGACCACTACCTAAGGGTGGTAGCCTGTTTTTGTTTCTCCAACTGTTTTTTTTTCTTTGAAATCGACTTAAAAACTCATGATTCCAAAAGCTATCTTGAATTTTGAAAAAAAAAATCCGTCTGTGTATATGCGGAGTTAACGCCTCCGAAATAGCAAGTAACAGAAGTAAATGAAATTAATACGCACTTAAAGTTTCTTAAACTGTGCATCAGCGTATTTTTATGGCAAGTGGATAGGGATATTAATTTATTTTTAAAAAATAAAGAAATGGCTGTAGCATTCATACCTGCGAACCAAAGTCAAAAATTTTGACATGTAAGACTTCTCTCATTGAGACGAATAATTTTTATAAATGTGTTGTTTGGGTCCGATAAGCCATTTTTTTACAGTATAAAGTTTGTTTTTTTTTTATTCCTCCCTCCATCCATAATCCCTCCTCCCAAATTTAATTTCATTTAGAATTTTTATTGTAATTTTTATTTGGAATATAATGAATTTAAAATAAAATTTAAATTTAAAATGAAATTAAATTACTGTAAATAAATTCTAATATACCTGTCTTTTAACCGAGTGTATAGAAAGTGATAACAATCAACAGAAAGAGACAGCAATGAACAATAAGTGATGTTTACGAGCGACTCACTGTGTAATCAGTGAGTTTTAATCACCGTGGGCGGCTATACATGCAGCGATACGTCTAGGTACAGAGTTAATGAGCGTGCGGGTTGTGTCCTGAGGGTTGGATTTCCATTCCGTCAACCATTTACCAAAGTTCGTCTTCTGAACCGCTGACGGCAGTTCATGAATTTTATTCTATTGTATTCTCCGACGATTATTATTAGATATAGTAATTAATATTAATCAAAGTGGGAAAACAGAAGCTGATTCAGCAATAATGTGTTTAAAATCTAATTCAAAAATTATAAACAAAAGGAACTTTTCCACTACATTTAGTCTACTGTCGCTAGATTATAGACACTATCGAGATATATGGATATTCGACAGTAACAGTCGTACAATTAATGGAGTTTATATAAAAGCCGAAAGTTGCAAAACTATAAAGAGCAATAGCAGAGGTAAAACAGAATTGCACCACATTTTCTAGTATTACTTGGATGGATGACGAATATTGAACGATCGGCCTCGGTGACTCAGTGGTTGCGTGATCGCCTTTGACGCTTGAGGACGTGGGTTCGACCCCGGCCGAGGACGACGAGGATTTAATTCAGGGGGAAAATCCTGAAATCACGCAGTTCCTCCAGAAGGGAAGTAAAGCCGTTGATCCCGTGTAGTCGTTTGCCGGCTGCACGTTAAAGAATCCTTGCCAGGCAAAATTTGCGGCCCCTATAACGCCGTCCTGAAATGACCATAGCAGTTGAAAAGGACGTTAATACCAAACCAAACCAAATAATGAACGACAACCCTCTTTTTGTAGTGAACTTTGATGGGATTAATGGGGTGATCTTTTGCAATTTTTCTCATCTTCTATAGTTCTAATCTTATTTGATTTCAACCGTTGAAATCTTTGGAGTTGTCAAAACTTCCATAATGCTTTCCATAGTGTAGTACTAGAAGAAGATACAAAGACTGATACTATGGGATCTAATTTACCATTAAGAATTTTCGAATTGCTAAAGATTATAAACGGATATTTAAGAAAAAATTGTCTTGAAATGCCAAAGATTTTTAAGCTTAACTTTTACAAAATATATTTTGTACAGTATAAAAACATTAACAGCCGTATTTTAAATTTCGTTTCAATTTCAACATTGGAAATGGGTCCATTACAAAATTCTATGATTTCGCTCAGATGTATTAGCAATTCGTAAAAATCTCCGTCTGGTTTTTGGTAAAATGATATATAAAGTATTAAATAAAAATTAATGCTATGAAAATCGTTTCAGTAGATAGCGCTAAGTATATTTAATTTTTTCTACATAAAACTGCACAAATACAAATTTGTAATTTTTATATAATAAAAGTTCATCTCAGTTATGCCACAGAGAAATTTCCCTTTATTAATTATTTTTCTAAAGTTACTGTTAAAATTTCCCTCTAAATTTTTTATTTGGAATAATTTCGTTCGCGAAAATTCCACACCTAACTTTATTAATCATCTTCAGGTTCTTCCAGATTATAGGGTCGAATTATATTTTTGATTTCAGGTGCGGTTTTTAAATCCTTTGTTGCTGACGTGTTTTCAAAACGAAACAGAAAGAGAGAAGAAGGGAGTTACAGAAACTAATCATACTCTTAATATACCGGTATTTCAAAGGGAAGAACGACCGATTTAATAATAAAATTTAATATAAGTGGGATTATAATTATCTCAATGTGTTCAATAATTACTATCTTTAGTTTTAAGAAATGCAATAAATCAAATGATCGTTTCATTAATCAATTAAAAATATGAATGATCAAAAGATTTAAGAGTTAATCCTGTATCTAAGATATCATTTAATGTTAATGGCCTCAGAGCTTATTGTAAGCGGAAAAACAATTTGAAAAGGCGACTTAAAATTTTCGCCGGAAATCACGGCTGTTCTTTATTTACAGAAGTTTTTAATTTTTTCATTCCAGTGTATTTTACTTTGAAGTCATCCTTTGACGTCATAATGGAATCCCATACATGAAAAATAAAAACGATTTCATCTTGAGTATATGTGGGAGGGTAAAAAAAAGATTTTCCCCGACTAAAAAATAAAGACGACACCACTTCCCTTAATGCCAATGGAAAGAATTTTAAGATTGCTTTATATGATTACTATTTATTTAAATTGATTCTTACAGCACTTACTTACCCTACCTATGATTTACTATTTAAGTTTGCATTTGGAGCCAACCTAGTTCGGTTTTCAATAGGTGACAATAGAGTACAACTAACGGATTTAGAGGAAGGGGAAATGCCAACTGAGTGGTGATAATATTTTATAAAATAAACATACGATTAAAAGACATCCGTTCACTTTATTTCCGATGTTCTCCGGAAGGAATCATGTCGTTTGCGGAGGCGCGCGAAGAAATAGAAGGGGACGGGATGAGATAGAAGAATAGAAAGGAAAAGCACTGAATTTTTTTTCCGTCTTACGGATAATCTGGATGTCAGATGTTTAATCGCTTCACAGGTGTTGTCTGGGATTTTACTTTGTTTTTCACCAATTACCATTTTCCCCGTTGAAAAGGAAACTATTTCAAGAGCCTATAAAACGAGAGGATACCTCAGCGTTACAGTTCTCCTCGAATCGATAACTTAATTCAGGTTCTTACGATTCTCCCAGTTTTGGTCTCATCATGTATTTCAGACGATTGCAATTTGATCAGCTATTTACCACAGCGACTATTTTATTCGCAGGATTTCTGTCTATGGCCTTGGTGAAGTCTCACTCAATTGAAAAGAGCAATACTGAAACGAAATGTGGCTCATCACTGGATCCAGAAATTACAAACTATAAAAATGTCTTGAAAAATTTGTCGCGTACGGCTAGAGACATCAAAAAAATTCAAAAGAAGACGAATCGTGTGTCATCATTCTTGGTGTCTCAGAAAGTTTTCAACTACCTTAATAAGATTAAGCTGTCGAAGCCCATTGAGAATTTTCATAAGGGTAACAAAAGCTGCCTAGAAAAGTACGTCGGTAACTCTGATCCCAGTCGAATCCCAAAAGAAATGTTCGAGGCCAAGTGTAATTTAGAAATGCGTGATGACAGATCTATCGGATATTGTTTTCCAGTACACCAGACTATCCCTGTCTTGAAGTGGCAAAAATCCAACAAAAAGTACCGACTGAACTTGAATGAAGTGACACTAAGCATCTCGTGCATGTGGGCTCACTCTGCTGCTAGGCCAAAACTAATTACCATCCCTACTCCACACAGAAGGTAAGACATTAATTATTATATAAGAATATTAAAATAGGCAAATGGTTTTGATAAATATAATTATATAGTACTGTATATTCATTACAGAAGATAATACAAAATTAACTCTACTATTTAAAATTAACTTTAGCCTTTCTTCGTTGTCTTTAAATAAGTAGATTAATTACAGTAAATCTAGCTTAAATTCAGTTTTCTTAATTGAAGTTCATTTTTTGTGATATTTTGTTTCATAATGTTGATGCATGTTATTGATCATTTTAGCAAGTAATTGTCGTTACCGTTGTCGTCGCTGGCGTCGCAGTCACACTTTTTCGTTCAGAAAAATTATTAGCTACAAAAGAAAAGCATTGTACATTGTGCACAGCAGACAGAAGAAAAGCATTGCAACGATAACATAATCTGATAACCAAACCAGCAGTCGAATATTATTGTATCTATTTTAATAAAGAGAACTGATGATATTTTGAAGTGACCCCAGATGATATTACAAAAGCATCAACAATTCAATAGGAATGAAGGCAATAACGGAATTTAAAAAAAATAAAGACTCAAATAGATCAACTGACAACTTCAACATTATATTTTATGATAAACTGAATGTAAATTTGGATTTTAAATTAAAAAAAAAGGGGGGGGAATGATTTTTTTTATAAATTTGCATTTATCTGGAAGCTTCATTCTTCACAGAAGGAGCATCGAGAAAAATATGAGCAGGGACCCGGTATTTAGAAATGATGTTCCGGACTCCTTTCAATCCCGGGTTCGGAAAAGGTTTATCCGATCACCTCTCGACATTTCTGCTTTACCTTCACAGTACAAATATTACAAAGTGTACTTTGTAAGAAACAAAATCTATTTATTTATTTATTTGTTTATTTATTTATTTATTTATTAGCATGAACGATGAAGCGTGTTTATTTATTGCATTAAACTTGTGAATTTTACTGATACATCAAACTGTTATTTAGCACTTTGAAAGTATTCATGCTTTCTATGAAAATGAGACCCTGTGTTGCACTGTTTAATAATTACCGTAATAATCACTTTGGGATCATTCTCAAAATACGTTCGTTTCAAGGGGGATTTTGAAACTGACAATAGTGTATAGTAAAATGGAGGGGAGGTATCAAAGCATGAACTTTCGCCTATGTATTTCTAAAAAATCGCCTCTGCTTGTGGTCGTTATGGCTTGGGCTTTTATGTGAAGAGATTTCCTCTTTTATGTGGGGAGGGGGGTGAATAATTTTACAAAGCGTTACAAAAGGTGGAGGGGAATTAATATTCTGTCATTTTAGCGAATATATTTTGTGAAGATGATATGTATCCCTTATATATATATGATTAGAAGGTATTGACACTTATTAACTTTTTAACAATGTCATTGTAAATATATAAAGGAAATTATTTTTATAAATTTTTTTGTAGTTGTAATGTTTACATGTTTAATATTTCAAATTTAAAGATGACTTTCATCTAAGGCCATTTTGAAATCTTTTTTGGATAGCATTTGTTATTATAGGTTTTTGAAGAATAAAATTAATATTTTTAAAAAGTATTCACAAATAGAGTTTGTTATTGAAATAAACACATACAAAGAAAAAAGAATTTCAAGTAATTAAATATTATGAAAAAAATAATCTTTAAAAATTAAATGCAGGTTTACTGCGATATAAAATGATCTCCATAAATTAATGTAAATATCATAGACATTTAACATACAAATGGAGATAAAAAAAAATTATAAAAATATATCCACGATAACAAAATTCACAATTTGAAAACAGTTAGGCTTATGAACTTTTTTTATCATTCGGCTTATCAAATGGCTAGAAATAGAGAAGAAAAATAAAAACGCTAGATCAAAGAATGCAACAGAAAAGCACAAAAATTAAGCAAGATGTGTGGAATGGAACAACCAAATTAAAGCCTTAATGCTAGAGAATATATAGACGGCGGGGGGGGGGGGGAGAACTGCCAAGAATATCTCCCATTGGTTAAGTGGAAGGAATATTAACGACCTACGGACATAGTTAAAACAATGAGTCAGTAAAATGAGATATCTTGTCAATAGGGCAAAGGCTTTAATTTCTTTTTTACTTTGGTCTGTCACCGCTGAAGATGGCTACTTGGTAGCCGAAATACGTATCCGGTATTTCATTTCTCCTTGAAGATTAGAGGTTCCCCCTTTATAACAGAAAAGCAAAAGATTTCAGTCAGCAAATGACTCGAAATTTAACATTTCTAGTCTGCCTGCATATTTCTACTACCATTGTGAATACGTGACTGAATACGCTTACTCTTCGTGCACTCTGCTGAGAATTATTATTGAATATTCTAAGAAACTGTTACAATGCTGAACAAAACAAGTTTCAGAATAACTTTACTACAAAGTAAATTTTTTCTCAGTGGCTAAATTGAAAGAAGAATCAAACCAATCTTAAGCTCAAGATTATCATTATGATTTTTTAAGATAGAAATAATTCAAAAGTTATAATTGCGTTTACGTTAAACGGAAGCAACAGTGATCATATACTGCGAAGGTCCATCTGGATTTGCGTCGCACCTTATTTTTTAGAGGGTATTTTTTTGTAACAATAGGCCCATCGTCTTTGTATCAACCGTGGTATCAACACGCAATTCACCAAGCAATATGAACTGA
Organism: Rhysida immarginata; assembly: GCA_023313115.1. Classification (NCBI taxonomy): domain Eukaryota; kingdom Metazoa; phylum Arthropoda; class Chilopoda; order Scolopendromorpha; family Scolopendridae; genus Rhysida; species Rhysida immarginata. Next base: position 3,847,736 of record JAHWFO010013848.1, read on the forward strand.
CCAACCATAAATATCTAATAACCAACAATGGAAGGCACAGTTTTTGCAATATAATGTTCATTAAGGCATGTATCCGTCCCACCTCTGCGAATTAAAAAACAAAATTGAATTCCTGTTGTTCGGGCTTTTCTTAGATTTGATAGATATTAGAACATAACATTTTCTTCAAAATCTTTAAAAATGAGCAGTAATTGAAGATAATGGAGAGTTAGCAGACTATTAAAAAAACTGAACAAGTGGTGAGTGACCCAGTGGTCATCGAAATTCTCAGGCGGCCGTCGACGATGCAATCGTGTCAACAGAAGACCTCTAGACCACACAAAGTGACGAATGGCCAAGTTTTGCTTCCAGATATCGAGAGCAGAGTGCGAATTGCAACAACAGATTGCCAAGTAGTGAATAACACCACTCAGATTGCAGAGCACACAGACACAAACGATAATGTACACCCACTGCCACTCAAGAAGAAAGTTCTATCGTTGATGTTCACCACAGCAGGGCGAGTGTGCATCTAAAATAAGATTACGTGACCAAGAAATTATTTATTTTTCATTAATTTCATTCATTAAATTATTTAAGCTACGTATGCCCATACTTGGAGAGGTCCATCCATTGAGAACATTTTAAAAGACTTTTTTTTCGTTGTTCATTGTGAATTCTTAATGTATTGATTCTAAGCTTTTTCATGTATTTATTTTTACTGTATATTCACATACAGATATTGCAAAATTTCATCAAAAAAAAAACGAGTCCGAGCAAAGTCGGGATATCTCCTAGCTTATTTGATAGCGCAACAGATCCAAACATTTCCTAAAAAATCCTCGATACATTTTGACTATTTTCTGTGTGAATGTCAATGTTTTGGAAACCGACGAGGTGATGATGCAATAATATTTTCGTGATGATCCAATGATTGAACGTTCTTCGTTTCCAAGAATTTATAATAATGAGCATAAAATGAGTATAGACAGGGATGTGTATCGAGGAGGCAAAGGAGATCACGTGTCTCCCTTGAGCTCCTTAACGTCCAGACGACTGGTGAACATTAGTGTGTTTGTTTCTGTGTTTGGAAAGGAAAGAAAAAGAACGAGTATTGGTCAGAGAAACTCTGCAGCTAAAAGACAAAAAGCTATCCGGGCGTCGGAAACATCTGAACAACGGGAGCTTCGTCTAGGAGAGTATAAGAGTTTCTACGCCAAGGGCAAGGGAAACTTCGAAGGGAAGATGGGTCTAAAGCATCCAGTAATATTCCCCGGTGGTGAAGATGGGTATCATTTTAATTTGAGGCAGATAACCTAACAACAGGATAAATAAAGTCTCAGGCGACGCCGGGTTTTCAGCTAGTTACTAAATATTTGTTAGCAAGATTGAAATATGAACGGGGGAGGGGGGGGGAGGGGATAAATGAATCGCTGCTCGTTAAAAAAATCAGACAAAACTGTATTATATTAATTAATTTTCATTAAATTACTTTTTCAGTTATCATTACATTTTAATGAATTTTTCACTGCTCTTTATGCTGGTTTTCTTTGGTGCACCAAGATGGCAGCCAAGCTCCGCCCACTGGCTTCATGCGTTATACAGTGACCGCCCCCTCCACCCTTCCTACCTCTATGAATGAGCCACAGCGACGCTAGTAGTTGCGTCTGGCGGGCTATTTTATATGATTTTATTAATAAAAATAAATTCCAAACAACTTCTTCCCTGATGTTCATTTGTGTACTTCATCGGCGAATTAATGACACAATCCGGCTTTCTTCGGCAGTAAGTACGTTACAACCATGTCTTAATTCTTACTCTATTTGCGCATTGTCATTTGATCATCGAAGCCTCGGGTTTTTTCCAGACATTTGTCAAATGAAGCTTTACGTTCTTAAAAATTTGCAGCATTAGATAATTTTATAATAAAGTAAATTTATTAAGTTCATAGTTTAATTTTTTGTTAAAGGGTTAATTTTGTATATAGAGACCTCAACAGTCAACGCATTCGATATTAATCTGAGTTATATAATGAAGTAAAAAAAGAAAGGATTTAAAAATCGTTATACAAGCCTTAATGGATGAGGAAGCCATTCGTATTGCAAAACCATTATGTAATTCATAATTCACAGTTGCAATATTCTATTTCTTATCATTGAATTCGATTTCTGTGACCGATTTGTTTTATTGTTTTCTTAGAGTAGATTAATTTTTCTTCAAATAGCTTCTGGAGATATCTTTCACCGTCCCCTAATCTCTGAAAATATCTCTTAATACAAGCTAAACTGCGAGCATCAAGAGATAATTTTTGGCATTTGAGAACGAAATAAAAGGAACGTTGAGTAAATTATTAATTACAATAACAAGGAAATAATTTTAATAAAATTCTCCTCACCGGATTTGATGGTGAATGATTCATTCGTGTATAATTATTTCAGTTACTGGGGAGTTCCGCTCCCAAGATCCCGCCGTAAAAATCAACCTGACTTAACCTAAACAGTAATAAAACGAATGTACAGTATGCAAAATGGGTATCATTGGGCGTGTCGGCAGGTGTTGTTTTCTTATACAATTATTCTAATTGGTTCTTCATCTTTATTTTAAAACACCTAACAGAAAAATAATTCCAGGTTTGATATCAACAAGGTAATTTCAGTGATTCATAATGATAAGAGCCGAATTAGGGGAAAGCCATCCGAAAAATAAAATTCCCGTTTTTTGGGGAAGAGGGAGTGGTTGGTTTGGTTTGGTTTGGTTTGTTTGGTATTAACGTCCTTTTCAACTGCTATGGTCATTTCAGGACGGCCTTATAGGGGCCGCAAATTTTGCCTCGCAAGAATTCTTTAACGTGCAGCCGGCAAACGACTACACGGGATCAACGGCTTTACTTCCCTTGAAGGAACTGCGTGATCTCAGGATTTTCCCCCTGAAAAATCCTCGTCGTCCTCGGCCGAGATCGAACCCGCGTACTCGGGCATCAGAGGCGATCACGCAACCGCTGAGCCACCGAGGCCGATAAGAGAGAGTGGAAGATGAAGTATAATGATGGAAAGCTTTATTATAAAACTCAATACTGCTCTTTTTTAGGAAGAAAACTATACGTGTTATTGTTTTAGCTTTAATTTTGCTTATTAATAAACTTCGAATAATTAAAAACAGACAACACTTAATAAATATCCAAAATTACTACTTCAAGTTGGAAACATTGAACTCTCCCTCCATCCTGTCAATATTCTTCTTCGAGGCATTTAAATTAAATAATAAAAAAATTCATTTAAACTATATTTGAAATTACATTTGGAGTAAATGTCATCTAAATAGAAAACAAAAAAAAATTAACTTACCAAATTGAAAGCAGCAAATTTTTCACAAAGCAATTTGAAATGAATACAATTCTCTCACAATTTCAAAAATGACGCGCAATTACTGTTTTCAAATGAAAATCAACAATTAAAATGCTTTCAAATGAACATCAACAAATGATTTGAATTAATTTGATATTTAAAAAAAACAATAAAAAGGCAATGCTATATGTGTTGACAGATATAGGCTCCAGGGAGATTAATTATAAGCCCGCCAAATGGCAAAATTGCGCACTTTTTGTAGGATAAAATTGTCCTAAATTGTCTTAAATTAAACGTGAACAAAATCTTAATAACCAACTGTGGAAGGTTACTAAAAGTAGAAATTAATAATACTAGTGGTAATTATACTACTACTACTACTACTACTAATAATAATAATAATAATAATAATAATAATAATAAAGGTAGCGTGGCTACTGAAATGTGCATGCATTTATCATGCATATAAATAAATTAGTTTTGTAGAGTTGCGGTGTATTATTAATTTCTACTTTTGGATTAAATTATTAAATTAAATTAAGATTAAACTGGAGATGGGTCTTTGGAGGATTTTTTCACGCCATACCTCCGATATTAATAATTAAATAGAGAAAAATAGTAAAAAAAACAAACAAAACAAAACAAAAAAAAAACAAAACAAAACAAAACATGGCCTGGACTTATACCATAAACTCAATAGCTCAATAGTACAGATTACACATACGCATGTCGCATGGTGGTAAAGCCAGTGGCGGCCTCTTACTTGTGCACGGAGCTTATGGCGCACAACCCGTTCCTTAATGCTACCTCTTTTGAAACGCTTTTATACCCGTGTTAACAAACAAATATGCAAACAGAATATATTGTGCACATCTACAGCACCGGACCTTTCCAACCATATATGTTTCATGCATATTCGTCCGCGTTAACACAAGGAATAATGTATGACAAAACATGGTTCCCGTATTATGAATAAGAGAAATTGAGCAGTCGTGCGTCGACAAAGCGATCGTCGCGTGCGCGAGCTTACGTCAACAATGCTTAAAAGATAAACAGAAAGTAACTGTGTACTAGAAAGCATGCTTGCGAACAGTTTCGCAACATTTAAATGCTACGATTACTTGGCCGCTGCTGCCTCGCTTATGTATTTCCTCCACAGCCCACTAGATAAAGGCCTGAGTGCTGTTTTCAAAATGGCGGCGCTCGCAGGCGGACTGTCTGTGTGAATTAAGATGGAATAGAAGGATTATTTCAAAAATTTGTTTTAATCTTCTAACGAAATCTAAATTTTTGAACTTGCTATATAAATGGCTTTATGTTTCAATCAAAACAATGGCAACATACGTGCAAATAAATATAGTTTCATTTTTTTCAAAGTAGAGCCATCTATGGAGGAAGAGAAAAAGCATCTTTTCTATAAAAAATTTCGAAACCATATATGATGGTTTTAGAAATCTGCAAAAATTAGTTCCTGTAATAGATTAATTATTTTGGTTAGATTTTGTAAGAAAATTAAAGCAAATCTATGAAATAATTCTTTCATTTCAGCTTATTTCACACAGATAGTCCGCCTGCGAGCGCCGCCATTTTGAAAACAGCACTCAGGCCTTTATCTAGTTGGCTGTGATTTCCTCAATCAATGACGTACATTAAAGATAGACCCAGAAACCGCCCGCCATACTTGAAGCCAAATGGGAAGCTCCAATGACGTATATTAAAGATAGACTCCGATTCCTATAGAGTGCCTATAATAAGAGTGTGGCCAAGGGTCTGTCGGCGGCCATGTTTTATCCAACTTGCTATAAGCTTGAATAAGAAAATGAAGATTAAATGATGATATATCGACTTAATTTTGTTGAAGCGAATTAATGACAAGGAAATATAATATATAAATTAAATTGTTAATTCTGTACATATTAATCAAGCATAAACAATCATAATATCGAATTATATGAATAAAAAAGAAAAGTCAAAGATATGAATTAAAACACTCAGACTATTTTCAAATTGTTCTTTAATTTAAAAAAAAGCTAAATATACAACAAACCATAGAGATTCCATCAATAAAATTATAAATATAAATTAAATGTAATTTAAATGATTAAATACCAATTTTTAATTATTTTTCAAAACATCAAAAATAAAAATTCATTCATAATAAAAAGTACAAACTATACAAAGCAATGAAGCCCTAACTAAAACTTTTATGAACAGTAAAACAAATTGACAATGTTTAGCAGACAATAAAATAAAGGAGCCATTATCAAAACCAAGAAAAATTAAAAAATTAATCTAGAAAGAAACTGTAGATTCTGATAAAGCATAAAGGAAAAAAAAACTCTTTTTAGCCACAACAAACCTAACAGCATACATATAAAATAAAACAATAAAAGAATTACAATAATTGCAAAAAGAAAAATTAAAATTAAAAAAATTCATTTAATTATTTAAATTACATTATTTAATCATACAGAAATTACAATTTGTTTTAATGTAGCATTCAATAGCATATCATCTCTTGTTTTCTCCCACATCTCAGGCTCAAAATGCACCTGAGAATGAAAAAATAAATATCCTTTGAATTTCATTTCCATACAACTGCATTTAACAAAAAAAAAAAAAAAAAAGACAAATTCAGTGATAACATCTAAATTCTATTATGCTTACTTCACATAAAAATGAGCCATTTGTTGGTGTCCATCCCTGACGCTTTACTCTAGCAGCCCATTCTTTTCTTCTTTTGGGGTCCTTTGGAAATACTTTCATTAAGAATCCTTGCTCTGAACGATTAGAGCAACCAAAGGCCGAGCAACCTACCATTTTGGTTTGACTTGTATGGGAAAAAGATAAAATAAGATGTGAGGTTAAGATTTTTGGCATTAGGTTAAGATATTAATCATTTAGTGTCATATGCAGTCTAATCCCGATAAATTTTACCTAATGAGAAAAAATAGCTGGACAGACAAAACTGAGTGGCTATTATGAAAATCACTCTAATGTTTTGCCAAAAAATACAATCTTTTGAAATATCTCTTTTAATTAAGCCCAGCTGGTTTCGGCACACCCCTTCAAAAAACACCTGGGGAGAACACTGTATATGTATTTTATTTGATAAGCCTTTGATAATCATCATCGACAGTAATCAATATCCACACTATTTGCATGACTCAATAAATACAGTGCAGACATTTACTTTCTGCAACTTTAATAAAGTTCATACATTATATGTGTCAATATATTCTTAATTACTATTATCACATAAAGACTATAACACTGTTGCCAGTAATTATTTGTGGTTATAATAGGCACTCTAATTATTCTGATTCCTTATATGGCTAATATCCTCATGCCATGAAGTGTATTCAGTCTTATCATTGTGTATATTGATAGGGTAACTAGAAATTAAGAACATTTTAAGAGGCCACACAACTACGAAAATAAATAAATAAATAAATAAATAAATAAATAAATAAATAAATAAAACCAAAGAAAATCATTGGTAACATTTACTCTTGTTCTTTTAATAATGTAAACAGTATTTAATTCAAGTTTTTCACTCAAATGATTTTTCTTAATAGATAAGGATTCTATTTTGATTAATTTTGACATTATAAATATCACACCCAAAACATGGGCAAGAGAAAAGATTCTGTAGATTGTAATTTTTAAGAAATGTGAATAAAAAATAATTGTGGAGCCAAATCGATTTATTTTTAACAAAGGCAACAATCCCCAATCGATAGGACTTAAATTTAGAGTTATTATTAACTTACTTAGATAGAGAGATGTAAAAATTTAGACAAATACAATGAAAACTTTTCCTTCTCTGATCCACCCAATTAACCTGGAAATCCAACGAAGCCCTATTTTATTTTACTCACTTTTTAATTACATCGTTACTCTGGAACGATTCTATTTCTACTTAAATAAAGAAGCGGAATTGTGAAATAGAATCGTTACCCAAATCTATCGTTAATCATCGTTGGGGAAGATGATTGTAATACGGTCCCTAATACTGTCGACGATGAGGAATTGTAAAGGACTGCCCAGTAATCGTGATTAATTCGCATAAAATAAAATACATTTTTTTTTTTTCAGCAATATTTTTAATTAATTGATAACATAAATTACAATGCTGAAGGCAACATGCGTACATGCCAAATAACGAGTTAAATGTTAATCGAGAGTAAACTGCAATTTGAAAGGTTACTTAAAAGTATTTAATGTATATAAAACTTAGTCAAATATTTACCTCTTATATAAGTTCAAATCTTGTCTGTTGCTGCTATAGCTGTGTTCTAGAAGATTTTTCGCTGCTGTAAACGCATGTACCTTATGAAACATGTGCTCAGCTGAGCTTCGTGGCGTTCATCGTCGAAGCTGGCTTGGATAACTAATGGCGGATTTCATCACGTGACGCGTTTAGCCAATAGAAAATAACACCATCGTTGGCCACACTCTTATTATAGGCACTCTAATTCCTATTGTTAACAGCGCCACCAAAGTGAAGCAGATTGAAGCCCTGATAGTCTCGGCAGGAGTAAGCCGTGGAGTAGTTAGCTGTTAATGCTTTGTTTTTGACGATTTTGGGCCCGAGGAATATTTAATTCAAAATCATTCCTTAAAGTTGTTCTGCGTACAATTGCAGAAACAGACACGAAAAAGGTTCAGGAATCATTTTCCACAAGCATAAATCAAAAATACGTAACTGAAATGAAAATAGGTAACTGAAAGATGATCGAAACTAAATAGAAATTGAAACCATGGTCGAAAAATGGTTTATAACATATAATAAAATATTTCAAATACAAAGTTAAAGAAAAGATAAACTTATCACTCCGTGATCGGCGTGTGAAAGAATTATTAATCAGCTAGCCTCATGTTTAGCCATGTGTTTTGCATCATCTTCACTCATTTTCGGCCATGACAGTTCATCGGCCTCGGTGGCTCAGTGGTTGCGTGATCGCCTCTGATGCCCGAGGACGCGGGTTCGATCCCGGCAGAGGACGACCAGGATTTTTTCAGGGGGAAAATCTGAGTATCACGCATTTCCTTCGAAAGGGCAGTAAAGCCGTTGGTCCCGAGTAGTCGTTTGCTGGCTGCACGTTAAAGAACCCTTGCGATGAAAAATTTGCGGCCCCTATAACGCCGTCCTGAAATGGCCATAGTAGTTGAAAAGGACGTTAATACCAAATAAGCCAAACAAAACCATGACAGTTCTGGGCGGAGGAGCTTCCCAATTTGCTTCAAGTATTTCGGCTGGTTTCGGAGTCTATCTTTAATATACGTCATTGGAAAGCTCCGCCTCCCAGAACCGTCATGGCGAAAAGTGAGTGAAGGTGATGCAAAACGCATGGCTAAACATGAGGATAGCTGGTTAATAATTCTTTCATACCTCGACCACGGATGAAGGTACAAGCAAAATAGAGAGTATAACAGAAAGGTTCATCACATTTCAAAAATCTGTATTTTTTAAAATGAAGATACAGAGATGGGCGACATACTGAAATGGTTGTAATAACCTTAAGTTTTGTTTATAAGTGTACGATGTCTCCTTCTGCTGCTGCATGGCACACATCTAGCCGTTAATTAAATTCCTCCCATGCCTGCTGAAGCATATCTGGAGTCACTTCACGAATGGCGGTTGTTATTCGAGTTTTAGCTCCTCCAGATTTGCCGAAAAAGGGGCACAAAAACACAGTCTTTTACGTATCTCCACAAGAAGAAATCACAAACACTGAGGTCTGGGCATCGAGGTGGCCACAAAAAGGCTTTGTGTTGTGCGTTCGCCATCTTGACAGTAAATAACGGAACCTCCCTACGTCTTCCAGATGCACTCTAGGGATCTCTACCGGCATTGAACAAAAACTAGACGTTCCCCTCGTTCAAAAGGTGTACAGTTCATTGACCTGCGACCAAAGGTTGCCGAGCTATTTACCATTGAAATGTGATGAATCTTTATGTAATATAAGAATTCATTCTTAACAAAGCGATTATTATATGACATGCCATTATCTTGATATTCTTTACGGTCGCTGTTTTAGTACGTGAATTCGACTTGAAGGGATCCACGAAAAATCCTAAAAAGTTGATACAGCTGAGCTAAGACCTTGATGGTCATATTTCTAAAAACAGAATTTGAAAAAATTAATCCGTTTTCAAGTTATCGTGCAAACAGACCAAGCGTGCATTCTTATAAGTCGCTTTTTGCTAAAGCTCCTAATAAATAAGAAATTAATGATTTTGATTGTCGAGTCAGGTTATCTGCGCTGCCAAGGTGTCAACTTAATAACGTAAACCAAAAAGAATGCATAGATAGCATCAGTTCCTGGTTTCGCGGTGGCTCAATTAGTAAATAGCGTCTAGCCTGGATACCGTACTTCCTGGTTCAACTCCAGATCGTGAATCATAAATTTCTATCTTTTACTTAGTCTATTAGTTAAAGATGTTTCGAAATATGTCAGATTGTCCACAATGCCGGCTGTCTGTCGATGCCCTAGTAAAGTTTGAAAAGTCGAACAGATGGGCAGTCGAAGTATGGAGACGGTGCAATGAGAAATTTACGGTAGCCGTTCAGTTCCAGTTGGGAGCCCTGCCGTCATTCGTATAGGTTGTTGCTCTGGCTAAATGAATTAGAATCCGTGGAAAACATTGCTGGTAAGAGTGCCACACGCATCCACCGCTCATTAGCGTCAATCAGCTCTCCTGTTAACATCTACCGTAAAAGGAGACGATAATGGAGAACGGCGCAAACGCTAATGGAAATCGGTCTTTCGTTCGCTTCCTAAGCTCTTCTCGAACAAGAGGTGCTTCCTAAAGATACTGAATGGGTTTTCTACATTATTTTTCTTTTACATTTTCTAAGTTAAAACATCTGTAAAATTAAATAGAAAAAAAAACCATTTGGCTTCTAAATTTTCACATTAAATTATTACCTAGTACAAGGATTTTGAAATTAAGTCGAAAACAAAAAGATAATATACGGGAATTTTTTTAATTTTTGCTTATGCACTTGTTAAGTGATGAACTTTTCTTAGAAAGGCTGGTTTTTAGATGACACATAAATGATGTCCTCGTAAGAGTCGATCGGGAGATGCTTGAGAGTGGATTGGTTTACTAGAATTATGGGCGCGTAAATTGTATTGTCATTAGCGCTCTGTAGAGACTTTACAATTCACTGTCAGCAGACGACATCAACGTCAAGATTGTAAACTACGACTCATTCAGATTTAAGTCATTCAGTCTTCATAATTACATCGCATTTGATAATTATTTGATGGTTTCATCGATTTTACGTTCTCATTAACTAATCTATTAAGCAGAACGCAGACGAAACATGACATGATAGGGGAGACCAGGGATAGTTGATACATTTTTCAGTTTTTAATTTTTCCTAACTGTTTTTGTAAAACTTTAGAAATACCTAAACAGCTTATTGTTTTTTTTAAATTGGCCAATACTCATTTTCATGTATAATTTTCGACTATGTAAGATGTCTCAATGTGCTCTATGTTGATAAGTTGATACTTAATATATTAGTAGAAAATAGTGCTCAATTCATTTTGGCAAAACTGTTTCTTAAATTTCAATGGCTTTTGAGATAATGAACATATAAATATCATTGAATAAAAAATGACATTATGAAGTTAAATAAATTGAAACTTGAGCTCTACAAGACTTCACTTGAACAATCTGGAATTAAAGGTTTAGGATAATATTTCGGTTGTGAAGGGACCAAAAAGTAGAAGTTTTAATAACTCTGCTGTTAAATTGAATTGAATAAATAATAAGAATACACCTTTCCTCTAAATATTTTGTTCAGTATAGCTAATCGCTTTCGCTACCACTTTTTGGATGTGCATCCAGTGTAAAAATAAACCTACCCCATGAGAAATATCTCAACTTATCCCACTTGAAGCTGTTACGAAGCTGTTACTAGTTTTTCTTTTTCTATATAAAAACACCAGGCCGGTACGAAGAAAGTCATGTTTACTCACGTTTTCATCCTCTGCTAGGTTATAACTCTGAAGAAATTCTCCATTTAATCTTCTTGGATTTTCATTACAGTGTGCCCTGAGGCTATCGTTTAAATAGTTCATATATTTAAAGCGGAATAGGATTGGTATTTCTTTCTTTTCTAATAATGCAAGGAATTTAAATTCTAGTCCTGAGTTATCTACTGGGGACTATCATGTGTTTTTTAGAGTAAAATCAATCTGGAACAATGCAAAAAAAGCAATTCCTCATTATTGCAGAAAATAGAAGCATTTTAAGGACTCCTGACATTCAGATTTCTCTGACGCGCGGTTTTTAACACTAGAGGGGAGGAAAACTGTTTAAAGGTGGAATACGATAGCTAATGAGCAGTGAATTAACTCTTCTCCCCCTCGGGCGGACAACAGCAGGGCGCAGAAATTTCGAAGGATGTAGAACCTCTTCTGCCCCTCGCGTTTCCTTTGCAGGCAGTTTTCTGTCATTGTATTCCACCCTGCATAATCATTTCTCTTTCTTGAGAAGAAGCTAAATATGACCAGGCTTATACTTTCAACGAATGAATAAGCTCGTTATATACTCGGCTAAATGTTCAGTTAATCAAAGATCAATATTTAAAGTACAGGATAATGCAAAAGTAACAAAAAAGGTAAAAATTCAATAATTCTAAAAGTATAGACAGTAGCACGAAACGGTTTTCATATAAATGCTCAGAAAGACGTGGGAATTTATAGTTACATTTGTCACCGACAGGTGACGCTGCAGCAGGCCACCGCTCCTCAAACGGTGCGAGACTGCGAATATTGATCAACCTGAATGGCCACCAAGGTCTCTGTATCTTACTTACACTTTGTGACTTTTGATTATGGGGATGCTAATTCAGTAATTTTCGAGTTACTGAATTTTTATTTTTTCTGTTATTTTGGATCACCTTGTAGATTATTTAATTTTATAATCTATTTAGAATAATCTGTTGCTTCTAATTTATCAAACGGTTTCCATGATTTACTTCTATACATCTAACGATAATTAAATGCTGTATGTTTCGGACTAAATATTAATATAGTGGTGAAAAATCCTTGTATTGCATCATTGAGTAAATTGGATAGGATATCCTATCCAACACATCAAAAAAACCATGATCATTCTACAGAAAGGTCAGAAAATCTTCTTACTCCCCCCCCCTTGAGTTCCAACTTGTTTACTGATCCAGAATTCAGTATAGGCACCATCATTGTCGCGGCACAAAATGGGGTATGATGCGGCGCCATGTCCAGTGTGAAATTTTCCGAAGCATAGGCAGTGTGATTTCTCTGAATGCCTACCTAACAATATAATCATAGATGATTTCTCTGAATGCCTTCTATGATTATGCTAACAGCTTGTTTCAAATCTTCAGTTGTGTGGTATCGATGTTTCGAGACATGCTGCTTAATTATTCCCCATAGAGAACTGTCGCTTTATTTCAGATCTGGGCTCCTGGGATCTCTGGGATCTGACTCGAGCGATGCTGGCAGATGCCGTGATTCTCTCCATATCCACCTCTGAGGTAACACTTCATTTCAACCATTTCATTCATAATTCGAAAAAAAATATGGTTTTTCTAGTGTGGTGACGTTCATGAGCCCATGCACTTGCCAGAACGCGTTCTTCCACACTACAAAACGCCATCTGAAATGAAACTTGGAATATAAATACACATTATGACAAAAAGGGGGGTGTGACAAGACTGTTGGACTTGACTGTACATAATTCCAACGATCCTTTTAAAATCAAAGTTTTAGAAAGAATCGAAATCTATAAAGCATTTTTTTCCACGCCAGAAGTGTTACTAAATACCCAAACAAACTTTGATATTTTCCAAACTGAATTAAATTTTTTTGATCTTTTATAAATGCGTTTACCCTCACCTCCCTTTAATTATTGTATCTTCAGCTACTGTTTGGTAATTACTCATTGTTGTAAATCAATTTCATAGTAAACAACATTTTTATTTCAAATTTTAAAAAGCATCTTCTTTACTATTATCACAATTTTTAGAAGCCGGGTACAAAAGGCGAAACCGGTTGTTCGTTTCATTTAATAAATTATGTATGGTAAACATCCGTCTCGTTTAATAAAATATTAAGTCTTGGTTCTGTAAGTTAATACCACACTGAAATATGTATAGCGTATTCCGGATCTAGAAACGGCTTCTCGTATCCAAAACACAAAATCTTAAATCCTTTCTAACATGCACGATGATATTAAGTTTATCATATTCGCTTTAATAGTGTATGTATAATATGCATTTGAAATTTAATATACAGGTTTAATAGTTAAAACTTTGCGCGAAAAGAATTATATCTTTCAGTAAGATTTATAATGGCTGGTCTTATATCAAGTAATATATATAATAATGGCCAAGTTTATTTTCAGTTAAAAAAATAAGAATATTTAAGGTATTTACGAATACCACATATGATTCTTATTCGTCATGAATGCGCACGAAAGTGTATAAATCTCTCTCTTTCGTAAATACCTTAAGTAATTATCCATCGTAGATAAGGCATCTCCTCTTAAGGTTATCATTATCTTTGACAAAGAACAGTGTCAATCCGAAAAATCAGCCGCTTTCAGGATCTTGCCACTCTGTGTCCAATTTTAGCTAATAAAATAATAATAAATGGGTTGATCAAATTATGAATTATATGAATAGTAATAGTGGTGCCAGTACAATCTGTACGGGACGAGTCCTTGCAAAATTTTTTGTTGGAATACGCCCTATTAATATCAGAATGGAATCTTTTCGGATTTTGCTTTCAAAATTTAATAGGAGTGAAATCTCCTTTAAAAATAAATCTCTTAATCTGCTTAAACATTTATGACCCTTTTTCCGATAAAATTAACGAACATATGCCATTCAATATTTGAAAAGAAAGCTACTTTAGCTGTGACAATAAAAAAATTATAAAAGAGATTCATTAAATGTCAGGGAATGTTGAAATATATCCATAAATTATCTTCCCTCCCCCCTCTCCGAGGAAGAATGTAAATTACCGCCAACAGAATTAACCATTAAAGAGATAAAAATCGACTCGAGTGCTACAGATCATTGTAATATCATTAAATATGAATTAGCCTTAAACTAATTAATAAAATATTGCATTTCGTTAAACTAAATGTTACCGCATTAACAATGCATTTAAATCATCTTGCGTTTTAAAGCCATTTCTGTATCTGAAATGTGAGATACACAGTAGTTGTTTTCTACTGTGGATAAATGAGTGTAATTTAATTCTATTATCTACCGATGTATATCTAAAATTTACACTCTGTTGTTTAAGTTTTTATACTATTTTTAAATGTTTACTGTTGGTCTTGTTTTTATATTACATTCCAAAATATCCCAGTTTTAACTTCATAACGAGACTGACCCTAGAAAAACTTTAAACGAACTCAAGATTCAAAAACCGATAATCGATCGCTGATATTGGGATAATTAGATATTTTAACTGATTAGCAGGGACGATAAATCTGATGAAATAATAATACTAATAACGATGATGATTATATAGGACAGGTGGGCGAGTGAAAGGCGCCTTGATTTATTATTGAACCGAGACGCTGCTTACTGGAGATGAGTTCAATCGTACTCGAACGCGATGAGACTACTTTCGATATCGTTTTCGACAGTTAACTGATTAGTCTGATCAATCATCAAAAATCGTTCCTCGATATTTCAATTAATTCGGGAATTGAATTTCGCACGCACCAATAAATCACGGAGAGCGCAGTAGAGCTCGGAACCATTTCGTATGGATCCCCTATTATAGTTTATTATTCTAACAGGAAATTCTCGTTTCACATGCAACTCCATTCGCTCTTCCTGGGTTTTCTCTCTGGCTATTTGTTAACAGCGACAATGGAATCAAACGCCCCAACGATATATGCGTAACGATTCAATAAATTCGTATGAGATGCAACAGATGTCGCACGGGATTGCATTCCCCCCCGAGTCATTTTACCTCTCTTCTCAACTCCTGCTGCCACTGCCGCTGGAATTGCCAGGTTCTTTAAAGGCAGCGTGGATTTAAAGGCTGTGTGCAATATCACAGAGTAACACAAGCTTAAAGATAACGCATTTTCTCGCTTTATGAGCTGGATATGAAAATAATAAACTTCTTTTTAAAGACAGTTATGTCTCAAATTGATAACTTCATCTAGACATTTACAACCTCATTTATTTAAGCTCGGCGATTGCCTAAGTCAGTATAATAAAAGTTCAGATTCTGATGCTATATCGTACTGGCGAATTTCGTTAAATGCTGGAAGTAATATGATGCTGTATCTTCTATGCTTTGACAAGAGAATACTCTTTGTTTAAAGTAAATATAAAGTAGAGCGTAATTTCGCTGAAAATCGTGATGTTCATCGTTTGTGCGACCATAAATTCAAGTAAACACTAGCAAAATGAAGCTAAGACCTGTCAGAACTTTCCCATAAGTAAAAATTCTGAGAATCTCATTAGCTATAATACAGAAAGCAGAGCTTTTGAATCGTCTTTTCGAAAGGCAAAATAAAATTCTCAAGTCAGGAAACAAACCTTAATTTGTGGGATGTGATTTAGAAGAACACTTCATGAATCTTAAAATTGTATTCTGACAAAGACCAGGAGTATTTAAAGTGGTTGATTAATCAGATTAATCTTCCAATACCATCAAAACCAATCGAATGTAACGTTTTCTGTAATTATCAAATTCCTAATCTGAAGATTTCAGATATCAAAATTAGAAATCAGATATCAGATATCAGATCCAAACAGTTATCCGTACAACAAAACTGAAAGATGTCAAAAATTCTTCCCGTGTGCCGGCCAAACTCTTGCTTTCGCTCAGTCCCTTTGACCTTCGCAAAATTCAAGAGATTCGGGAAGAGATTCCCCGAAATAATCAAATCAGCGAATATCATCCCAATTTATAAGTCTGTTGATCCAAATCTAAATACTTATTTCCACCCAGTGTCTCTATTATCGCCTATTGCCAAACTGGTGGAAAACTTTTTTCCTAACTTGATAGAATAACTTTTAAAGATAAAATGAAAAGAGACCTTACAGTAAAATATTAGTTTAAAACCAAAAATCTTCGGCATTTAGTTCCGCCTTCATCAGGGTACAAGAGAAATGGGCTAGCAGCCCTTACATAATGAGTAGGTTAGCCCGTTATGATTCAACAAAATTTCAAGAGTCTTAACACCAATGGCTTAAACACCTATGAAATTACGAGGCGTGTCCGGAAAATAAGGTTACAACGGCTAGTATTTTTATAAAAAAATGTTTATTGGCTTATTTAACTTATTTATTATTTTTCGACGTAACTATCGTCATTGCCCAATACTTGTTAAGTCTACGTACTAGCTTCTGTATACTACAGTCAGAATTCTGGCGCCTGCTGCTAGGACAACATTTCAACCTCTGCTTGATGTCTTCGTCGTCCTGGAAGAGTTGTCCAGCAATATGTTTCTTCAGGTTAAGAAACAAGTGAGAAGTTTATCAAAGACCACAGACGGCCTACCGCTCCTGTGTTCGTCATGAACATCGATCCTCCCTCCAGCGAATTCACGACACCACTTCGTTACATGTTGTCGACTCTGTTTCCATAAACGGGAACAAGTGCTTTGTGAATATCCACTGGGCGCTTACCTTGTGCTTGGAAAAAACTTATGAGAGAGGAGTGGAAGACTAACAGTTAAAGCCAGTATAGCCAACACCACCTAAAGAGAAAGCCTGACCGCGAAAACGTCATACATTGTTACATCATGATACGAAATCATAATTTAGGGCTTATTTTTGGTGGATATGAGATTAAAGATGACTTTTTATGATGATGTAACAATGTATGACGTTTCCGCGCTCAGGTCTTGTCTTTAGGTGGTGTTGGTATAGCCAAATTACGCACTAAAATATTATTTGTCCGCCTACCCTTACTTTCCGAACATGCCTCGTAAACATTATCACGGCCAAATCTGAATAGTATCCAGAAAATAGTAATTAAGGAATATTTTTGTATACTGTAGAATTTCCTAACAGACATCTACCTAACAACAAGACATCCCAGAGAATATATAACCCAGAGAGAACGGTTTGCGGATACATACTTTGGATAAACATTTAATGCGGTGCTTAAAGCCTGTAATGGCAGAACATTGTAAACAAACATGCATGTAGAAAAAAGATCTGTAATTATAAAAAAGCAAGCGAAACAGCCAAATAGGTTATGATCAAAAGTTTCGAACATATTTGTTAACACCGTGTATAATCAACGAAGTAGATATATACGATGGAAAAAGTAAAAAAGATGCGGTACTAGAAGAAGTGGCCTATCGTAACGATAGAGGGGCAATTTCTTGCCCCGTCTCGATATTACTGATGTAAAGATTCTCGGCACCCTGCGAAACCGTGCCAAGCAGTTGGAAAGCCAGTTTGATAGAGATACTGTCTATCGCAGGGATTTCGGGCATTTACAAACTATTTGATAAGAGAAATTACTCGTGCTCTAGTGGATTCAGCTCATGAGGTGATACTTAAAAAACCTGCAAATCTACTATGCAGGTCTGGGATGTAATTACAACTCTCGTTCGCCAATGAGATCGCAAAATTCGTTTATTCAACAAGATTTTTAGACATTTATGAGCAAACGCGTATACATGTATCTTGGTGAAGAAGAATCATGAATAAGGCTTATCATACGGTATGAACTAGTTTCTCAAGGAAAAACTGATAAATGCTTCAGTTGAAGGTAAAATTAAACAAAAAATTAATCCCCTCGAGGACGGTGGAGGAAAGTAGCGGAATCTCTGAGTTCAAATACCACGTAGATCGCTTGGTCCTCTCTAACTCCCACCCAATCAAAACCAAACTAAAGGGTGACGTAGGACATGCATATGGTAAGCTATGTTCCGAGCTTCAACCTTCTACGTCAAAAAAATGTGGAAAATATGAAGGGGGCCGACAGACGGACATTGTGAAACCAATAAGTGCTCCGCTACTTAATAATTTATGACTTAATATGTAGATCCCGTATTCAGAGTTGTAGTGGAAGAGGAGTATAGACGGTATATGCCGTATAGCTTCTGCTCTTTTTTTTGTTATTTGCAAAAAGTACATCCTCGGTGAAGTTAAAACTTAGCACAGTATACCCTCTGGGGAGTTTAGGACTACACCATTGACCGTTTATTTCAATTAAATTTTATAATACTGATTAATGGGTTTACTTCCTCCTCTTATAGAAAGTTTTGAGCTTAGATATAGAAATCAAATCAAATAAAATAAAATACTGACGATTTACGAATCTAGAAAAAAGTCAGAGTAAATTAAAGTCAATGTAAATAGGTGATAAATAGACAATGAACATTATTTAAAAAATAGAAAAACAAAATCCCTACGAGTCAGATCAGATGACCTTGGTTTCACTTGAGAAATGCCAGATCATTGGCAATAGAGCAGCTGATCCAGATGTCCATTCAGAAAACGCCGTACCCGTTTGTGATAATGAGGTGCTTTATCTGAGATAACAAACTTTCTGAGTTTTTCTTAATATCGGTGCCTTGCACATTCCTCTATCATAAAGGCCTATGCACATTGAGCGATTTTTGTCGAGCGTTTTTTTTTTAACAATACAAGGGGACAGAAATATCAGGTCGTTGCATATCAAATGTCGGATTTCGAGGTGGGTTCTGCGCTTCAGCACGGTTTCCACGTTTAGTAGCAAGTACATAACAAAGTGATACATTCCCAGAGATAAACCTATCAGCGACCAGCTGCCTGAAATTTGCATGTCTGCGATCATATTTAATAGCGTTTGAACCCAAGTGAAGATAGTCATGACTTCATACGAATTACGTGTGATAATGCATTACGAGTTCACGTTGAATCACACTGCATCCAGCGCCTCTCGAAACATCAATATGGTATTCGGTGTAGGCACCATAAACGAACGTACGGTCCAACGTTGGTTCCGAAAATTACGGGCGGAAGTGACGGACCTGGCAAATGAGCCACGCGGCAGACTGCCCGACGTGTTGAATGACGCTGAACTGAAGCGATCTGTGGAAGAGGACCCGTCAAAAACTGTTCGGGACCTTACAGGGGATCATGCTGTATCAGCGTCGACTGTCAGTAGACACATTAGGACCATCAGCAAGAAGTTCATGGTTACAGTTTGGTGGAACATCCGTGGTGTAGTGCATTACAGCTTTCTGCAGCAGGGGGAGACGTTCACCGCTGCGACCTACTGTCGTGAACTGCATCGTATGCACACAAAACTGTGTCAGCAACAACTGCACTTGTGCATCGCAAAGGCGTCCTTCTGCTACATGACAACGCGCGTCTACACGTTGCACGAGCGACTGTGCAGGCGCTATAGGCTCTGGGCTACGAGATGCTTCCACACCCCCCGTACTCTCCGGACCTCTCCCCTACCGACTACCATCTTTTCCAGAGCCTGGACAATTTTCCCTGGAGGAAAACATTCCTAACCCAAGCAGACATCGAAAACGCATTCCGGGAGTTTATTGAGTCCCGTGATCATGGATTCTATCGGAGAGGGCTCGAGAAGCTGCCAAATCGTTGGCAAAAATGTTTAGATTGCAATGGGGATTATTTCGAATAGCACGTGTGAAGGTGTCCTTTATAGAGGGCCATTAAAGATGACCGCTGCAAACCGACATTTGATATGCAACGACCTGATACAAGGTGAGACAGTTAATAAACGAGACTGGAGCGATTTAACAAATACATATTTCTGGCAAAACTGGTTAATATTTTTCAAAATAGTTACCTTCAGAGGCTACACACTTATTGCAGCGTTCATACAAATTTTGAAAACGTGCATTAAAGTTCTTTGTCTTAATCCTTCCAAGTTCGGCTGTAACGTTCTTTTTGATGTCCTCTGTATTCTCAAATCTGTGTCCTTTCAGACTTATTTTCACCTTTGGGAAGAGTAAAAAAGTCTGCTGGAGATAAATCTGGGGAATAGGGAGGGTGATAAAGCTCCACAATTCCGTTACTGGCTAAGAACTCCTTGACAAAGACTGCTGTGAGCGATCTGGCAGTATCAAGCAGTAAGAAACAACTCTCTTTTGCATGAAATTGTGGCCGTACTCGATGGATTTTCTTAATCAGACGCTATAAATCTCCCTGTAGTACTCTTTGTTGATAATTTATCCAGGCGGAACAAACTCCTTATGGATAATGCCAGTATTGTCGAAGAAAATGATAAGCATTGTTTTTGTTCTTGACTTTTCAAATCAGAAATTGTTTTCACGGGGATGTTGGGAACCGCCATTCCATGCTCTGTTGTTTTGTTTCGGGGTCATATTAATAGCACCAGGTTTCGTCCTTGTCACAAGTGAATCCAGAAAGTTCAGATTGGCATCTGTGGCCGCGATGAATTCCACTCTTGTTTTCTTTTTGTTAAGAAAAGTGGCCGAGCACACAGTTTCCTTTTGTTCAAATCTTCTGTTAATATTAGGCGAACTCGTATTTCTCGGTTAATGTTAAGACTTCTTCCATCATTTTCTGGTTCATTCGCCGATCACTTAAGTAAAGTTCTCTCACCTTCTCGATCGTTTCCTGTATTTGAACAGTTTTCGGTCGTCCCGTGTGTTCGTCGTATTTCAGGTCTTCTCGACCATCGCGAAATCTAGCGAACCATTCAAACACACGTGCACGAGATAGTACATGATCACCATACATTGATTTATCAACTTGTAAGTTTTCGTAGCGGTTTTTCCAAGTTTAAAGCAGAACTTAATGTTTGCCCTTTGTTCCATGTTTAATATTGGAACGTCAACTAATGAGTGCGCGCAGTTGAAACACGAGAATATTTAGGCGCGCGCAGCTTTATTGTTACAACTTATACACGCGGCAATAAGGTTTGTTTATAGATCAAAGACACGCATCGTCGTGGTCGTACATGCTTGAACACGTTCAAAGTACTGTCAGTCTCGTTTATTAATTGTCGAACCTTATTTTATCCGCAATAGATGCTTAACATTATTTTTAGAGAGTCCATCGTTTATAATAGAAAGGCCCAAACTTAAAAAAGTTCTTATACATGTATTACAGTCTGAAAAATGTTGTACAAACAATTGATGATATACAACCTCTGACAATTAAGTTCGGTGAATGAGTTCACACAACAAAATGCAAAACAGATAGAGCCACATTTACTTTATTGTCCTTCGAAATAATCACCCTGGAAGGCAATACACTTTTGGGATCGGGTGTTTAAGTCCTGGATGCTCCTTAGGGATGGCTTTAAGTTCACGTGTCACATTTGCTTGAATGTCTGGAATGTCCGCAAATCTGTGTCACTTTAAGGCCCGTTTCAGGCGTGGGAACAAAAAAAAGTCTGCCGGTGCCAAGTCTGGTGAATAAGGTGGATGAGCTATGGATACGACCCCTTTGTTGGCCAGAAACTGTTGCACGATTACGGCAATGTTCCTCTTTGATCCATTATCCACAGTTACGTGCGCACGCTACACCTTCAACTGAAGAAACGAGCATCTGCCAAACCATTGCACGCACAAACGTGACCTGTCTGAGCTTGCTTAAACAATGACTGGGCTTGTATTCACATGCATTGTTACTCGCGTAAAGCTCGCACAGATTAGGGTGTGACGTCATTCACCGAACTTAATTGTCAGAGGTTGTATTTGCCGATCCTGAAAGGGATGCAGAATATTAGATTTGAGGAGCAAAGTCTAAATAGAATACAGAGAACAAATATGCTTTTTTGTGCAAAAAATTTTGAGAAACATAAGAATCAACAATAACAAGAGGCACACTAGGGTGTAGGAAATCTGAAGATTTTAGAGAAAGATAGGTCAATATGGGTTGGAAATGTGGAAAGAATGGAGAATGAAAGTTTACCTAAGCCCGCATGGGAATGAAATGAATCAGAAAAAAAGACTGTAGATAGGCTAAGAATATGATAAATCAATAAGGCAAAGAACAGAGAGGGTCAGGAGAAGTCAACGTGAAATCACATGTATAAGTGCTATATAAATTATTAAAATTTCTATAAAAGAGACTTATAATAAGCCAACGTTTTTAACAAAACAAATGAATATTTAAAAAGGCAGACTAATTAACTTTAATCGATTTTAATTTTACATTAATGATTCATACAAAATGAATTGATGCTATTATCATTGCTATGAAAGACTTCTGTACCAATGTATTAAGCTAATAAAAATGTATATTCAGTAATTATGAAACAAACCACATTTAAAGACCCCCCGTAGTAGTAAGTACCACCGCTCGTTCCATGACTCCGGTATTGATTTCCCTCCTAGCGTAAAATTAATTTTCGAATTTCTCCTCAAAATGAGCTCAGTAATTAAGATATTCGTGCGCAACGCACTCTTCTGAAACATGGAATTCCGAATTTTATGGTGTTACTAGTTTTTTTTTACGCCCACTATAAAACTGATTTGAATTAAAAATAAATTTACTCGTGGACTTGGTTCAACGATAATTCAGATTCTCAGTATTATGAGTTTTGTTAGGCAATTTAGGCATTTCACGGATAATTAATTTGTTCTCTGGTGAATGAAAAGAGAATTATTGTATTTCTATATTGTCTAGCGTACAATGAGTCGTCATTATCATGACAATAAAATAATGTTTATGTTGATAGCAATAATATAGACTAAGCGATGTAAGGGTTGGGGTTTAAAAAATTCATGCCTCCCATTATAAGCAATGATTATTAAACATTAGATGAAAACTAACTGATTATTTCGAATTGAGTTTAACAACAATTTCGGAGAAAACTGCAATTCCAGCTGAATTGAACTCGAAGGGAAGAGTCCGCGATTGATTATATTTAATTTGAAGAAAAATCCGACGATTTTAGCGATATTCTCAAGAGTTTCATTGGATACATTTCAGATACAGTAAACTAAAGAATTTTTGAGAATTAATGTCAACAAATGTTGAGAAAAAGCTTGATGAGGAACACAAAATTTACGAATTTCTTTTCTTTCATCTTTCATTTTAACACTTGAATATAAACGACAATTCTACCCGAGGAAAATGAAAAATTGTGAAAAATAAAGCTTGCTGCTTAGATCACCTCGACTTTTAGAAGACAGCTCGATAAAATACGAGCGTTTCGTTTGACATTTATTGAAGTGGAGCGAGAAGGATGTCATTTTTTTCTTTTTTTTTTGTTTTCATATTTTCAGGTTCGTAAAGCGCAATTTACCATCACGTTCTTTGAAAATTGTCCCTCGCAAAATGCATAAAATAAAGCCTCCGATCAATGAAGTACTTTCACGATTTACAAAGGAACATCCTGAAAAAGTGAAAAATGCTCTCGAAATTGTACAAATTTCAACAAAACATCATTTTAGCTGTTTAAATGATTTAAGGTGAAATGGTTCAGGAAAGAAAAGGTAGTTTTCAAATAAAATCTTGCACATTCCAAAAAGGAGTTTTAGCTGCGACAAAGCGAGTTTAAACAACTATTGTTTAACTGCAGTTCAAAGAAATATTTTAGGATACGGTATGCATTTTTTGTTTATCTAAGATGCCTTTGAAGTAATTGAACACCTGATATTTCATTAAAAAAATTTTAATTTGCTATTTATGATTGTTTTTATAAGAAATAAATGCTTCTCTTTCATTTTATGAAATTAGGAGACCCGCTTTAAGACCATTTTTTTAAAATGGTAAAAGAGTAATATTTTGAAATTTTTTTTAAAAAAATTGGTTTATTTTATGGTATATTTCATAGTGAGACCTATTAAGTAACTAATGTTAAGTAACTATTTACGTGTTCCACATTTTTTCAATGTATTTTACTTCGTAGTTTTGCCTGTATACAGGCATGTAATAAACAAATTAAGGGCCCGCTTTTAGTCCTTTCTTCGAATATTTAAGGAACATAAAAACACTTCAAAGGTCTCTTTACATACTCGTAATAAGCGACATACCTGTTTTTGATGAAGCTTCAACTTTTTTTTGCATATAGTATTTGCACGCTAACATATCAAAATGCTGATACAAACTAAAAGAAAAAAAATAAAACTTTTTTTATTTTATTTTTTAACATTGTTCTCCTGGAGAATGTGTTCATGTTCATTTTCTGTGTGGCGTTTCTCTTTGAACTTCTTTTATCATGCGGTACACATCAACATGAATTGAATTTTGCCATCTCATGTGCCGTGCTTCTTTGTTGTTTTGGGTATGCAAAAATCTACTCTGCATACATTCAAACGCAGATTACATAAGTGCTTCACTATTTCCAATCATTAATACATCAAAGAGCAGCAAATTTCTAGAATTTCTAGATCTATGATGGCCATGAATATTTACGAGTATAAAAAAACTGATAAAAAAAACAACAAAAAACCCAGCGGGGTAATTTTGAAAGCGAAACCTGGTTTTCTATGTTCAATTTTTCTATGGTGAATACAAAACGCCTATCTTTTTCGATTAACAAAGTCCTAGCGAGTAGAAAGTGTTTTCTGTTTGGAAGGTTGCTAAGCTTGTCAAATTATTATTTTCTAATGAAAGGACGTTTTTTGAAGTCAAGTATAGCGGCGTGCAAAACAGTAGAAGTCGTAAACCAGTGAATAACTTAGCAGGAAGGATTAATTATAATTTCGCCGGTGTTTTCATGTCCTCAAGGAAATTCAAAATATTAGCTACACTTATCTTTGGTATTGTTTACAATTTTTGCAATTATATGCTGTTAAAATTAAACGATTTTCTATTTCTGCAGAACTATTCTTTTAAACATTTATCTTTCATCACTAAATAGCCTCGTACACTTATTAGAGCTTTTATGCGAGGGAACAACTTAAAGCAGCTTTTCCCTTTTGCTGTAAGGAATGCAGTCAGAAGAATGATTTAAAAATACAGAAAAAATCATCTAAACAAACAATTTGTCAGAAGACTGAGCCAATTATGGCATCATTCGTGATGATAAGAATATTCGCCATTTACTTCAAACCAATAAGCACTGTTTTTAACTTTAGGTTTATTTTTTGTCTATATGAAATTTGTTTGAAATACTGTATGCAATTATGAGGAATTGCCACCTGTTGTTGGGGTTCTGTTTGCCAGTTGTAATAATAACACAATAGGAATAACTTTTTTTTTCAATGGAAACTGCGGTTTATTTTCAACAATAGCAGTTTTCGAGATTTCAGCTTTTAGGATTTTAATCTTTTGGTTGTTTCTTTTGGTATTATGCTTGGATCTGATATATATTATTAAAATCATGAAAAGCAAATATAAAATCAGAGGGAAGGTCTATATATTCGGCTTGATTTCTTTCTGTAAATAGAAATGAATATTTAACGTAATATTTGCTATTTTCCTACTACACTACATCAGCGACTATGGTTATGTTTTCATACATTGTATTTTGTAGGCCTATCTATGTTTTCAATGGTAACAAATTTTTAAAATAAATCGATTAAAAAATGTGTATGTGGAAAAAACAAAATACTGACGGTGCAACTTAGAACTTGGTCCATGATTTAACGTCCCCTCAAAGACATGGAGCGCCTCTGTTAGCGAAACTCGATGGGTTGGTTTTCAAGGCCAAATGAATGGTTGAAAATACAAATAGACCAAGTTTACTTTCCATAAATTGTGGATAAACATCAATTGTGGACCGACACCAAAGTTTAGGACAAGAAAAATTATGTTTTCAAGACACAAGAACATGCATCTCTTTGTGTAAATCACGATTTCTCATTTTTTAAAATAATATAATAGCTTTAACTCTAAATTACTACGAGTGTCAAATATGTGATTTGGTCTACTTGTATTTTCAGCGATCCAAATGTCTCCCAATATGAATAAAATAGAAACGATTTCTTCAGTATCAAAGCAGACTTGCAAATGTGCAACTCCCTATACTTTCTGAAGGTAAATACTAATCAAATAGTGAAGAAAACTTTACTCGCATGATGGAAAATCAAGAAAATAGCTCCAACCAGATAACAGCTGCACTATAGAATATTTCTGGGGCTCTTAAGACACATATGGCTGTTTCCCTCGATCTTTCAACGAGCCCCGCGTTTCAACTTGATCCGATCTTCCCTACCGAATGGTACAAAAGTTCATGAACGTTAGCTGTGTTCAAAAATACACTTGATATCCAACTGACAGATTGTTACATATTTTGATTATTAAAACAAATTGTTATATGACAAGAATGGCAGGTGTTATGAATCATTTTTTCGATTGCACTAATGAATACAGCCACAGGAGCACCCTAGAAATGAAATTCTTTGTTATTTTACGACATTTTAACTGCACAATTAATGCAAACTTTTCCGATAGTAGTTTGATTTCTCTGATCAAAAAAATGAAGTTCTTTTTGTGTACCTACCTCACAATATGAGTAGCTGTTTATAAGTACATTTGTTCTTGAACATGAATTTATGAAAGGATTATCTATCTAAAATCTGAAAAACATAAAAATCATTTCTTTTTTCTTTCATTAAGTTACTGATTTTTTAATTCAATTTATTTTCTGAAGCACGTACAAGTATTCCTTTTCTATTGTTTGCTTTAATCCGTTTAAAATCGCAATATAAATTCAAAAATTTTAAATTTTAATGAAATTTCTTACTTCTGAGAGACTGGAATATTATAAAGAAAGTCATCATTTCTCACAAGCACCAGAGACTCATAAACTTTTGAAGATAAATGAAACGCACTTGGTCATCAATAAAGTAAATGTCTTATTCTAAGACCGGACCAAAAAAATTTAAAATAAAGGGGGTGAAATAGAAATCATCACTCAGAAAAGAATGTGGCATGGAATTTAAAAAGAAAAAAAGTCTTCTGAGACGTATCGCTTAATGTTTTATTCAAATGGTTTGCAAGGAGTTGAAAGGAGTTCTCTCCCTCTGATCCGACGAGTCGATCATCGTCTTCTTTCTCACGACGCTTACAATTCTCCAACAACATACCATTAAAATTGGGAATAAGATGGAAAGTGGTTGGACTCGACAAGGCAAGTTGAAATCGGAGTGTGCGCTCTTTCTAACTATTATAAAACAGAATGAGAAAATAATGCAAGATAAACATCTTTTCGGACCAAAAAAAAGAGCGCCGAAATTTAAGTGCCGCTGGCTTTGAATTTCAAGATAAAAGTAAACGCTAATTGCGTACGAAAGATCTTTTAGAAAGGTAACATCGCTATCGCAGGTTAAAATAATATAAATAAGCCCACTGAGAATTTTAAGATTTTGTTTTAAAAAGAAAGTTGCATACAAAACGAGCACTCGTTTTATCTGGAAAATGCGTCTTTATAAATCTTAAGAATCATTTTTATTCACATACAACACTTAAAAGCAAACCCTTTCCTCAAAGGTCGTCAAACCCTTTATTCGCACATTAACACTTACCATCGAGCAAGCCAGTCCGTCAGTGGTTTCAGGATGTTACCAACAATTTTATAAATATTAACAACGGCGTTTAGCTGCCTGAGGAAGTTATTTTCAAAAAAACGCAGCGTAAACCCATTTATTAGGAGCTTTAGCATAAAAGCTACTTATAAGAATGCGCCCCTGGTCTGTACGTTTATCCGTCCGTCCGTCCGCCGTTTGCACGGTAACTTGCAGGTAAAAAGTGCAGATAAACTTGGGGATCTGCTACTTGCCTTAGCCTACTCGGAGGGAGGGGGAGGGGGGGATTAATTTTTTTAATAAATGTATAAATGTATTTCTCCTTCACTACTAAAGCTCCTACTTGGAATGTTTTCAAGATTTTATTGTTTCTGAAAAATTGGTGCATTTTGGAAATTTTCTAAAGCTACCTCGTAATCTTAAATGTTGTGCTACCAGATATGATGATCTATTTAATTTAATCTACTAGATAAAAGTTCCACTGGTAACTGCAGCCGCTAGTTGCCAATATTCAGCGAAACACCTGAGATTCTTCTTATAAAGATAGTTATAATTCTTGATCATATTAAAAACAAATTATTAAACGTAACTCATAAAATAGGCTATCAGGAGAATGTTGATTAATTTGCAGCAGCCTTCAAGAGTATGTTTACTACATTAATCATAGAATGATATCAAGCTTATTAAGTGGAATTTAAATTAGATGCCATGACTAGTGTATGAAGGCATAAGCACTACCAACATTTCTTGTGTGCGAAAAAATTATAAGCTTAACACGACCACGATCAACTTTAAAGCGTTTTGTAAACATCACTTACGGCGTTTCCATTTGTATCCGACAAAGCAAATCAGGATCGCCCCACTGCGCTGCTTCCCTACATTAGATAACGAATTTCTGTCAGATCTCGCTGGGCATTAGCGGGTTCATTTCCGCATGTATAGTGTCAATATATTACCTTAGTGCGCTCTCTCAATGTCGATGCCCGTGCTTTAATTGTGTAGGAAGGGGAGAAAACTGGTACATTATCCTCCACTTTTAGACTATTTTTGATAATCAGCTTATTTTGTTTTCCATCCGCTCGGGGCAAATTGCGTACTTTGAAAATGAAGCTGCTTTAAAATACCTTTATAAGTAAACAAAACCGAATAATGCCGGAAATTTCTACCATTTAAATTTTATATATTATTTTTGATTAAATAACGAAGAATATTCTAGTTCTATTAAGAAAACAGCTTTAACATCAAAGGATTCAAATATACTGGTGCGCAATGAAATTGCATCACCCTGAAATTTCACTGGAAATTATGTAAGAAAATTATGTGCTAAAATTCACCAAATGCCAACTCTGTCTTTGCGGCATGAAGCTACTACTTATACCCCAAAGTTTTTCCCTGTACATCATACTTTTAACCATTAATCAAGTACACTGGTGCTCAATGAAATTTCTTCACCCTTTGAGAGTCTAGATCTATGAGCTGGTCGTGCAAAATTCAGGCTTCTTGCTCGAGTAATCAGCTAATTTGGACATGTAAATGACCATATAAGTCTTGGGTGCAGTTCCCCCTCCCCATAAAATGAAGTAAACTTATATACAAATGCTTGATTAATCCCGTAATTTTCGGATTATAATACGCGCATTATACAATACGATAGTTAAAAAATCATCACTTCCCAATTATATAAAAGTGCGCATTATATTCCGATTTTGATGTGAAAATTCCAAATTCTACGTGAAAATTTTTTTATTCAAAAAAACAAACTACGCAGTTCTTAATTCAAAATTTAATACACGTTACCGTGAGTCATCGTATTTAGTGGAAAGCTCTTGTATGAGATGCTAAGCTCTAAGCCAATGGGCACTGTAGGCCAATTTGTGTTGATTTGAAAGGAAATCTTGTTCATTATATCTTGTTTGGTATTTAGTCTGGAAAGGTGAGTCTAGTGCAGTATTGCCAAATCAGCGGATTTCCCGTTAAATTTAACGGGAAAAAAAATTTGCAGCGGAGAAACAGCGGGAAAAGTATTACAGCGGAAAAAATAGCGGTCAAAAATTTTTCCAAAGAACTTCCTACAATTTTTTTTTACACAATTTTTTCGTGATTGGTTGGACAATTGAACAGAGCAGTGATGACGTCATATCATCGTTTCTGCTCCTATGCTCTTATTATTACGGATACAGTATCCAATCCGGTTTCGAAATTCGGCGCTGGGCTCCCATTGGTTCTTTATTTGTATGTCTTAGGTATATAAAGCTGGTATATATCTTGTTATACAAGGTAGTAATTCGTGCCATTCTGCTTCATGGTATGCCTGCATGGGCTTCCATTTGCAAATCGAGATGGAAAGATCTTCAGACCTTCCAAAATGTTACCCTCCGGTCCATTGCTCAACTTGACAGAAGAGTTGACAACAATCTCTCTATCTATGACGATCTGGGGATGACCCGTATTGGTTCCCATGATCAAACACTCCTCAGGAACATGCTGCCCAAGATAGAACATTATGAAAATACCCTGGTTGCTGGTATCCTGGATCACCCACTCACTATCAGGAGTTCCCTCAGGTTTCGAAGACCCCGTCATATCTTGGATGTCAATTTCGAGAACATTAACAAGGCCGAATTCCCCAACTGTTTTTCGGATTCGCTATTCGTCAATCCACAAGTCTGTCATTCACTGCACCTTTGTGCTGAAAAGGCATGTGAAAAGGTTCTACCAGGAAAATTACACATGCTTTTTCAATTGGCGAGGAATCAGGACGGCTGCCATGCTGCACATAATCTGTGTAACATCATGGGTTGCTTGCCATATAAGTTGTATATGATAGTTTTGCGAAATGTTCTGAAAGATGTTTGCTGGGTGAATGAACTATTTCAGAGTGACCATGCTGATTCACAGAAATTATTCGAAGACCTATTTCTTTTGTACAAGCAGCTGTTGCAGAGAATTGTTGTACCATCTAGGCTGGACAGAGTAGCAGATGATAGACTGCTGTCATTTGAATTTGAAAATTTTTTGATGCATTCATCTGCTATAAATTTCGGTTATGAATTCAACCTTGTGACATCAAATGTTCGCCTTGAAGATTTAACAGATGTGAGAACCAGATGTCGAGATTTTTTAAAAGAACTGAGTAGGGAAATTCAGCAAAGACTGCCTGAAAATCTTTCACTGCTACAACAGTCATCAATATTAAGCCCGCGTATTGCTTGCTCGCACGTCAAACCTCCAATCACCAGTTTGGCAAAACTGGTAACATCAGATCCTGGTAAAATATCTGATATACAACGTGAATGGGAAAATTTACCAAGTAAAAGATGGAACCATGCTACTTCACTAGAAGCATTTTGGGGTGAAGTTAACAGTGATCGTGACGCTGCAGGTAATAAAAGATTTGGACGTATTGCCGATTTAGCATTAAAATTTATAGTGCTACCAACTTCCAATGCCACAGTAGAAAGAGCTTTTTCCCAGTTTGGGATAATTAAAAGCAAGCTCCGTAACAGTCTGTTTGTTCAAATGGTAAATGACATCATGAATGAAAGATATCATTTAAAGCGAAATGATATGACGTGTGTAAACTTCAAACCCTCTGAAAACATGCTTATAAAATTTGATCAAAAAATGTATGAAGGAAGCGATTTTACAGAATATGAAGATATGTTTAATTCATTGGAAATACCTTTTGATTAATAAAAAGTGATTTTTTAAGATGCGATAGTCATTCTTTGCTTTAAAATGTCCAACGGAATTTTCGACGGTTTTTGTGTAAAAGTCAGCGGAAAACAGCGGATTTTTTTCTGAAATCCAGCGGAGGCGCCACCAGAAAGTCTGGCAACACTGGTCTAGTGAAAGCGCTGCTTCCGTCCCACCTGAATGACAAGGCTTGAGCTATTGTCGTCGTGCCCTCTTCGCTTCGACGGGCACTCGTCGTGGCTCGTCGCTTCTGCGAGCTACATATACACTTTACTGTTCAATTGCCGATCTTGTTCATTTTTTTTACAATAACCTAGGTGCGCATAATACACGGATGCGCATTATACAGGGAACGTTTCCAAACTCCACAAAACACTAGATGCGCATTATACACAGGTGCGCATTATAATCCAAACATTACGATAGTTAACTCTATCCTGTTAGAAGTGCCTCACTCAACGGAAAAATGATATCATCTTGAAATGGAAGCGTACTGGAGCGGAAGGAGTTCAACAACGACCAGGCAGACCGCGAATACTGACGGAAAGGGATCAGCAAGTTCTAAAGCGTTTTGTAAAAAGTAATCGCTTCTCCTCACCCCAAGAAATGAGGTTGTTTCTCCTCACCTCTCATCTTGTTAAAATTCATCTGGGGTCGTTGTCAGCACAACAACTCTTCGTAAGGAATTGAACAAGATGAGATTCCACAGTCGTGCGGCAACGCATAAGCTAAAACATCATCAAGATGACTGCCCGACGTCGTTTGGCGTGGTGTTAAAGCTCACCGCAACTGTACTCTGGAAAAGTGGAAACGTGTTCTCTGGAGTGACGAATGACAGTACAGCATCTGAAAGTCCAACGCAAGGGTGTGGATTTAGCGATTGCCAGAGGAACGCTTTCAATCCGAATGTGTTGTTCCAACGGTCAAATTCGGTGGTGGCGGTATCATGTTGTGGGGGTGCTTTTCGGGGTATGGACTAGGACCCTTATGACCAGTAAAGGGGATCAACATCCTAGACAATTCCGCACTCCCTATATTGTGACAACAATTCGGGGATGGCCATTTCCTGTTTCAATACGATAATGCTCCTGCTAACAAAGCAAGGGCCTTAATAGCAAGGGTTATATGAAATGGGCGTTAAAGAAATGAACTAGCCTGCCCAGAGCCCGGATTGAAGCACTTTGGGATGAATTGGAACGATGATTATGGAACAGACTTACTCGCCTAACATCCACCATCGACCTCACCAACTTACTGGTTGCAGAATGGAATAAAATTCCACCAGCTACGTATCAAAACCTAGTGGATAGCCTTCCCGTAAGAGTGGAGTCTCCGAATTAATAATAGTCTATCATTGCTGCGAAAGGCGGATACTAATTTATGAAATAAAACTAATATTTTTATTTAAAATATTTTTATTTAAAATTGACGTATTCGGATTGTATTTTATAGTCGAGCTGCATATTCTTTAAATATCTCCACACAATTTAAAATTAATTTCAATCAAAATTTAGCACGTTAAGCAGGTATACATTCCTGAAAAAATGCTTAAAATTTAACTTTCAAGGGAGGTTTTTAATATTTGAGGATAAGCGAAGTGTATATCGATCTCTGTTTAAGCAAAATATTCAGTACTGCATAAAAATAGAAAATAGTGTCAGCTTCAAAATATTTTTTGCCAAAGAAACATAGTACATGTTGTCAAGTGAAACGCAGCCGCGCACTTATTTCAAAATTAACAACTGCAATAACATTTATTCTATGTATGGATTCTAAGTTCATTACTCTTCGCTCATGAAATCACTTTTGTTTCTTAGAGGTTTTTTCGAAATGGTAAAATTGAAAATCGCACTACAAAAGACATGAATTGTAGCTGATAGGTGGTGCAGTTCTCTCCATCCAAATTTCTTCAAAGAATCTTTGCTTCTAAAATCTTTTGGAAAACTCACACGTTTTTCACTGCCGCTAAATCATTTTCTAAAATCGTAGCTCATATAACCTCCGGTAACATTTCATTTTGTACTCCCTTATATATGTTGCAAGAGTTTATGAAAAGATTTATTTTTTTCTAACGTTAAAGTTCATGAATAATATAATATTGCAATAATAAATTCATAAATATTAAATAATAAAATATCTAAAGACACAACGATCGTTTCGATTTTTCATCATTTTCGAGGGTCCTTAAGTCTTATTGTATTATTTATTATTTACGAGGTTATTATTGTATTATTCATGAACTTTAATGTTGTAAAATATATTACATATTAGTACAAGAAATCTACAGAAGGATGTATTTTTTATTTAATATAAACTGTGTAGATGTTTTATTTTCGATAGGGGAGAGCAAGTGACGATAGGATAGCAAAGGTACGCATCTGTAGTAGTTAGTAAATAATTTTTTCCTTCGAATCCTAAGGGCATAATTACAACATAAGGGTTTCCTTTCCTTTTCTACATTGTAATTATCAAATTATTGGTGTACTTTCTCCAATTTATCTTAATTCTCCTTATTCTCCTTCATACTAAAATTCTGCTCATTCTCCTAAGGGCATACTAATAAAATTAATCTACTAAGATAATTCGCGACTGAAAAAAGGGTTTCGTGAACGATGAAATAAATCCTCAGAAAGTTGCAAAATTGTGCCAAGCCTACTGCTGATGAAAGTGAGGCAGCTTTACGAATGCCCCACCACGCACGTCTACAACAGAGTGAACGCAGCACAATTTGATGAACTGATTCGAAGAAAGACAGAGTAAAGGCACATTGCCAGCTTTCGCCGAAACCCGGCATCAAACCAAAGAATTATGATTTTAATGCAGAATTCAAATGAACTGCCTTAATTTCAGCTGCTTAATATAACACGCTAATATAATGGCCTCCTCACTTCTGCTGTTTTATGATCATTCGGCTTGCCAGACGGCACTATTAGAACTGATATTGCATTTGTGAGGTGTGTGATATTTACGTTATATCAAGCATCGTCTACAGATTAACGATACCCAAACGATAGATTTGTGTAATAATTAAATGGTAGTTTTTTTTTTTAAATGTAATAAAAATAATAAATTTTTAAATTACTCTTCGTCTTAATTATTCGACGTAGCCCTAAGTGTAATCTGTCGATATAATATTAAGTTTGTAAATGCTAGTTAAACTAACCAAAAGATGTCGATTTCCAGATGAGGGAATAAGCACACGAAAATAAAAACGTGAAATGACTTCTTTGTGCTTTCAATCTCTAAAAAATGTAACCGCCTATTTTTAAGCCCCTTTTCGCCTTAATAGCAAAATCTTCCCATAAGCTCGTTCGGGGTCCCAACGGTTTTACATTGTCTCATTTGCTAAAGCCAAAGAGAGAATATCAGTCGGAGACCTGAAAACGCGTTAAGGTTGAGCAACTTTCTAATTTATCCATTATACAAAAATATAATTTTCGTTTGTTTTATTTTAATTAAACTTGATCCAATGTAATGATCCAAGTCTTCCCTAATTTCAGTGTAGTGAACAAGCCGTTGTATGTTAGCTAAATAAATATAATTAAAATTACTTGAACCTTCATGTTAGCGATTTCTGAGGTATCAAACGAAATGTTTTTGAACAGGCATACACTCATATTTCGTTAAAACACGTTGTTTCATTAAAAACTGCAGTTAATTAAAAAATAACGCAAAAGTTGCCCGTTAGTAGATAGTGTGGATCGCCCCAGAAAGAAGTAGAGAAAGTGGGAGGGGGAAGAATACGCATTTAACTCCCTCAATAATCTCAACTGTAACCTGCGAAAACTTCGCGCAGGTACGCTGGCATTGCTTAAATTCGTAAAATAATATAAAAAAATTCATTAAACAACCTTATAATCTTTTCTATAGCATTTTTTAAAATCGTCCGGATGAAATGTATAAAAAATTTCTACCACTTACTATGATTACACTAGTCAACACACATTTTGTAACTAAGACCACACAAAGTGTTCTTAGTAGTAATTTGTAGGTAGAATCCGAATCTGCTTTTAGATTTTTTCTATCACGTCAAGTTTCCAAGTTATGCACATCGAGACTTCTATGTTAAAGTAATGGGAGTGAAGAGAAGCGGCTACATTGTTAAACTATCCATATTTTGGGGCCGCAAGGAAATTTACCAGGCCCCAAACACTGAATGATTTAAAAA
>JAHWFO010013848.1:3890240-3951326 GCA_023313115.1 Rhysida immarginata
ATTTTAGCACCAGCAGATGCCCCCTCGAAAATAATCAACTTTGGATTATACGCATTTTTTCGTGTGAAGCTTATTTTTCGAGTTATTCTGCTTTGTCAACTTAAAATTTACACCCTGTATGTACAGTCATGGACAAAAAAAACCCCACTACTTTTGCCACTAGGTGTCTAATATCGTTTAGTTCAGTCAGAAAATTATCTAAATTTTTAACCAATAATATCATACCATCCTATTTTTATAAAACATTTTAAAGTTAACAATAACAAAGCGATAAATATTGTTCACAATCATTATCCAAAAGTCAATTGAGAAGAAATATTAAATCTTATCATTAGATTGCAGTGTGGTGCACTTGTAATCAAAGTACAGCAGAAAAACTGACATGCTAATCGATATCAGACCCCTAGTGGCAAAAGTAGTAAACTCTCATTTAAAAATATAGCAGCGCAGTCCATGACTGTACTATTCCCTTCCTATTCGTATTCGGACAAAGCAATTATGGAACAAGGCACTTGAAAGTGATTCAAGGAATTAAATGAATTACAGGTCTAGATACAGGGACTTGCACAGATAATTCGCACGAATGCAGATAAAAAGATTGTTTGCACAGAAACCATTGAAATGAAGTCGGATTTTTTTCCAGGAAATAATTACTGCTAGAATTCTTAGGTTTTTAACCAACAGATGTTGTTGTTATATTACAGACATCAGCATCATTATTAAATTTTTAAAGTTTTTTCCCGACTTTTGGATCACCCTGTATCTAAACCCGACCCCTCTTTGTGAAGGTAGAGCGCAACCTACGAGCGTTCGTTTCAAAAAGTTGCTCTAATCTTTATAGGCTATGGTACGGCCAATTAAGACTTGTATTGAAAAAGTATTTGAATTGTGATTACGAGCTATCATTGGTAATTTTTATCTATACATATAAAGGGCAATGTTTGTCCGGTTTAAAAGGCAACTTAGAAGTAAGCTATAAAGTTAAAATTTAACACAGCCGTATAATACTACCACAAGGATGGAAAAAATCTAAAACTGGAGATAAGTCTCTTAAAAAGGTAGAAATTAATCATCTTTATATCGATACATATGAAATAGACTTGGTTTATGTTTCTTTGCTTGCATGTGTGAACAATCACCCCTTGGTGTTTGCGTCAACAATCGGCTGGGTGAACAATGGTTAATGAAATTAACACATGCCGCAGCCCAATGACGTATATTAAAGATAGACTCCGAATCCTATTGTTAACAGCGGCAAAAAGTGAAGCAAATTGAGCCATGATAGTTCTGGGCAGGAGTGAGCCGTGGAGTAATTAGCTGTCTGGCTGCTTTGTTTTTGAAAATTTTGGGCCTGAGGAATAATTAATTCAAAACCATTCCTCAAAGTTAAACTGCGTATAACTGTACAAACAGACAAGAAAAAGGATCAGGAATCATTTTCCACAAAAATAAAGCAAAAATACGTAACTAAAATGAAAATACGTAACTGAAAGACAATCGAAACGAAATTGAAATTGAAACCATGATCGAAAAATTGTTTATAAAATATAATAAAATATTTCAAATACAAAGGAAACGAAAAGATAAACTTATCACTTTGTGATCGGCGTGTGAAAGAATTATTAATCAGCTACTCTTGTGTTTAGCATGTGTTTTGCATCATCTTCACTCACTTTCGGCCATGACAGTTCTGGGCATGGAGCTTCCCAATTTGCTTCAAGTTACAACAATAGGATTCGGAGTCTATCTTTAATATACGCCATTGCCGCAGCCGACGAAAAAGACACGCCCTGGCACTGAAAAGTCACCTGATCATCTTAGTCCAAGCAACAATGTAATATTCATTGTTTCCATGTTGGATTTTAGCAATCAGCATTTTTTTCGTTTGTTAGAAACAATGAAGGTTACATTGTTGCTTCGACTAAGAAGATGAGATGACTTTTCCGTGCCAGGGCCTGTCTCTTTCGTCAGGTACGATGCTTGCCTTAATGATTCACATTTTAAGGGGGATAGTTATAAAAATAATAATAAAATAAAATAAAAAATCATTATTATTTCTTTTTTTATTAAAATCTTTGGAGAGATATAAGAAATTATTCTAAAACAAATAAGAGAATGCAACTTCTAGGCATGCAGCTGCTCAAGATTTTCCTGAAAGTGTGTGGGTACTTTTCCTCATGAGCTAAATAACTGGAGAAAATTTATTAAGAGAAGTTTTCGATGTAGTAACTTTGTTTAGAGAAGTTTTAGATAATGTTTACCTAAACGTTTTAGAAAATTCTAAAGATCTCAACTGATTGTGCGAGACGCAACCCTTGCTGCTAAAACTGATACTATCAATATAAACAACCACATTCAGGACATATTCCACGCTCTATGACTGAATGCCACTCTATTGAAACGGTTACATGTTGATGAGAGATGCCGGTGAGGCTGTAAACAGAGTTCCTTAACTCTCTCAATCCATCTATTAAGTATTTTTAATATAGGCGGAAGTAAATCAATACTCATAGCCTTTCTTTGATATTTTGAGATGTTAAGGATGCAATGTCGAATTTTCCTGGGTGAACCCAATTGGACACAAAATTCCAGTGCGAGCATTTAAAAGAATTCGTTTCGCTTTTTCAATGTGAATATATACTTTATTAAGGCTTTTTCGTTTATATTCAAATTCTGATATTGCAAAATTTCACCAAACAAACAGCCCGAGCAACGCCGGCCAAATCAGCTAGTTCTTTTATATGAAATAAATTTAATTTTTATAATGAATCTTAGATTCCCTGTTCTAAAGCATGAAAATATTGCAGAAGCTATATTCTAACTTATAAGACGTCATTTTTGATATACACTGCTCTAAGAAAACAAGGGCGAAGTCAATAAATTCACCTACAATAAATAACGGAAGACAAAGCTAAAACAAGCAAACGATGAAAAACTTTTGAATGAATTTGCGTTGTTCTTGTGGTTTTTAGTGTGTTGAATCCGAATCTGCCTTTTTTTGCTATCAAGTCACGTTTCCAAGTCATGCTCATAGAGATTGCAATGTTAAAGTAATGGGTGTGAAAAGAAGCGATTGCAGTGTTAAAGTATCCATATTTTTTTTGCCACAAGGAAATTTTTTAGGCCCAAAACTCAGAATAATTTAAAATGTTTCACAGAAAAACAAGAAATCTTAAGATTCAGTACACAAGAAAGCATAAGAATCAGCTCTTAACGTTAAAAAAAGTTTTTAAACAGTTACTTTTTGTTGCTCTGTGTAATCAATGGACAAAGGAATATATGATAAAAAAAATTGCACGATCAGAGTAGATGAAGACTATAAGTCCGTTGATTCATTGAACATTTATCTCTCCCTATTATGGAGACTGAGTTCTCCCTCGAGTCTTGGAAATTTGTAAATTTCCCGTGATCGCGAACTTCGCTGATTATCTTGTTAATTGTTGTTTGAGGTAATTTCTGTATATAACGATATACTGCTAGTCTCAATGTTTTAGCTTTTGGCGTATAATTCATAAAATCGCTTTCTTTGCTTTTTAATAGAGTGCACAAAGTTTTTATATCGTTCTCTTATCTTTTAGCGAAGAAGAAGCAAAATGAGCTCCAATACCTAATGGGATTTGGCCACATAATTAAGTCTGACAAACAACGCAACCATGAGTTGACTCATCAGATACCGGCCCATGTTTTTTGCAGTCATCTTTTTAAAGGTATTTGATAACAATTTTTTCTCTTTATATACAACTCCTAATATCTGTTTTAAGAAATTCTCAATAAAGATAGAAACATTTTATTGAGCTTTACGAATTTAATTAATTAAGAGAATTTGCCGGTAATCGAATTTTCAAGTAAGACGAATTTATGCCAAAGGCATTACTTTTTCTATTCTTCTTCGAATGGTCGAATCCTTCTGTCTGTCTGTTCGGCCTCCGGGAAAACAAGATCTCGGAAAGGGCTCCGAATTTTTCGGTTCTGTTTTTGCTAATTGACAACTGGGTTTTGCAATCAACCAGATTCGGCTAATGTGAGGTTCAGCGACTCAAAAAAAACCGTCCAGAGACAGAACTGTCAAACATTTTTCCTTCCATTTTGATTCTAAGAGAAGATAATAATATAACTGAAGAAACTTTTCAAACACATCACAATTAACGGCTCGCGGAATTTTTCGTTCTTTTTTTCTATTTGTACTTGTTCTATTTTGATGCATACTTAAAAATTGCTCAGTTTCACTGATTAACGTGAATTTAATAGAGTATATCAGAAGTTTAATGAAATTTAGACATTTAACTGCTGCGGCTTTTGCAACGTAAAACAGCAGTTTTCGCTATTTTTCTTAATTCCAATTATCTGGTTTATTCTTTATTCTGCATGTTTCCTATATTCACTGATGGAATTTAGTAAATATTTAAATAGCATTATCTTTCAATTGTATATCATGTTTTAATCTTTTAATACATTTCAAAGGAAAACTACTTGTTTTGAAAAAAATCTTGAGCTTATTTCTTTCTTAAAATATCCTTTTTATAAAAACCTATTTGAGAGGCATATAATAAAATATCCAAATACAAGTATTATCCATTCTTTTATTATTATCAACCCCTCCTTCTACTTCATGCTGAATAATTATCATTTCAGACGCTTTTAGAAAGAATTTCGTTAATGCTCACTCCTGTATAAGTATCTGTGTTTAATTAAATATAATTTATGAAGTAATATTTACGGTTTTAAAGTTTAATACACATCTAAGACAAAAGCGATACTCGAATTTATTTTATGAAGTTATGTGACTCGCATTGGTGGAAGAGTGACATAAAATAAAGAACACTTCACAACATCATCCATTCGTCATCTTAACATCTTCACCGTGGATCATTCTGTTTAATAATTCGGAGATATTTCGCAAAGATTTCGATATTGCATATCATGGATCGTATTCCAACTAAGGGTATGAAATACTTTCGAGAGAACATTTATAGATATCCCTAATAATTCGAACACCGGAGAACATTGATGATTGTGAGGAGGCGGAAGCAATTTTAGAAAGCAGAAATAGAAATTAGAATTTAATTGCAAAATTAACTGTGTCCCGGAGAACATCGCACAGGATACAGGGTTGTTGTCGCATCAATGTGGAGTCGGTCCTTTCGGTAAAAGTAATTATACTCTGTTCAACGAAAGAAAAACTGGGCGTGTCTAGTTAAATTTCCAATTTCAATTGTTAAACATTGTTTAGTTTACTTAGTAACAATTGAAATCGTAAATTTAATTAGGCACACCCATTTTTTCTTTCCTTGGACAGAGTATAAATAGAGCTTTCCAGGGCCTTATTTTGTGTGAGATGCGATTTACGTGTCAATTGTTGGACAATGTTACAATAAAAATTAAACAATAATGAACAAATGAAACTGGACATTTTAAATTAGACACGGCCGTCATTTCTTACATAGAACAGGGTTTACAAATACTTTTTCTAGTTTACGACAACGCAGCCGATCTCAAGCGAATCGGTTACCGATTCTAAAATTATTACGAACATATACGGAACCCAAATTCAATTAATAAAAGATCCACGATTGCCATTCGAGAAATATTGAACCAATAATAATATAGGCTACGCTAAAATAAATAAAACAGTACTTTCATTTCTATACCCCGTGAACCTGAAAAGTATCATGTGACGGATCCTGTTCTCTAGTATTAGATAAATCGACCACCGAAACACTGCAGATGATTCGGCATGTGTATGGGAATGAAGCCATTCCTTTTGGGCCTATAACTTCGTGGATGGTGGTTCCGCATCATAGCATCGCAGAAAACCTTCCCAGCAATTCTAGCAAATTGTTCGAAGCAGGCAGCGATGCATCGTTGCCGATGAACATTATTTCGAAAATGCATGTGCATAATAATTTACTTAAAAATGTATTTGTTCATAATCTGCTTAATCATGAAAGTTTTGAGTGCAGTGGGATTACATTGCTTTTTGATCTTACGAGAGAATGGTCGGGGGGTTAACCCAAAGTATTTATGTAGTGATATTACCGAAGAAATATACGTATAATCTACATAGTAGAGAGGAATAATTTATTTACTTTCGAAACCGTTATTTGATTAAATAGAAATTATATGAGAAATTATTTAATTCTATTCTTTAAGGTTTCATTAAAATTTTGCATCCATTCTCATTTTCATTAGTAACAGATGCCTCTAAGAAACCAAGTAAACAAACTAATAATTTCAAATTGTTATTATCGTCTGAAGCATTAGTTGTCATTTCTTAGTTATTGAGTCATAATATGCGAGAAAATCAATAGACATATATCAATAGTATTAATTAATTTCGAAATTCCTCAAAGTTTCATAATTGAAATAGCTTAGCGATAATATGCAAGATCTTTGAAATAAAAATTTGATGAGAAAAATCTTGGAGTGGTTAACACTAGAGAGCATGAAATGGGAATGGAAAAACACATTTCTCTGAATATGACACTTATTCGTAGAATAGATTTGTAAACAAAAAACAACCTAATAAAACTTTATAAATCTTATAAATTTGCTAATTTTCATTAAAGACGTGTAACCCTTTGTTATTTCCTATTGCAACCCTTTACAGCATATAAACAGTTTGCTCACGTTCCCTATCGTTTAATGAGGAAAACAAAGGAAGAACATTTTTGTAAAAATTCTGCATCTCCTTGACTTAATATGAAGAGGTAAATGTCAAACGGTAAACCTGTTTACTTCAATGAATAGTTAATTCGCACAACGAAGCTTTAAATTTAAGATTTTTATTTACCAGCCAATAAAATAAACATAGATGACGCAATCTAAATGCGGGGATGTATATATATAGTGTGATTAGTGTATTGATTATTTGTATGTTTTCGTGGCCAATGTCCATTATT
This sequence comes from Rhysida immarginata, assembly GCA_023313115.1. Taxonomy (NCBI): domain Eukaryota; kingdom Metazoa; phylum Arthropoda; class Chilopoda; order Scolopendromorpha; family Scolopendridae; genus Rhysida; species Rhysida immarginata. The sequence goes on from JAHWFO010013848.1 coordinate 3,897,140, forward strand.
TATCGGAGGTCCAAAGTTTTTGCTCCAAATATTAATCATTTCACAAAATAGAAATTGGCTATAAATTACCTTTCATATACTCCTACACACATTGGCATTTCTGGTAATTTCAGTAATCTGTTTAAACGTGAAAAGTAGGAATAACGTAGGCTTCAATTAATGTAGTCAAGAGTCAAAATGAAAGAAACAAAATAAAATTGAAGATGATGGAACTAAAAAAAAAAAGCAGCTTTAAAGCGAAAGTTGAAAATTACTAGAGGCATGTGGTAATTAACAAATTTAATGTGTATAATTAAGTTCGCAGCCGCCTAACGAGTTTCTTTCGATGACCAAACAATTCCTGAACTACCTACGCCCAGTATGGAATTGAAGGCGACAATTTTCATTGTAAGCAAATGTACTTAATTGTGGACGACGAAAACGCCTATCGATTGACTGACTACTACCCCAACGGCTAATTTTCAGTCGGTTTTATGTTCTTAGAACAACTATCCCCTTATAAATTGCCTTCTGTTTATTGCTGATGGTGGTCGATTTCTTAGAATCGTGTGCTTTCTCTCAAATAAACCGCTTCAAATAGTTTGTTTTAGGATCTTTCTTTTTTGAAGTAGCACAATGGAAAGGATAAACATTAACTTTTAATTGGCATGTAATTAAGAAATATCCATCATCCAAACTGCATTACATTTAGGAAAAAAAAATTAGAATAATCATTTAAGAAGATTTCCTTACAATTTGTGTCAATTTATTCATTGCACCCTTGGGAAATATAACTGGTTTCGATTTTTTTTTTTTTGGGGGGGGGGGAAGGGTTCGTTTCTAAGAATCATTTGCTTCAGAAACATTTTCAGTATTCGTCAAGAGTAGAACTCTCTTGAAAAGTGAATAAGGATCCTTAATACCTATTAAGTGGCTTTTAAAATTAGACGGTGAAAGTAATACATGTTCTTCATGTTACTTAATTCACTGTTTGTTTAAATGTTTCAAGAAAATGTCGAAGCATTAATGATCATTCCTTTAAGTGTAATAGGTAGACTTTCATTTCATAGAATCCCTATTTTTGATATGTTCGCTTAAGTATCGCACAAGTATAGTCACGTCAACTTAATTCTGTAAATTTCCAATTTTCTTCGATTCTTCTTCAGCGATACCTCTTAGATTATATTCTCTAAGAAGTAATTATTTGGGATTAAAAATTGTGTGAGCACATTCTTTTCTAGGAGACGGTTTGAGAAATGAATGGATAAATTTCTTTGGGTTCGGTTGATCATCATTTAGAATTTGCGTTTATATCAAGAAGTACAACCCGAGAGAAGGAACTTGTTAAATAACCATGAGGCCAAAACTCAGGCTACTCTAATATATGACAGGAGATAGTAAATATGAAATTCCATTAAATTCTTTAAAAATATCAACACAACAAATTATTTCTAAGTTATCGAAAACTTTTAATTTAATAAAGCATTTTAGAGAGTAATAGAAAAACAATAAATTCGCGTGTTGATCTATGCTAGCAACAAAATCACAAAGACGATAATGTCACGTTTAAAATTATAACGATTTTCTTATGACTATTTCAGTGATCTAAATTAAGATTAAACTCATGGCATAGTTTTATTAAAAATTTTTTCATCTTCTCTACCAGCTTTTACCAAATACGACAGTATTTTACGTTAACTTGAAATGATTTTGAAAACTTGTCAACAAAGATATTTTGCATTTTAGCCAGTAAAATTTTAATAATATCCTTATATATTTTACATATAAATAATTTGCGGGGGAATGATTTTCGAAGAGCATGCAAAATATACCCTATAAATGAGTTTCGAAGAGCACGTTACCCTTATATTGTAGTAGCTCTAATTTCCGAATTTCAGCGATCGTATCAAATTGCTTATTCCCTGGTTAAGCAAGGTTATCTATGTGATATTAATTGGACTTTATTAATATAAATTATGATTGAAAAAGTTAGACAAACGGGAAGAAAATTACAAAAAAAAATTGATCTCATCTCTTATTTTATTAATAAGACAATCTCCGTTGTCCTTTTTTTTTCTTCTTTTCTTTTCGTGGATGTATCAGAAGATTGATGTAAGAAAGCATTGAAGATTGAAATAATAGAAATCACTGTAGATGACGTTTTTTCATTCGGTTTATAAACTTTTTAAATATGAAGCCACAGAAATACTATTCTAGTTTTATTCAAAATCTTGTAGCTATGAATACTTCATGATTAAAAGAATTCACAAAATTTAATGAATATCTCGGGAAAAATATTTCTATCGTCATTGAAATTCCTCGATAATTTCGAATAACAACGAATTCCACGTGGATTTTAAAGCTTTCGCGTTTAAATCAGTTATTTTCCTTAGAAGTTTCCCTTCATCGTATCTGATGCCTTTCTATTTCCGCGACATCGACCACCGAAACAAACAGAAGAGAGATGTAAACACGGAAAAAAACACACACACACGCAGGCCATTTAGATAATTTAATTTCAATGTTTCACTGTTAACACTTCACTGCTCAACGAAGTAAAGATTTGGCATTACAACAGAATTTATTAAAGTTAAAACAACTCGAATTAGGCCACTATTTTTAACCAAATCGATCATAATGTTTGAATGAGCAGCCGGCATCCGATTCACTTCAAGAGGAAAAGAACATTAAGAACGAACTCTTCGAGTCGAACGGATTTTTAATGTTTAATTGTTTTAGACTTATTATCTTAGAACACACCCAAAATACTCGCAAACGATCCTCATATTCTTTAATTTATTCTAGCAAATAAGTTAATAATTCGCTTCCAAAGGCGGCCTTTTATGAAATCGGTTTTGTAAACGCAAATGTGAAATTTTAAAAAACAATGTTTAATAACATTCAGCGGAATTTTATTTTCTGAAAAGTCGGGAAATAAAGATGAAAATTAAATTTTTTACAATGTGTTTGAGGTGGAGCGGATTATTGTGAACGTCTGCACTTTTAATCGTCCCTGCTTGTCTCGATTGTTTGTTTTAATCGTTTCGGAATTTGGAAAAAAAAAATTGAAACAATTTTCTGCTTAATGTGCATCGTTCTTTAGAAAAGTGGTAGTTTAAACAGTTTTTTTAAGTCCTCAAACCTTTATTTTCAATTAAAAGGCACATTTCTATTAAATATTACGACTTAAATGCACTCTGTTTTTTCTCGTTTCTGACCAAAATTCTAATGATAACGGAAAAGTAATTTTCGCTCATCTTAAAGCGATTTCATTTAAAATTTAAAACATATGTTTTGAAAAGGTGGCTTTTAAAGAGATTCGTTCTAATAAATAATTTACAATCCATTAATCAGTTTCGTGATTAAAAATCGAAATGTTGTTGGCTTCATATTCTTTAATTTAATTGAAATTTCATGAATTAGGAAATGGTGCTAAATATTTGATAGTTTTTTCTCTGTTTTTTATTACAAAAATAAACATTTAGGTGTTGTCGATTTAACGGAGGAGTTTTGTTGATTATTAAAGTTTTCTAGGTGTCATCTAATTGTCAAGTTAATTTTTTAATGTTGTGAAAATAAAATTTTGAGTCCTAGTTGTATGGAATTGCAAAAAAAAAGAAAGTAAATAAATAATGCAATTCGTATTTTGGTTTTCATCATATTTTATAAGCTTGCAATTAAAAAATAGAAAGCAATATCCTTAGTTAATTTTTATCCTACATTTTCTTTAATTTAAAAAAAAAATACGAAAGTTTGTTTTTCGTGGGAATAATTTTTAGCTCATTTCTTTTTTAATAAAGTATCGAAATAAAATATTATCTTGGTTATAAATTGTGTAATTTAATCGGTAATTTAACTTTAAATAAGGTTTTTTACAGATTCGACAATTTTTTTTTATAAATTTACGATAAAATTTTCGCTTTTAACTAATGGGCATAATGAAAATCATTCATGATTTAAGTTTTCGAGAATCTTTAATTGAAACTTACAAAATTGGATTCTTTATTAATTGCATTTTAAATTTTTGTAAGGGAAAGGATTAAAAGTTTAAAGGTGCACTTGCACATAGTTTCGATTTTTTGTTGGGCTACTTTTTTTTGCAACCCGAATGATATATAAAAAAGCTCAGAAATAAATTGAATATTATAATTAATATAGTTTTGTTACGTGGGCTCCATTAATTTGGAGAGCTCATTAGTAGATTTTAATATAATTCAAGAGGCCTTAAACGCCTTTTCTCTAACCAAGTTTACAAAGTTTAAAGATTTCGCTTCCAATAACGCTAGCCCACGTCTAAATAAAAGGTAAAATAACGGTGGAATGAATTTTTATTTGTATTTCCTGGCGAGCAAGAGGGAGGTCGTTGTTTTTCGAGTTTATTAAAGGTGAGAAGGGAGGGCGGAAGAAAGAGCGGGAGCGTTGTACTCACTTATTTCGTCGATTTTCGGTGACATTCGGAGTGTTATGGCCACGAGGAGGAAGGCCGTGACGAAGATGCTCGTAGCGCAGATGCCCACGATGAGCGTCATGCGCTTGCGCTCGGCCTCCGTCTCCCCCCTGCGCTCGCCGGGCCGCTGGGGCTGGTGCGTCGTGGGTTTCGTCCGCGGAGGCGGCGGATGAGGGAGCGGACTGTCCGGCGGCGTAACTTCGAACAGCGGGCTCGTCTCGTATATCCGGAGGAGGAGCGGCTCACTTTTGCAGGTGAAGAGTCCCGGCGCCACCTTTCGATAGTCGCGGAACCCTCCTGCACAGCTTCCGCCGACGACGTGGTTCGGTCGACCGTCAGCCGACTGGCGAGGACCGACGAACGGAAGCACCTCGATGGCGTCGAATTCGGCTCTCCTCGTTGCCATGGCAGCCGAATACTCGCCTCGTTGTTGCGGAAAGGACGGAGAAAAAGCGGAAGACGGCGGCTCGAGCGACTCGTGTAGCAGCTGCTACGATGATGCGTACCCACCATCTGCCATCGAGATGCTCGTACACGGATCGAGGGAAGCTGGCGAGCGCGAGGCACGTGATTGCCGCCCGCGCGCTTACTAACTCTGGCAATGTCGCACGCATGCGCCGAGAACCCGCGAGTTCGAGCGCAAAAATTTGGCAAAATCTTTAAAATCTAGCGCACCTTCTTCATTCCCCTTTCTCCAGACGACTTGTTCTCAGGTGCTTTCATCTACCGCTTATGCAGGAACGAATCGTGAAGATTTGGTTCACTGCTGGACAAATACACATTACAGTTAATATTGTATAATCAAATATACATATTATTCGAATATTTATGTAATCGACTCGTACGTATCCTACGTGCAATTAAATCTTTACGTATGAATAAAATATATTCTTAAAATTTGATTTGCGTTGATTGGTAAAATGTGGTTGTCTATGTTTATTCTTGGAAATATTGAAACAACTTCTCGTTCTTAGAAGAACCAGAACTCGTTAGATGTCTCCTGTAGTGGTTTCCTGTGCAAAATCAAGACATGCAACCTTAAAATATAAAAAAAAATCTTCAGAGTTCCACGATTTAACATAGGCATCACTAATTTTAAGCATTATGCTGCAGAAACATTGCAGCATTTGAATCCTTGATATCATTTTCAGTTTAAAATTTTTAACATATACTTGACATAAATGTTAAAGTTAACCTCAGGAATAACGTTCTTTACATTCAGTTAAACACTTGAACGCTTTTCTTCAGCATCTGGTAATTCGGTTTGAATTTATAAGCCTTGTTATTTTGGAAGAAGGCAAAGAGAAAGCAAAGAAAGAAGGTGACAAGGATGGAAAAAAAATTACAAAACGTCGACGCGGGAGAACAATGGAAGGTAAGTGGAAATCTCACTGGAAGCACCTGGCACAGGTAGAGGCTGGTGTCGGCAGGCTTCTAATCAATAGTCATCAGCAGAGACGCCGGAATCCATTGGAATCTCACGCGATACACGAAACGAAAACGTCCCCTGATCGAATAACTGTTGCGTCACGAGCTACAACGGAAGCCACTTCGATGAATACTTTATTCATTTGCTACGCGTTCTCGTAAACATTAGGTCATTACCGACTTCATAATTTATTATATGATAATAGCAACAACCAGAATATCCGACCTTGAATGATAATGGGGACTAATATTTAACTGAAACTGACAGAGAGTGAGTGAGAGAGAAAGGAAAAATATATACAGGGTGGAGATAAAAATCAATTCATTTTTATATTTGGGATAATAACTTATTTAATGTTGCATAATCAAGGTAAATTAACAGTAGCGAGTCGTGAGAGCTGTAAATTACCATAGCGTATAAACAACTAGTGTACAATAAAGTACACAAAGTAAAACACATTTACACACATACGGTAATTTAATTTGTGCACTATTGTACACAATTTTGAACTTATGTAGTTTGTGATATTATTTCTTTGTATAATAAAAACAAACAATTGTTGGGAATAGAACTATTTTAACGGAATAAAATGAATATAACTAAATAAAAGAATTCTTTATCTGCTGCCAAAACAGATGTGTTCTTTACAAAAATACACCTTCTGTAGAAATATTTTCTCTTTTAAAAAATTAAATATTTTATTTAATATTAAGAGTCTTAACTGGATATAGGTCAATCAATATCTAAAAAAGTTTTTTAACGCCAATTATAGTCTTTCCATTAAGTCTTTTAAACTATTTGTTAAATGAGAAATAAATCAAGTCTTACATAACAGCACCTTAAATTAATGGACTCCAACAAGAATCCTCACTTATGACGGCAATTCCTGTTGTTAATGATTTTTCTTCATGGTTTGCAGCCTAAAATTGCATAATATATTTTAAATACTCATGTAATACAAGCTTGTTTTGAATGTTCATCATTTATAAAAAATACTCAAGCACAACAAACACGTGAGTTTAATTTAAGGCTCGTATTCCAACCACAAAATATCGAAATAAAAGGTATTGCCTTAAGTTTCGTCTGCTGTTTATTGCGCATACAGTAGGAATGCGTTTTGTTATGGGCCCTGGCTGTCTGTGTATGAACAAAACTGATAACAGAAATGTAACCACTATTTTCACAAAAAAAATTAACGAAACAGTTAAATAAATGTAGGTTTTCTTAACTAGATGGTCATCATCAGCATTATACAATGGACAAAATGATAAACTGTTATATACAAACGCAGACATATATAAGAAGTAGCTGATGAAATGATGATTCATTCGCTATTTCCAAAGAACATTTTATCTCTGTATTCGCCTTGTAGCACCACAATTTCTGGTAGTCTTCTCTAATCTAGTTCAAATATTATTATTTTGTGTCTAAAAGATTTAATTTTTACTGCTTTATTCTGTATATTTTTTATTTTTGAGGGATAAAGATAAAGAGTAGATTGGGTTGTTTCTTTTTCAAGTAAATCGAACGCCAACTTTGTGTTGATGACGGTCATACTTTATATCTGATTAACAGTGATAAGTCTAATGAACACCAACTGTAGTATTCTGTATTAAATATTTCGATTAATCTATCTATCTCTTCTAACCGAAACTATTTGAAATTCAATCCAGCAGGGGGTTAGCCTATTGAGGCTTATCCCCAAGAAAGGGACAAGCACAAACATCTATGTCGCAGCAAGATTCGAACCCGCTACTCGCTGGTCTCAGAGCGACTTGTCGCTTTAGTTCTCTCGGTCACTGAGCTGACTTTTATTTATTAAAAAATTAAAAAAAAAATGATTCAGAATTTATTGACTTGTTTGAAATTACAATATTAGAAGCGGAAAGGAAAAGTTTAGTTGATTAAGAAATAATGAATGAGAACTGGAGCTAATTCTCCAAATATCAGATAATGATATTATTGTAAAAAATGGAAGGAAAAATTCACGAACTTGTCCACCACAGCAATCACTGTAATTAATGACACTTGACCAGGTCTAAGCACTTCACTGAAACAAAGGGAGGGAAGAATGGAAGATTTCAAGTTTAGTCACGCGAGATTATCACGTTTAGACATACGTCACGCACACGTGTGAGCTGTTGACGATTCGATTTGTAGAGATCCGGATTGAGAAAATTCGATTTATGGAGGTTCATTGATCTTTAACTTCGATTTATAGAGACTCTCTTTGCCAGAATTCGAATTTCAGAGGCTAAGTTTCCATTTGATACCCTCGAAAAAATTCGATTTATCCACTGGTTTTACTTCGAATTATCGAGGTTTTTAGCCTCTGAGTGGAGTGAGACAAAAATTTCGAATTATAAAGGTTTTCGATTTATCGAGGTTCTACTGTACTACCTGTAATCCAATTCGTTATTATCGAAATTCCTATCAAAATTTTGAAATAAGGCGGAAAATTCTTCAGTACTGCGTAAATTATGCGTAAATTTTTGGACATCGACTTATACGCGGGGCATTCATTTTTCTCGATGTTGGGACCTAAAACGGGTATCAGCTTATATGCGGACGAACCTATGCGCGCGTATATACGATAATTGTGTTTCCATCAAAATTTCCGATTTTTTCTAAAAATAAAGAAGCATTCACTCAAGTTAGGCATTTTTAACGTTTAATTAAAATTAGAGAAACTCCCCATTCCGTTGTAGTTATTATGTCGCAGTAAATAATTAAATTCTCGAGAATTTAATTTCCGAACGCTATTGGCAAATGCTCATTTAAAAAGAGAGGAAAAGGCGTTAATTTAAACAAAGTTCTCTAATTTATTTTTATATTCTTCGGGGTCCCACCCTTTTATCAGGAGTTTTTTTTTTATTATTATTATCGTTACACGAAGAGAAAGATTGACACTAACGGAAGCGAAAAAAAATGGAGCTCGTGCATGAGTGACGTTTCTAATTATTACACTTGGTTAACTCAGGTAAATGACAATAACAATTCATTTTTCCCAAAGTTGTTGAGAAACACCCCCTGGTGGTTCGGCTTCCCTGCGCGGAAGCATTGCTCGGCGGAGAAGTTTTCAAGTCCGGCGCGATGAAGCCTTCCGCGTCGCCCTTGCCGACAAACAACAGAACGGGCGCACGCAATTATGGCTTATTAAATGAGCCGAGAGCCCCCTCTCAACGGCTGAGTAATTCTCCGTCATTGGGAAAGGGGCGAAACAAAAGGCGTTGCCCGACCCGCCACTCTTGTTACGAAGAAGCCCCCTGAAAGCCTCTCGACACCACCCTCTGGGGAGATCGATCGAGACGACGGAATCAAGGGCCAGATACGTCAACCCTCCGCACCAAAAAAGGAAAGAAAACACAAGAAAACTGTCAACTTTTTTCCCCCTCCTTTTTTTTTAATTCTTCGTTGGAGACAAAAACATCTTGGCTCCAAGCAAAATAAACCGCTTTGATACCACCGAATTCGATAAAAAAAAAAAAAGAAAAATAGCTTCCTATAATTTCATTATCAAGTAATTTTATTAAGTTATTTATTACAAGAACATTTTCCTTTATTCTCCAAAGCTTATTGATCCTTTGCCCAAGCTTTTTTGTAGATATCTTTTGATAATCCTTCGAGCGAATCAGATCCTAAATTTATTTTTATTTTTATTCGGTGCTTGTCGGAATAAAAACATTTTTCGTTTACTGAATAATTCTGGTTACAATTCTAAAATGTATTTCGGTATTCATATTTTTTATTTTAGGGAGTTGTTTAGTGATCGGTAAAGAAGAAATTCTTAAAATATTACACAGGGTAATTCATTCGCATATAGGACTTACATCCAGTAAATTTCAAAGCTAGCGTCTTTCATGATAGCACAGCTCCCAGCGCCCGAAAAATATCCCAATTTAGCTGGTGCAACTGCGATCTAACGCATTGTTTCATATGTTTAATGCTACCGGTTCTGGTAAGCCTTAATCCGCAGACAAAAAAGTCTAAGGGAGTCAGATCTGGTGATGCCACCGCCAACCCATCTATCGGTAAAAGTGTGACTCAGGTAGTCGAGAATATTTGTGGCAAAAATATTGAGACATGTTTCCAGTAACTGTTTGGCGAACATGAAGGATCCATAGAAGTCCTCGTTATCCTCAGCCACACATTAACCTGCAAAGAAAATATAGTTTGTTGCTACATCATAAAAATGTACAGGGACTTTATGTTCTGCCTGAATTTTAAAACATAATTCGAATATTTGTCGTTGATAGAATTTTTTTTTCGCTTTTATGCGTTTCCAGTTGAAAAAAGTTAAGTTCAGTTTTTGATTCTGTATGACTGAGATACTTTAACTAAATCTCGATTTTCTTAGACTTTGTATTTGAAATGTTTAACTTTGTAAAGCGGTTTTCATTTCTTCAGAACACTGTCAATAGGTATATATAGGGTATTAGAGATAGTTATTTCATAAAGAATAAAATATTGTAAACATTCCAAGAAGGAGCTTTAGCCGTGCGACAAAGCGATTGTCACGTGCGCACACTCATGTCAACAATGCTTAAAAGATAAACAGAAAGTAACTGTATTCATTCTTGACGAATCGATTGTTATGTGACATGCCATAATCTCGGCATTCTTTACGATCACTGTGTTTTAGCACGTGCAATCGATTTGAAGGGATCCACGAAAAAGCCTGAAAAGTTGACAAAGCCGAGCTAAGACTTTGATGGCCATATCTGTGAAAACAGAATTTGAAAAAGTTAATCCGTTTTCAAGTTATCGTGCAAACGGCGGACAGCCGGATAAACGTATAGACCAAGCGTGCATTCTTATAAGTAGCTTTTTGCTAAAGCTCCTTATAAAGAAAGATTTTTGAAGGGTAGTTAAAGAGTAGCGATATTTAACAATACACTTCACCCTAGTCTACTTCAGCGTTTTCCATCAGTAGGTTCATGAAAGATACTCCGCAAAAAAAGCTGCTTTCTCATCGATGGGCTTCTTGTTTTCTTTAAAGAAGGGGTTATTTAAAAAGAAAGCCCTTAGGATCATTAGAAGGTACAAAATAACATCAAAATGGGAAAACATTTGAATGGGTGAGATTAAAAAGGAAAAGATTCCACTCAGAGTAACTTTCGGAAAAACCGAAAAAAAACCCTCTTTCCAGGCTTAACTACCAGTCAAATATAGTAATTTGCAATTGTTCATTTTATAGGAGTATTTGAGCCTAGGTAGGTATCATTAAATTTTTAATAATATTAATATTTGAAATCTGAATGCATTCAAAGTTGAAGGAATCTTTTCCTTTTTAATCCCAATGAGGTTTTGGGTAGTAAAAAAAAATCAATTTCAATAAAGAATTGCCTTTTAATTATACATCTTTGTTTTTATTACTTAAATATCTTTATCGATTTTTAAAAGATGTATAATAACTGCTGTTACAAGTTTTACTATCTTTTTTTTTTCAAGAATCAAGTCCTGTTAGATATGAGCTTTTTTGTCTCTTATTCACTGTCATCTTCTTCCGTGGTATTTGAAGTTGGCCAGGTAAAACGTTTTTGTAAAATTCTCTGTACTCATCAGGAAGATAATGAACAATTCTTGAAACATCTTCGAGCTTTTTTTTTAGGAATTCTGCCTGTGTAGGTCCCTTGAGAGGAAGGATAAAATTTACACCTTTAAAAAGTTTGAAAGTTTGTGTTGTGAATCGGTCAATGAAGTCTCTTGCAGTGATGCATCCTCTCTCTTCTTGCTTAAAAAGTAGATTTTTTACTTGCTAATTTTAAATTGTTCATTTGACCCCGGTGTCAAGCTCTTTGCAATCTTTTTAAAAAGAGTAGGCCATCAATTTTTGAAATCTTTGATTTCATCATTTCTCAATGAGTGAACATTAAATGAAGGGGTAATTTTTTGGGACAAAAGAATAAATTCGGTCAAAGCGACGAATAACTCTTTTAATTACTCCAAAGTCACGGTCGCACTGAAGAAAACTGTGGCCCGGACTGGAAAGTAGATATTTACCACATTAAACTGTCTTGTTTTAGTTAGGCTCAGAAGAAATCTTTTTAGTGTATGATTTCGATTTTGACGGGACAAGCGTCATTAAAGACGTGTTATTCTTTAACTTCAGGAGAAATATGCCTAGTAATATACGAGCGATTCAGCATTTTGGCTACGCATTCGTGAAATGTGTAAAAGTTATTTTTGATTACTCAGGCTAAGCACACACAAAATATAAGTAATGGCACAGTTTTCGCATATAAACCATCTCTCTTACACTGGTATACACGGTAAAGGAGGATTCTGCATAAAATCAAAAACTATTCCGGCAACATCATTTCTGTCCTTACACATTTCAGTAAGTTCATTAATTTTTTATAAAATTTACCCCCCCCCCCTTTTATGTACTTTTATGTAGCTTCGCTGCTGCAGTGTCATTTAGTGTCGGGGATTTAATCTTGGTATTAAGGTCTTCGCAAGTTGAACAGACGGAGCTGAGGTCCACCAAATCGATACCCATAGTTTTCTTTATAGTATTTGTACTTTATAAGGTTTTAAGGTCAGGATGTTTTTCGATTAGCATATCATGCATTTTTTACAAGTCAAGCCAGCTTCTAGATAAGTCACTGACGTAGTGGAATGATGTGAGGTTTCTTAGGATAAAATTCATTGTGTGTATCAAGTTTCATTAATTCCTCTTGTAATATTTTATTATGGCTATCATGTTTACCACGCATATCAATTGGCTTTGCAACTTTACTAGATATCGCGTGTAAACTAAGAAAAGCATTGCGGCATACTTGTGTTCGATTGCTCTCTTTCATTGCGAAATACTTAAAAGAGGATGAAAACTGCTTGGATTCCTCATTCTTAAGCCTATGACGACCGACTGACATCATGACGTTCAATCATGCCCATTAGGAAAGTATCTTGTTCATTTTTAGGCCTACCATTGTAAACTGTACGAATAATGTTCTTTTTGCTCGTTGTTGAACGTCATGGTGCACATTTTTCCAGTTACAATCAGGGCCTGTCTTTTTTGGTTCCACTATTCTGCCTTTGGTGGTCACAAACTCCTCTCCTTTTAGCCTAGCTTCTTTCATTATTTTAATCATATTGCCACTCCGTTTTCTCTTCTTTAAAGGACTTTCACACTCGCAGACATTTTACCGATATTGTTTCAACGCATAACACAAATAAAAACTACCTAACACAATAAGATAATGACTATTATTGAAATACTTGCTAATAATGCAAAATAGTAATCACTTCACAACCTAATCTCAAACTTCACACTTTGTTGAAAACCCAAAAACGATAGCAGCGCTTCAGCTGCACAGCTGAGTTGAAGAAGGGGATGTTTTCCTTTTACAACTCACTTCAAATTTCAACGTCATACAGTAGCATATACAACAACTGAATCCTTCCTTTCTTTACAGCATTTGATGCAGCTACGTAAGGGCTACAAATTGGCTATTTCAGTTAATCTTGACCAAAAAAGTGAAATCTTTTCCTTTTTAATCTCATTCATTTGTTCTTATTACAGTTTTAGTCTGACGTTGTGCTTATTACAGTTCTCTAAGTAATACGCATTTTTTTAACAAATAGATAACGTAACATGCGTGAATGTTGCTCTCACATACAAAAATTAGAGAACTTTTGAATTTCTAATTAATTAATAAATTCCATTACGTTTGCAGTTTTGTAATTCCCGTGTTATTTGTTCCAATGTCGAGTTCCTGTCAGCAATGGAATATTAATTAAGAGCGCTGTCTATATCAATTTTTGAAAACACGTTTGAGTTTGCAAACACACAACAATTTTTAACACGATTTCAATTGATTTATGCAGCCAATATTAGAACCTTAAGGGGGACTTCACTCTAAAAATATAACAAGAGATTGTTCTCTCTTATGGGTGTGTATGTTTTTTTTTAAAACGCGCAGCCTTTAAGAGGCTTTTCGTGCGCTGAAGAAGAAGGAGAAGAAGATGGAGAAGAAGCGAACCAAGAAGGCGCAACAATTGTAGAAGAAAGCGAGGTCGATGGACCCACCCTCGCGCTGGCAAGTGGGCCAAGCCCGCTCTGCTCGTGGCCTCTGCCGAAACAAGCGATTCTCTAGAGTGCTGGCAAATATCGAACCTGGCTGTGTGGAAAGAGTTGGCAGTTTGCCCTCCTCCCCCCCTTCCAACCTCCATCCATTCAGCCTCCCACCCAGGGAAAGGCTTCGTCGTCCGGGGTGGATCAGCTGTCCCATCCGCCTACACGTTGGAAGAGGCTTCCGACAGCCAGGCCACACGTGACCAGCAGAGAAGACAAAAGATTACACGCTTCTTGTCAGCTGCGAACCAATTCCCTTCAGCTCAACGGCTACACGCGGAGTGAAAACATTTCTTCCCGTTCGAAGGCTTTAATTCGTGGCCTACCGGCGGGGGCGAAATCAATTCTCCGACAAGAAAAACGAAACGAGAACAAAAATAAGAGAAAAAAAATAGCATTGGTTTATCATTTCCCCAAAGTAGCTCCACCTATAATATAAAAGGTGCGCTGTTATAAAACAAAATGCTCGGGTTGGTTAATTAGCCAAAGCTTCAAAAAGTGCGAGCGCTTAACTATACGCCCACACTTGATGTCAATTGTTTAGGTTTTTTTCCTTAGGGAACGTAACATTACGTCTCGAAAGATAAATAACGCCAAGGGACACGAGGACCATTAATTCTTATCGCTAAATTCATATATATTTTCTTTCTGTGTGAAAAAGTAAATTTACATTATATTTTATATCTAGGTTAAATTGATGACTTGTCAAAACATGACAGTGAATTAAGCTTAATTTATCTCTTGGTCTTATTTTCAAAAACTTTTTAAATCAGGGAAGTCGTAAAGATTTAGTACAACGTTACTCATTGTTTTTTACCTCAATTTTCTTTATTTTTGATAGATGAACATTTTGAAGATACTTTAGTTAAGTAACGATAGGTGTGGCATGGCCTCTTAAGGCTTTATAAATATAATGCATGATATTTGGATAGAATTTGACCCTAAAACCAGAATGCTGTCTCCAAATCTTCTAAATTAAGCATATTTTTAGCGGGGTAGTTAATTGCAGGTAAAATATATTTGCGCTTGACGTTATGAGTTGAGTGCAACTTTAAAAAGTACCATTTAAATGGTCACTTCTCATGAAAGCAATTCACAAACACCATCCCACTACCAGCTTTCATCACTATATACGTCAAGTAAGTGTATACATGACATTATATTAGTTTTCAACACAAGATATCCAAGAGTGGGTGTATTTCGGTAAATGGCCAAATAATTATTTATTATGGGTGAGGTAGAAGATAAAGATCGTATTTTATCTCCCAACAAATGATCCCACAATCTTCAGTCGTGTTTTATTTCTCAACAAAGAAGAGATTCATTCCTTATTAGGAACTTAACGGCGGATTTAAAGTACTTCCAACGAAAGTTTTATAGCCATTGTCTTTGAGGTGGAAAAAAGAGACAAATGCACCTCTTAAGAGATCGGGCTGGGGAAATGAGAACCTTTTTGATCATGATAAAGCTTCTTTCATCTAGCCATAACTACGAGCGACGTAAAATAATTTAAATGGAACTTATATATTTTACATTTTTGGAAGAGAAAAAAAGGCGTCATTCGTCTTTTTATCTTGTAATTTCCTTACTTTTTCAAGCAAACGGAAAGGCGTTAAGTTTTCAGGACTGATTTCCAGCTAAGAATAATTACAAGTAAAATCCTAATAGATGCACGTAGCTCAGGAATTGTTTCTCATTAGAACTCGTGGTAATGTTAAGTGGACGCTAAAAATTTTTAGATTAATCTCCAATTTAACACACTGGCTCAGCTAAAAAAATTTCGGCTAGTTATTCGGAGTCCGTGCTGAAAAATTTATTAGAAAAACAATATTCAGTAAAATAATGCCGTATTCAATATTATAGTTTTTTCTTAAGTCTCACTATTTTTAGAAGTACATTGTCAATGAGTGACTACTTTTTTTGATTTGGAAAGTTCCATCAACTTCTTCACAAGGATATCGTTGGCCATTGCATTGTTTTAATTACCCATGGGAGTCAGAAAATAGACGGGTGGCGTAAACTTTTTATATTGTAGAATTTTAAAACAAAAAGAAATACATATGTGCTTCTTGAGAAATGTCGTGAGCTCTGGGCATGGTTTATTCTACAAATGGAAAATTTTCTGCAGCGCCTATCGTAATGTCATTTAATTTTCCTTACTGTCTGAAGTTTTTTAAAATTTCCTTGGTCAAAAATTTATGAAACTTTAAAATTATGGAGTCGCTTTTACCAAAAGAAACAGGTAGAAATGCTAATCTAATCTTTATAAGGCCACAGTCTCTCTCTCTCTCTCTCTCTCTCTCTCTCTCTCTCTCTCTCTCTCTCTCTCTCTCTCTCTCTCATATTTATTTAAAAACCTGTACATTTCTGCATTTAGTAGCTTCTCCCTCAGCGTAAATTCTTCCTATTATAGAAAAGAAATCAATTCCTTGTTTAAACATTGATGTCCATTATAGCAGTGTAATAAATTACTGTTAATTAAGGCTTTCTAATAAATTACTATTGAATGCACAATGGTAAATGTACAAACTGCTGCGTGCCATTTTTCTGTAAAGCCTGATGAAGGCGGAAATAAATGGCAAAACTAGTAGACTCCATAATGGTTTCTTTAACGTTGTACTGTAAGACCTCCATTAATCAAATTAAGAAATACAGTATTAAGGCCAACAAATTGGAAGAACTGTAATAAATTAACTCAATACTTTCAAATTTTCGACAATTCCATTCATTAACTGAGCTGCGTAATTAAAACCTTTGCTTCTACTATGGACATTTTTTTAAGCTCAGACGTTTATAAAATTGTTTAATAATAAAGGATAATGTATAATTCTGTCAATTTTAGGAAATTTATTAACAATTTTGCCTGATATGGAAACTATACAAATAATTAATCATAATTTAAATGTTTAGGTGTAGTCATAGTTTTACATGAAATTTTTACAGAGTGATTCAAATTAAAGTATTTCCTATTCAGAGCTCTGTAGCGGGGTGTCCAATGAGCCGGATACTGTTCAGGTCATGGGAAAGAGATATTGATAATAATAACATGTCGTTCTTCAACCGACCCCCAGAGCGAAATGCGGCGCTGCCAATATTATGTTTCATTTGTTGGGTTTTTACAGATGTTAAACTTGCTAAATTATTGTACACGTGTGGCTAAATGTGATATTAGTTATTAAAATACCCTCTGGTGGCGAATGTAAATTGGAATATGAATTTTTTTTTAAGGCAACCCCTTTTCTGGAATTACAACAGCAACAGCGTATACAGGGTGGTGCAAAAGCCTGGATCCATAGACAATTTATTATAATTTTTTTTTAATTATTCAATTTACTAATATAATTAATTTGGTACGTAATTATTTATAGTTTACAATGTGTTCAAACTGTAATCCACGTTCTTCCAAACACTTTCTCACTCGGGAGGCACATGATCTTTGCACATTTCTGAGCATACAGTATTCCCTCTTATGATTTCAATTTTCTGTGATGTTCTCTTTTAATGTTTGTAATGTTCTCTTTTAATGTTATCTTTTAATTTCCCTTTTATAATAAATAAAATTATAAATAATATTTAAATGATCAAAATTATGTTAAAAATTTTTAAAAAATTCTATAGTAAATTTTCTATGGGTCCAGATTTTGCACCACCCTGTATATAGAGCAAATATGCAGGATGTTGTATAATTCGATGACCAACTTTGAGGGGTGGTTGTATGGGTGATTCTAAGCAAAAAACTTCATATACGAGATATGGGTCCGAATTTGAACGCTAACTGAGATATGAACAGAAATAACAAGTTAAGAGGAAAAAGGTTTTATCAAACCAAGCTTTTATAATGTTTTATTTAGTGGCAACAATACAGCTTAATTTTGCAACAATAAACAATAGATACATTTACCTCTCGCCATAACGAAATGTCCAATTGTTACAACAATCAATTCGTAGTAATGAGTTAGTACCATTAGAACACGAACCAATGAACCGATTTGCAAATTTTTTTCTTTATCATAAATTGTCATCGATTCTGCATAAGTGTGTCAAATTGCAGCTCCCTAGCTTGTCGGAAAGTTGGTTTAATATTGATTACATGATTTGACCTAAACAAACTAACACAGCAAAGTTAATAAAAGCTTTTAAAAATGCCGCCATCAAGATCAATAAATTAATAACTCAGGTTCTGCAACGCCTAGGATAATAAATTTTGGAGGAATAATAGGGTACATAAAACTTGGTATACCGTTAAAATTTGATCGTATTCCAACGAGTAGTTTCCGAGTTACGCATTCAAAATCGTAACAGTGCTCACATGCGAGTACTAATCAGCACGTGGAATTCGATCAAATTTTAACAGTATACTCAGTTTTATGTACCCTATTATTCTTCAAAAACTCATTATCCTAGGCGTTGCAGAATCTGAGTTATTAACATATTGATCTTGGTGGCGACATTTTTATTTCTGTTCATATCTCAGTTAGCGTTCAAATTCGGACCCATGTCTATATGAAGTTTTTTTGCTTAGAATCACCCATACTACCACCCCTTCAAAGTTGGTCATCGAATTATACAACACCCTGCATATTTGCTCTATATACAGGGTGGTGCAAAATCTGAACCCATAGACAATTTAATATAGAATTTTTTCGTGTGCACTGATAGCGTTCTTAATGCATTCGACGGCAATTTTTGGAAGGCATTTTGACGATTTATATACGGTTAAGAATTGAACACCAAATACTTTGAATTGGAGGCATTCACAATGCCTACCCCATCGACTATCTATAAATAAAACCTGAAGAAAATTAGAATTCGGGTCAACAGGCAGAGCTCTCTGGCCTAATTCGTCTATTATCATCTCATAAACACTTCGGTTTTCATACCCATGAAGTACTCTAAGTAAGGAATTAAACTTCTCCACGACATCATCCTCAACATACATACCACTATCCAATAGATAATTATACAATAACTGAACACAAGGCAAAAATCTTACTATGACATAAAAGACGAAAATGATGCCTATACTTCGCGTGGGAAAAGAAAATCTTTAGATGTATTTCTTTTTCCTGCAGTTCCACTATCGCCATCTAGTGGCGTTTTTGTTTTTGTAGAAAAATATTACGATATTAACTCTATATAAAAAACTAATACATGTATTAAAGCCAGTCGTATGACGGGTGTCACAGTAGGCGAATCTGAAAATTCGATTTTAATTAAGAAATATCGTCTGTGACAGGATCGGTAATTGACCCGACTGCCAATAATAAAAAAAATTGCTGTCAACATGAAAGTGATATTGTCAAAATAGCTGAAGAATATGCTCTTACTTACTTTTCAAAACTGCTTATCGTTTACGGTTGCGGGGACAGGAGCCCTATGGAGGATCTCCAGCGCTCGTGATCTTCCGCTGTCAGCCGTGTGTCCCCAAGCGACATGAACTCAGCTTTTCCATGTTGTCTAGCCACCTGGTTCTAGGCCGGCCCCTTTATATCTTACATAACCACCGGCATGGAAAAAAAACTGCCTATTATCAGCTGTTTGTAGCATCACGTGGCCATACCAAAGCAACAGAGAACTCTCTGTGCGGTGATGTAGCGGCTCAACGCCTATGTAGTAAGCTAACCACCTACCACTCCTCTCAGGATTCTTATTTCTGCCGCTAGCACACGCAACCGCACTCTTTCATCTTACTACCTGAGATAAGAATGGGGAGAAAGATAGATTTGAAAACAGAGAGTTTGGCTTTCTTCCCTAGTTCGTGTTGTTTTTACGGATCGCCATAATTCGCGTCTGACAAAACTTGCGTACCGATCCGAGCATCCGATAAATAATGTTACTATGTTTTACTTCCTTATGTTCTTATTCGAAAGCCCGTCGTACGACAGTTGTCTTAACAGAGCAAACGGTAAATTCAATTTTATTTTTGAAAAATCGTCTGTGATAGGACTGTCAAAAATAAAAAAAGGCGAGATTTTCACAATGTTATAAATTCATTATTGTCAATTTCACAGTGATTAACCTAACACAGAAGAATATCTGCAACTGTTAAATTTAAACTTTGGTCTTCAGTGAAACTGACATGTTGGGCTCGTTTTTTTCTGCTTTTTGGGCGTTTTTATCTCTCTTATTTCTATAATTTTCTCGGCAGACCGTTTTGGGGATATATTATTGCACGATTACTATATATTAAAATAAGAAAATTAATTATATACATTAATATATAAGAGAGGAGGAGTGATTAGATAAAAAATCAAGTGTAAAATTAGATCAAAAATTTATACTATTGATTTTTTATATACATTAATGCCGAACACTATTATTTATTTCATTATATTTTGGTCCTTGACCAAACTGATTAACCATCATTTTGACCCTGTTTCCGAAGGGATAGGACACATATGCCTATTAAAACTTTTACTTATTTTTGATACTCTCATCAGAATGTGAAGGCAAAATCAAAAAAATGGAAAAAAGTGACGATGAAACGACCGACTTTGCGAATACAGTAACGATTTTTTAATTAATTAACATCGTTCTGGCAATGCAGTACCAACCATTGGCCTCGTATCAGCGCACATGGTTTCAGCATGATGGAGCTCCTCCACATTACGGGTTGGTCGTTCGCGAGCGTCTAAGTGAGATGTTTGGACAACAATGGATTGTTTGCAAATCCGTATTTTAGAATTGCATATTTGGGATGATGAAAAGTGCACCATGGGATAGGCCACCCACAACTTCCTATTCTTTGGATTCATCAAAATTGACATATCTGCTTCAAAAAATAAAAGGGGGGTTCAGACTTTTGTATTCACCCTGTATACAATACCTGCTTTTCACATATTGCCGATAACATATGTACGGTATTTTTGACACATTATTTGCTTATTCGAAGTTAAGGAAATTATCTTTCTGCGGTACGAAACTCTTTCCGTTGCCGGTGGAAGAATGGATTCTCCAGAAAAGGTAGATGAAAAAGACAAAGCAAAGATGAAGCAAAGGGTTGGCAATCAGCAAGAAGACAAGTTAGGGTGAATATAGCTAGCTAGGAAATGTAAAAAAAAACGAGTTATGTAAACGCTCAGTTTGCTCGCCACTGAATCATTCTACCTTGACTTAATCTCTTTGATCCAAGATATTGAAGCGGACTCGTAAAGTGTAATTTGGCAAAAAACAAATGCAACCCTAAAGCTTGATTATTCTTTTATTGGACTGAAAATGTCAATCAAGTTTAAGCAAGTATTTCTTATTAGAAATTTAACGAAGTTTCACTTCAGTGTCGTCTGATATTCAGTGTCTTAATTTCAATGACTGTCCCTCTATGTCGTACATTTTTCATTCAACTAGTACACAATACTAGTTTTCTTATTTTTGTGGTTGTGCCTGCTCTTAGTGGGCTGAGTTAAAGATTAATACTATTGCATTTAATTCCCCTACGGAGGACCCTAATTGAGCCCACGTTAATTGACATCGTGTTACTATAGGACTCTTTCCCAAGGACTTTTGAAAAAGGACCGGGCACATTCCTTTGTGAATGAAATTTTTTATTGCTTAATCTATAATGAATGGGGTTCTGCTGTTTTTATTAGACTATATATTCTTCAGCCACGGAGCTCACAGGCCCATCTTTCTTCACGTCGCAAGGAAGACTAATTTTCCTTTTCTTTATTCTTCAACGAATCCCCGAACGATTTGAGTCTTCAAACGATGTCATCCATCATCTTTTTCTGCAGCGAGTTACGTATCCGAGTCGACGGCGCTATCTTTGACTTCAGTTTCGGACTAGGAGAAAATATTTCATTACAAACTTCACTTATCTGTAAGACATTTCTTCATTGTTTTTCTTTGCGAGTCACCGTCAGCAGAAGGGCTTAAAATGTCTTCATTTAATCTACTCCCAACATTCTTTTTCTTTCTTTCATTCTTCGTTTCTGTGTTTAAATATTCTTGTTCAACAAATTTTTATTCCTTTATTTAAAATTTGTTTGTACTTTATTTATGAACTTTGATTGAAAATTCTTATTTTATTACACCTCTCCAGTCTCCGTTTTATATCTCAGAAAGTTATCACGACCGTATGGTAGATCGTGTTTAAAGCTTTTGTTAGCCGGCTTTCCTGATCACTGAGCCTTGGTCAAGAGTCCGCTTTTCTTGGCAACAGATTACGAACAATTTAAAAGGCATTCGCTAGATAAGATTATTGATTATCGGTCGTCTTGTGATGCCGAGGAGTTTGTGGCTTGTGATCGCATAATCCTGTTAGTTTTAACTATGAAATCGTTTCCTTTATTTTTCGATTCGATGACAAACTGGAATGATAAAAAAGCGTATAAAAATGAATATGATCAACTTACATTTACATATCACTCATTATTTAAATTAATTTTAAAATTGATTAAACTTCTATCATAAAGGCTGCAGGCTCCCACCTTAAATTTATTAAAAGAAAAATTATTCTGTTGACAATTCAGTTTCAGCTAAAATAAAAACTGATTTTTTCTTTCAGCTTTAAGGTTAAATTAAAAATCAATAAAAGAAATGTAATTCAACATTTCTAAAGATATGCCCCCTGAACAAACCGACATATAAAATTTTTGTGAAATTTTAAAATTTAAATTAAATGCTTAAAGCACTTTTAACTTATAATCAACGTCTCGTAAATTGTTTTCTGTCACGTGTTTTAAAGCTGCCGAATTTAAACTGAGTGTACTAAAAATTATGGATTATTTAATTACTAACATAATGCAAAGAAGGCCATCTACATGGCGAGGCAATGAGTCTATAAGTGCACGAAAATGTTTCGCAGCTATTGCTTCCATACTCTGCACCCCATAGTCCTGAAATGGATGTTCTATAGCTCAAACAGGTTTTTCACCGTAAACCTTAAGATGTTCTATAAAGTTCATCTCTATAATAGCTAACTCTGCCGAATTAGCTTATTACCGTTAGTCGCCACGGGTTTTGTATGGATGCACATTGTTCTGCAGATACAATGCCTTGTTAATGCTTAAGCGCAATGAAGGTGTTAGGGATGAAGATCATCTGCGAGCATGTACATGTTGATGTAGCAATGAACATAGGCCAGATGAACACTGCTAGACATAAGTGACAAGAAGAATCATCGGACCAACTGACTCGTCTCCAATCATCCATGGTGCAATATCGATGTTTTTTCGAACAAATGAGGCATTCCATGAAGTAGTGATAGTAATGAGATCCTTGTGGATCGCCCGTTCGATTAACCTTTTGCGGTTAATTCTCGACTGCTGGTCTGCGTTGAACTGGCAATGATTTGTGATCGTTGCTCTCTGACTGATCAAGCCAATGCAGATAGCGACGACAAAGCTCATATGCCATATTTCTCCGCTTACGAGATTTCCCACGACGAGATGCTATTCCGATATCCACGTTATCTACCAAAAACGTGCGGTTTGTATCCCACCCATCTTCAGAATTTCGTATGTAGCTGTGATGCTAAGAAGCTATGTTAATCCAGATTCGAACGATTCTATAAGGATATTGAATTCTTTCTCATCTTTCATAATTGCACTTGATAGATAGGTTAATACATGTAGGTACAGTTACGGTAGTTCTTTCAATAGCTAAGATAGCAGCATAGCTCTTAGCTTCACCGGAAACCACAATATTTGCACTGCAAAAAGAATTCATATCTTATTGATTGAATCATATTGATTCAACACTTATGAGTTTTAATAAACTTAGAAATCTTTGAGATATTAGAACATCATTTATTGAGATATCTCTTTTTTTTTTTTTTCCTCCAAACTCTGAAAATATGCTTGGAAGCCGTAAAATTTCTCTACATCGATCTTATCGATTAAAATTCGAAGTCTTAGGCTTTCACCAATGCAGTCCTATTTCTATAGGTCCAGAAAATCAGCTTACATTAATCAGCGGTAAATGTGTAAGTTTTACGAACCATGTTGGTAACGGTGAGGGAATGGTTAAGTTAGACGAGTATCACAATATAAAGAACGATCTTTTCCTCATAAGGCCACTCTGGTGCCTCAAGATACAGCAGGAGCTTTCAACGATATATGTTTATACCCTACTGCATTGATTAAGTTTATACCCACTACAATATGGATAGAAACCGCACATAAATTTATTAAATTTTATCTCTTGTGAAGGCTTCCATGAGCCGCAAAATCTGACAATAGTAGAGTTACACGGCTAGGGTATCATTATTGGAATTTATCCGATTCTGCTTTAGTGTCAACGATTGTTGCCTGACTTCATAAGTAACCTCTCGATTTGATTAACGATGTTATTAAAATAAAAAAATTAGATGTGGTCACCACCCGACTTTCTTATACGTACATGTCCTGGTCCAAATACAGAAAAATATTAAACAACTGTCTAAAATGGCTACTTCCGATAGAAATTTTGAAAAAGTTTGTGAATAAAAGTTACTTCAAATTAGCTTCTAAACACCTTGGTATAGATTCCAAATTTTTCTATACCATCTTATTTCGCCTATATTAGCAAAAAACTGGATTTTGGTAAGAGTAAAACTGGTACATCCGTTTGGAATTTTGAAAAATTTTGTTAACAAAAGTTGTTTACAATTGTAAATTTAACACTTTTCAATTCCTTATAAATTTTCATAAACCCAATGATTGACCAGATATTTCAAAATTTAGATTTTGACGCTAGAGTAAACTGATACTTCCGGTTTACCAATGTCACTTGAAATCTAATCAGACCTCCCGAAGCAAATTATAATCTTAAGTTTAAAGTTTACTCTCGATAGCTTTCGCCGTTTGGACGCTATCGTGGACGCGCACGCCCAGACTGACAGACAGACAGACAAACACAGACATTATACAGGGTGTTTCATAATTGGTGTCCCGTCTTTAGGTCCAAATAACGACTCAAGGGGAACAGATTGGGGGGAAATGAATATTGATTTTTTGGTTTTAATGTCCCCTAAGTCAGAATAAAAACAATTCGCGTCCCTGGGAGTGAAGGGGTAAATTTTGAAAATTTTAATTTTGTAGGGGTAGGGGTGCGACCCCATGTGTTATTTAGAAAGTTGTAGAGCATCATGTAAAATGTGGGTTTAGCAAAACACCCGGTGACAAAATCTCATGCCTTGCCCCCTTTATCGAGTGGGTAAAGTGAAAGGTATTGCTAGCCGATGTGGACAAAAACCGTACTTATTAGAAAACAGTAGGGCCTACATTTGGAAAATTAATGAGAATGAATGAGTCGTTACCCTGAAAAGCTAATAAACTCGACCGGGCTTTTCCCCCCAGGAAAAACATTATGAAATTTGAAAACTGTACATGGGAAATGGTAAATGTAACAAATGTAAAATGAAAAACGGACGTAGAGGTGTTCATACGGAGAAGCATTCCTCAGTTTACAGTCTTTGTAAACGTCATTGGGAAATTGTAAAATGAAAAACGAAAGTTTGGCCCATCTACCTTGATGGGAAATCAAATAAAAAAAAAATTTAAACAAAATGTTCAATGTGGCCGCCATCGACCACAAAGCATGTCTGCAGACGCTGCATGTGCTTATCTCTGCATACACGCAACATTGCAGGGGTAACAGAGTGGACTGCGCGGATAATTCGGTTTTGCAAATCCACCAGATCTGGAGGTGGAGTGGCGTAAACCTGAGCCTTCAAGTAGCCCCACAGGAAAAAATCTAGGGGTGCCAAATCTGGTGACCGTGGTGGCCATGCTATTGGACCATTGATCCCAATCTACTGGTTAGGAAGCATGGCTTCAATTAAATCCCTGACACGGGCAGATTTATGAGCAGGGGCACCATCCTGTTGGAACCACATGTTAAGTACCGCAGCTAGTGGTAAGTTGTCAAGCTCTTCAAACACGTGTTCCCGTAACAGGATAAAGTAGCGATCTGTGTTCAAGGTACCTCCAATAAATACAGGTCCAATAATTCGGTCGCCTAGTATTCCGCACCATGCATTTACCGACCAACGTACTTGGTGGTGATGAGGTCGCACTAAATGTGGATTTACATCCGACTAGTGGTGAACATTCTGACGGTTGACAACTCCGTCACGAGTGAACATTGCTTCGTCGGTCCACAATACATGTTTTAAGAAATCGGGATCCTCATCTATCTTCAGAAGAAGTCGACCCGCTTTTCTGCATCACCTGGGTGCTGACCTTGCAGAAGGAAGTATCTGTACGGATGGAAATGGTGCTTGCGAAGAATTCGATAAATTGTTACCATTGGTAGGTAGCAGTCCAAGCTTGCAGTTCGCAAACTTCCATTCGGATTAGCGGCTAGATAGGCTAATACGTCTATCTCGACATCAGCAGTTATGTAGCGAGGTGGAGATTGGTATTTTGCACTTCTTACTAACCTTCCAGTGGTACTTGCTCGTTTTATTAGGCGCAGAACGGTGTTTTTATTAACTCTAGGCGCCTGAGGAAAACGGCGGTTAAACTCGCGGGCAGTTGCAGTAGCATTTCGACCACATTCGCCGTAAATTATTAGTAATTGTGTGTAGTGCTCAGAAGTGTACGCATTGTCCGTTCTGTACAGTAGACAGTAAGTACAGGTCACATCAGTAATTGATGAAACTGGTAAACGTTGTGAATAAAAACAGCAACGCGAGCAACCTATCTTCCACACACAGCAGAACAAAAAAAATTTGAAAAAATGGAAGACTGAAGATCGTTTTGTCTACTGTACAAGGAGCATTGACAACTGAAGACAAAGGATATTCCCTGAGATGCCACTCATTCTTCGACTGCTCGTGTGAGCAAATTTGCATACGTGTGAAGACCATTAGCTTTTCAGGGTAACGACTCATTCATTCTCATTCATTTTCAAATGTACCGTTTTCTAATAAAGTTCTAAAAAGTTTCTAATGAGTTTTTTTTGTTTTTGTCTACATTGGCTAGCCATACCTTTCACTTTACCCACTCGATAAAGGGCAGGGGGTGAGATTTTTTCACCGGGTTTTTTGCTAAACCCACATTTTACATGATGCTCTACAACTTTCTAAATAACACATGGGGTCTAACCCCTACCCCCTACAAAATTAAAATTTTCAAAATTTACTCCTTCACCCCCAGGGACGCGAAATGTTTTTATTCTGAATTAGGGGACATTAAAACTAAATAATCAACATTCATTTTCCCCCAATCTGTTTCCCTTGAGTCGTTATTTGGACCTAAACACGGGACACCAATTATGAAACATCCTGTATAAGAGTAGGAGTTGTGATAAAGTATATTAATTAAAAAATAAATAAAACTCCATTTAATTAAAAGAAATATAAATAAAAATAAATAATAAAAACAATGAATAAAAGACCTTCGTTTCATCTGTGTTTCATTTATGTTTCATCTACATAAGCTCCACAAGACCTTTGTTTCAATTGTGTTTCGTCCACTTCAATCTTTGCATTTCTCCATTGGGTGACTTTTATTCATTATTTTTATTATTTATTTTTAATTAATATATTTTAATCAAACACAGGCATATTCCAAAAACCACTTTCTCGTAATCTAGGTACCCTAAAACGTGAAGATCAGTGAAAATCTCAAGGTCGAAATTTTTCGTGATTACAATACTTCCTATACCATCTTATTTCGCCTATAATAGCAAAAAACTGAATTTTGATAAGAGTAAAACTCGTACTTCCGGTTGGAATTTTGAAAAATTTCGTTAACAGAAGTTGTTTAAAATTAGCTTCTAAATACAGGGTGATTACAAAAGAACTTCACACTTTTAAAAATTTATTACATCAAAGCTATTCAGAATATAGACACACCATATACGGATTCTTAAAGAAAAACTCTTGAAGTTTATTGTGACACAGTTAAAGATGTTCAATATGCCCCCCTGTAGTCGAATTCGTCCCAAACCCGCATTAATATGTCTTCATCAATCCCACGTATCGCTACCGTAATGCGTTCTTTCAGCTCGTCTAGGTCACGGGAAAGGGGTAGGGTGAAGACCTTGTCCTTTACACACCCCCATAAAAAGAAATAACTGCGGTGGATTAGTCGAGCAAACAATAACCTGGAACTTGCAAAGTGGTCACCGCGGAGCCACGACCTCACACTTGTGATTTATTTTTATGGGAGTGTGTAAAGGACAAGGTCTTCACCCTACCCCTTCCCCGTGATCTAGACGAGCTGAAAGAACGCATTACGGTAGCGATACGTGGGATTGATGAAGACATATTAATGCGGGTTTGGGACGAATTCGACTACAGGGGGGCATATTGAACATCTTTAACTGTGTCACAATAAACTTCAAGAGTTTTTCTTTAAGAATCCGTATATGGTGTGTCTATATTCTGAATAGCTTTGATGTAATAAATTTTTAAAAGTGTGAAGTTCTTTTGTAATCACCCTGTACTTTTGTATACTTTACAAATTTTCCTATACCGTCTTATTTCGCCTATATTAGCAAAAAACTGGATTTTGACTGATACTTCCGTTTGGAATTTTGAAAAATTTTCTAAACAAAAGTTGTTTAAAATTGCAATTGTAACACTCTTCAATCCCTTCAAAGTTTTCATAAATCCAATGGTTGACGAGTTATTTCAAAATTTATATTTTGGGGCTGGAGTAAACTGATACTTCCGGTTCACCGATTCCACTGGAAAACTAATCAGACCTCCCGAGGTAGATTATAATCTTAAGTTTAAAGTTTGGTTTCGATAGCTTTAGCCGTTTGGACGCTATCGTGACACACACACACACACAGATTGACACACAAACATTGTCCAAAAACCACTTTTTCGTAATCTAGGTATCCTAAAACGTGAAGATCAGTGAAATCTCGAGGTCGAAATTTTTCGTGATTACAATACTATGCATAAGAAAGTAAAAAAACAACGGATTAACGACAATTTTCACTTTTATAAAGCATATTTCTGAATAATATATTAGAGTAATTATATTAATTAAGTTGAATAGTACTCCTTTAATTAAAATGTGATAAAATTAAAATAAATAATAACAAAAAAACAATAAAAAAAGTCACCCGAGTAAAAGTTTAAGTACGAAATATAAAGAAATACAGAACTTGTAAAGAAGCTTAGATGAAACACAGAAGAAACACAGAAGAGACGAAGAATCGAAGATCAGATGAATTAATAGTACTAATTAAAGGAGTACTATTCAACTTAATTAATATAATTATCACTACTCCTACATTTATAATATATTAGAGTAAATTCAAAATTCTCTGTTGGTAAGGGAGACCCGTGTAATTTGGACCGTCGTGTAAATCGAACCAAACTTATTTTGCACAATTGCACTTTAGATGGCGCCACTCTCCTGATTGAAAAAATGATCATAGCCCTTACTTAGAAGCGTATGAAACACACGGGTTATATTGCTTGAATTATTGGTGAAAATATATCAAATTTTCTCTTTTGGTACGGTCTCATGTTACTTTGAGGTAAGATAGTAATCGTGTATGCAGCTAGAAGTGTCAGTGCCGGTATGTATCAGGGAAGGGTTAAAGAAAAGGGGTCTATGTACTTGTTAATAGGCATGGTTTTAGTTGGAAAGGTTTTGAAGGTTCGTCGCCATTTTTGATTTTAGAATTGTTGGCGTGTTGTGTAATTTGGACCTTATGTACTTTGTGTAAATTTTCTAAACTTTGTCGCGAATCCTTCGATGAAAACTGGATACAATGCGGAAAATGTCTAAGCTAGATCCACGAAGAATGTGCACCCGTGGGCAATACTCTCTATTACTTTTGCGATACCTGCAAATAACAAACTTACCTTTTTTCATCGTTTTAATATTTGCTGATCATTTGTATTTTCCACAGTGCACTAATAAATACACAAGTTAAAACAAAGTTTCTGCTATTACTCGGCCTATTATGGAATACGCGTGGTCCAATTTCCACTACGCGTTGTGTAATATTCGGACCGAATGCAAAAAATTTTAAATTTCATATGAAACGCATATTATTATAGTATTCCATTAAAATAGTGCACCAAAAGATAGCCCGAAATATCCACTATATACCTCCGTTTGAAAATTGGAGCTACGTCATTTTGAATAGAAGTTACAGCCCTTTTCCCTTTTGCGGTCCAAATTACTCGGGCCTCCCTTATATGCCCTATTACCCTTGAACAAGAGAATGATACAAGAAATTGAGAAATGAATTTTTCCGTAGAGATTACTTTTAAATCATTCGACGATATCGCGAATACGAGATGCATTCAAAAATTGTAAGTTCTCCTAAATTATTTCTGATAAAATACTTACATCAAAATGCTGAATTACATCGTCACTTAACATAGTCAACCCTGCAGCTGTAAACATCTTCCACTACTGCATGGTCGCTGTTAAACTTCTTTAAGAAGCTGTTCAGTCTACTGGAAAATTGCTGATGGAAGCTTAGAACGTGTCAACATCGTTTGACACATTGCTACGGCGCGCAACCTTGTGTTCATTGGTCAACATTCGCGGCATCCATGTGGCGGAAACTTTCGTTGTTTTCAGATTTTTATGGAAGATTGTATGCACAGACCTTACAATTCCCAATTTGGAAGCGTTACCGTTTTCAGGGTACTACTCATGCATAATCATAAATTACATTTTCAAATGGATAATCTGAGTTAATAACATTTTGTTCACACCAGAATGTAAGATCAAGAAATTTTGAGAACAAATATTTGAGAGTCATAACAATTATGATTTAAAAATAATTTCATTTAAACTTAAATAAAAATTGTTCGCTTACGATACTTGGCTCTATCAATGAGCTCAACTTCAAAACGTGTCAGCCAGTCAGCTATTCAGTATTGTTATATTACTTGTTTATTTTTCCATAAAAGTTATTTCTTAAATTCCGCGACCTGGTGCCTGGTTTGAATTCAGGCCGCGGATTTTTTCCTTTCTCTTTTCATCTTAGTTTAAAGATGAAGCATTGCCTCAGTTTCCAACCTTTCATTTTAAAGTTGTTGTTTTTTTCTTATAAGCTTTTATAATCAAAAGATTCCGAATGGGACAATAAACGACAGATGCAGAAAATGAGGCGAAATTAATTTAAAGTGATTGGAATCTCTCCGCATATTTATAAGGCTATTTTTGAATTTTTTTTTTAATATCCAAATGTATTTTTCAATCATCACTCTTCCTTATTATAAGTTTGCCGCTGTATTCTGCTGAACAACTGCATATTCACGAACGCTGATATTATATTAGCCTTAGATCTTTGCTGATTGCTTAGATAATGCTGGATGAAAAGTGAATAAGAACCAAACGAATTCCCAAGATTGACTCGTACAAACTTCTCAGAGGAACAAAACGAAAGTAATAAATCGTTTTTTTTAAAATACAAATTAAACGATTCAATATAAATAACTTCTGAAATAATTCACCAATATTGAGAAATTAATCCTAATTGTTGATTCTTTTCAAACCTTCTTTTTAAAAACATTATAAAATAAACAAATTGCTTTACACTTTTAACTTCAATTACTTGTAAATTAGACAAATTACTTTAAATGAACTTTATATTTTGTTCATGTAATAATCTCAACAATTTATAAATTTTTGAATTAAACAAGACAGCTAATTAAAAAAAACTCTGCAAATTTTGAATATTTTCTGTAAAATTACCTTCAGACGATACATGTGTCATATCACTTAAATTAATAATATCTGTTTGCAGTTAGCTAAATTTTTGAGGAACAAATGTGTTTGTTTCTCATTTGCTGCTTTTCTTCTTTAACATAATGTTTACCCAAAAAAAAAAAATACAAACTAAAAAACTTTTGCATCAAAATCCCAAGAAGAGTTTAGTGTTTTGCCACAATTTTTTTCTTTTTGTCTGTCTGTCCCTGAAACCGACAACTGGCAATAGCCCATTTGTCGGAAAAATTAATGTCACAGAAAGAATGGTTTACGGTTATGCTGGGTTTTGTTTGGAACTAATACATTTCTAACAAAGCTTCAGCGTAACTGTGGGACGACGAAACGAGGAAAAAATTATTCTTTTGGCATCCACTCAAATATGAACTTTTTATCTTCAGCCTGTTTAAAAAAAATAGGTAATAAAGTGAATCGTAAGATAATAAAGAAACAAAACTGAAAAAAAAAATTAAACAGTTTGGCAAATGCACAATATAAACCTAAATTCATATGCATGCATATACTTGTTTTGAAGTTAAGGAAATATGGCTAGTTTAAATATTAAGATAAGTTTCAAAGCTTCTCATTATTAGCTTCTCTTTCTCTATTTATACAATATTTGGGTATAAATAGATGTCCTTTAAATTTAAAACAAGAACTTTCTGCAAAGTAAAAATATAAATACACCCAACATCAAATAAATAGGTAGAAAATTTTGCAATTATAATTTGCTTTTATGCTTTGACCTTCGAAATTGATCGATGTCGAACTTCGATAGTGGATTTCGAATCGGAAATGACGGTGGCATGTCGATGTAAACATTATCTCTTCTTCTCTTTAAAGGCTGACCTCAGCGTCGAAGGAGCTCTCAAGCTCGAGGCAGAATTCAAATTAAAGACTCGAAATAGGAGAAAGATGCGGTTAATGATTAACATGAGAAAACGCTTAAAACATTATAAAAGTCATAATATTCTATCACTTCTAGAAAGAATTAATAATCTTAAAGCTATCTTAAATAATTATTAAGATTTCTTTTTGACATGGCATTATTTTCTTAAATTTTATACTGCTGCATCTCGGAAACAATATACGAGGGGTTCAAATTTGACCTGGACTTTATTTTTTATAAAATAAGGAAACTACAAAACACACCACGCACGCACACACATGCACAGACCCCAGTTTTTTCTCAAAGAACTCTCCTTACTTCTCTACACATTTTTTCCAGTGTTCTGGGAGCATCTGTAGAAATCTTCAGGCTGATGTCGAAACCACGTCAGGGCAGCCTTTTTCATTTCCTCATTGGAGCTGAACCTCTGCTCTCCCAAGAACTCTTTCAATGGCCCAAAAAGGTGATACTCGCAAGGGGAGAGATCCGGGCTGTATGGAGGATGCGGTAAGATGTCCCATTTGAATTCCGTCAGTGTGTCCATAGTCAGTTTGGCTGTGTGGTTTGGCATTGTCTTGCAGAAAACAAACATCACCGGTAAGGAATCCTGGTCGCTTTTTCCATAGTGCCGGCTTCAGAGACGTCCTCAAAATGTCGCTATACTAGGGTGCATTTATGGTTCAACGTTCTTCCAGAAAATCGGCATGAATGATACCCTAAATGTCCCAGAATACAGTCCTCATCACTTTGTTGCCGACGGTGTCATCTTGAATTTCTTGGGTCATGTGAGTCAGTGTGTTGCCACTCCATGCTCGCACGCTTGTTTACAGGAGTATGGTGATGAATCCATATCTCGTCGTTGGTCACAACACGCCTTAAGAAGCTGTCACCTTCCCTGTCATATCGCTGCAGCAGCATGGAACAGATTTCCACCCGGGTGGTTTTGTGATCCTCGGAGAGTTGCTTAGGGACCCATCTGGCACAGATCTTTTTGAATTTCAGCTTATCGTGGATGATGATCTCCACCCTGACTGCCAGTACTGTTGTTCAGTATTGAAGCCAATTCTCGGACACGAATCCGCCTGTTGTCCCTAATCAGCTCATTTGTTCGTGCGATGATGTCATCATTACAGCAGTTCTGGCCTTGCCTTATGAGGTTCATGCCGCTGGATTCTCGCCCTCTTTAAAATTTTAGCACCAAGCAAAGACGATGATCGAGACAAACATGACTCGGTGAACTCTTTGAAGTGTCTGATAAATTTCAGATGTTGTCACACCTTCGTTGTGGAGAAACTTGATGATTATTCGTTGTTTCACTTTGGTCGCCTTCCGCCATTTTGTTTAAACAAACAATTGGTTATGGCAACCGGATGAGTGATGCTGCATATGAAATTTAGATTTTTACAACAATGAAATTTACAAAATATAAAGTCCAGATCAAATTTGAATTCTCCTCGTAGCTCATCTTAAAACCAAATGAAAGACCTTTGTCAGTTTCTTGTATATTTCATGGTATCCTACGAATACTTACCTAAAGAAGTTGAGATTTGGCTAAAACAAAGTCTGAATATCACGCCACAGAAACATACGCTCGGCGTTGCTGTCCTCTTCGGGCAGAATTGTTAATTGAAATAGAGCAGCATCATTGCCGGATCCTATGCCAGAAGATGTGTGTTTCCTTCGTGGCAAACGCCCTGAAAGAGACTGCAACGTGAGACTGCTGCACGACAACATGCGCCCGCATGATGCAAAACACGTCAGAGAAGAAAGTTACCGAAGATGTTTGGGAGATCTTCCAGCACCCACCGTAGAGTCTGGTCCTTGCTCCCTCTGACTTTCATCTGCTTGGTGACATGAAGAGGTTTGTGGCCGTGCTACGGTTTGATTCTATCGAGGACGTGAAATCGCCCAAACGCGAATGGTTTTAGAACCAGAAAACGGACTTTTATGCAGATGGTATAATGAAATTGGTACCACGAAGAAAAAATACAAGGTGTATGTTGAATGACTAGATTCTTACGTTGAAAAGTAGTGTTGGGCGAACGGGGTAATTACGATAACCTAAGAGCAATTCACAATAAAATCAAAAGTACACATCCCAAGTAAATAAATTTTTGATATAGCAGGAGGCGTGCACTTCGAATGAAGTAGGGAAAATGTTTCTACTTGTTATGGTTTTGGTATTCCCTCGCGTGATCGGTAATGGTGGTTGGAGGTTTGGTTGATTAAAACACATCGAAAAATCAATAAAAACATGTAAAGAATAAAATAGAGTTCACTAGGAATTTACAATGAAAACGTGTTGCACACAAATCCTTCTGTTCTATCCCATCTAGTACAGGCTTGACGTGCCCACTTATTACAAGAAGTGCAGTGGTACCACAATTTACCATCTCGCTCAAAATCCGCACAGATCCAACATACAAGGTATGTCAGTTCCCCCATCATCTTCTTGTTCTTCATTATCACCAGAATTATTGTGTTGACTTTCCTCTGCATCAGACCGATGACTGTCATTACCCTAAGAGCAAGCAATATATACGTAAAAACAAAATAAATATATATGCTAACTATAAAATAAATGTGCGATTAAACATTACACACCTCATATTCGAGTTTGACAAAAAAGGGGAAAAAAATTTCATACGCAAGTGAAATTCGTAACATGTCGTTGTGAAAAGAAGTTAATTTCTTGGAAGAAAAGACGTTAAATATAACTCGAGAGCACTGCAGTCAAACAGATAATGCCTTTCTAAACGGCGATGAGGAAGCAGAGTGTGCTGTTATGATTCTACCACAAAGCAGACGCGAGATAATCCGGTAGATGCCTACTGACAAGTCATTACCTCGTTCTCTGCTAAACTGTGTTGATTTATTGTTGTTTGATTTGGATACATAGTAACAATAAATCCAAAAATATGACATTATTCTGCGTTACTTATTGAAATGCCCTCGTTATATACCTAGTAATTAAACAGTTCAATTAAACAATGCTTTACGTTGTCTAGACCAGGCGATACCTTCTCGGCTGGGCAGTCCAAACGTGTTTCTATTGAATAATCATCGTACGACATAGAAGTGCGGTAATTCGTGATCTCTTATAAAGATTGACTTAATACTTTTTATATAAACAGTTACATTAAGCGATGAACCAGTGACCCAACTTCTATATCAAATCCCTTGCTATCCCTGCTGTAGAAACTGGTAGAGATAGATGGTAGGACAGAATCCGGGCCAATGTTCGACAGGCAGGAAAAGCGAGGCTACTGCTCTCGGTGCTTTAGTCCGTATACAGGGTGGTCCATTTAAGTGTATACATGGAAATATTTCGAAAACAAAGCATTGTACGAAAAAATGACCAAAATCAAAAGTGAATTATTTCGCGGAGGAAATTCATTAGCCAAAAATTAGACCCCCTCCCCCCCTTGTGAGGTTCGGATGTGCATTAAAAAAGTTTTGAATTTTTGAAATTCTGACTTCGGATTCTTACAGACCATCAAAAAGTAGAACAGGAATGTCTGCAAGACCCTCCCTCCCTCTTTGTCTTAATCGATAAAATTGGGTTCAAAACTTTAAAAGACCCACTTTCAGGGCTTCTATCTCCTAAACGGTTGGATCAATTGAAAAAACACCAAGAATAAAACATTTCTTGAATATTGTGTACAATCTGAATATACCATTAAAAATTGGCGTTCCTATTTAAGATTTCAAAGTCTCAAGGGGGAAGGGGGGGCTAATTTTTGACTAGTGAATTTCTCTCGCAAAGTAATTCACTTTTGATTTTGGACATTTTTTTTGTACAATGCTTTGTTTTCGAGAGATTTCCATGTATACGTACATTTAAATGGACCACCTGTATATGACGTGGGGCTTCGTCTTCTCTCCGGGAAGAAGAGTAGGTATCGTGGCATCCTTACATTCGCTGCCATTTCCTGGATTGGATGATGGATGAACTGTAAGGGGGTGGTTACCATGAAACCAAAGTGATTATACTAGAAACCTGAGCACTGCGACTCTCTGAGTCTATTGTACTATTCCCAGAACGACTGCTACAGGAAACAGTAGCAGCCGGGACTGACGGCTTAACGTGCCCTCCGAAGCACGGGGGGGCGATGGACATTTCCAGGTGGTCACCCAACCTGTGATTAACCGCGCCCAAGGTTGCTTAACTCTACCATTGCATTAAGCAAGGCGAGACAACTGGGCTACGGCTGCCCCCATATCCTGGATTACAAATCTCACTGGGAAAATAGAAATCAGTTTTCAAGTTTGAGATTTTTACAGAAATTCTAATTTTGTTCCATTTTTTTTAACGTACGTCTTATGAGGTAAAACGAAGATTTGTCCTTTCAACGTTTTGTAATGAGGTATCATTCATTTAGTTATAATTTCTTATGTAATTGCATTTTATTAAACTTTCTAAGATATAAAAAAAAATTCAAATCGAAAACAAATATGTTAATCTGCATTCTTCCCATGATACTTAGAGATGCAAAATTGAATCAATAGCTTTCATTTTTTAAACAAACCTAAATACGAGATAGATTTTAAAAAATTATGATAGAATGCAATTTATAGTCCTTAAAAGCTGCAATAACCAATGTGTGAAATTCCGAGGGTTTTTTTTTTTTTTAACATTTTCATTTTAACATCCCTTTAAATTTACACGTTGAAAAGAAACTGAATTTTTAAGGACAAAACGGAAAATTAAAAATCTGCAGCATGATCATAAATTTATGAGAGGACATTAAAGGTTTTCACAGCACTATGCAACTCAGTAGATAGATACTGATAAAGTGAGAAAGAAAGGGAAGGGACAAAAGCCCTGGATGGACAATTTGTGTAGGATTTTCGCCCTAAAGCAGAACGGAAGAAATTTACAACAAAATGACAGATATCGAGATAAAACACCTGTTCAAAGTTGATGTTGGTTCCTCATTAAAATCCGGAAAGTGGCACCATTAAAAAAAGGAAGCCAACGCTTAATGGCTGTAATTAAAGCACAGGCAATGAAAAGACTAAAAACGTTGTTTGACAAAAACTTCATAACAACGGCAAGTTCGTTTTCTTTATGGGCAAGAACTTCCTAAGTGTGTCCAAAATAAGTTTCCACGCTTTGCATAGAAACGACAAGTGAATTTTACACATTAGTTATGAGTAATGAGTGAAAGAGATAATGAAGATGAGTTGATGAACTAAAATAAATCATGAGTTCTTTTTCAAGAAGAAATTAATTCAAAGTAATGTTTTACAAAAAGAAAGGGGAATGCATGTGTGCGTGTGTTTTGTAACTAAATATAAACATAGCATTGCTATTAATATAAGAAATAAATAAATTAAACGGATTGATGCAATACGACTGGAAAATCTTAATACATGGCTGACGCGTTTAGAAAACTTCATCTAGATGGAGCTTTACTTGTCGCTCGAATTGCTTCATGTTTGCTTTTGGTATGCGCGCATGTCTTAAATAGGGAATGATGGCATTTTCATGAAACTTGATTCATTTCTAAATAGAATTGTTTTATATTGTTTTTCATAATAAACAAATAATGAAAAACAAATATATTACTTTGTGTGAGATCACTGATATTTATAGGATATTTACACGTTAGTTTTTCAGATGTGAGTTCTAAATAAATACAGTCGGTTTCATAAGTTTAGAAAGTGTTATTTAATCAATACACACCTTGAACATATTTGTTAAAGTCATTGTCTAAATGTATAATTAGAGTATTAAAAAATAACACTGGCCAACAAAATTTAAGATTTTTCTTGTGACAAAATGAAAGTGGGTGATTTTTGATAGTATTTTTTCTGCTGATTACGAATATAATTTTTAAATTTCTCTAGCACGCACAGCTTTCTTGTTTTACAATGAAACATTTTTAAATCATTCAGTGTTTGGGGCCTGGTAAATTTCCTTGCGGCCCCAAAATATGGATAGTTTAACAATGCATCCGCTTCTCTTCACACCCATTACTTTAACATAGAAGTCTCATAGTGCATAACTTGGGAACGTGACGTGATAGAAAAAAATCTAAAAGCAGATTCGGATTCTACATACAAATTACTACTAAGAACATTATGTGTTGTCTTTGTCACAAAATGTGTGTTGGCTAGTGTAATTAACTAATACAAGAAAGTATAAGCTTTCAAATGACACAAACAGTTTATTGAAGCATATCTTTGTTTATTCAGAAATAATTGACTAATTAAATATTCTTGTTTCAAAAGTTTAGAGTGTTTTTTAGCTTTAATAAATTTACATATCTGGATCATTCCATATGGGAGGAGATAGAGAAAGTTATAAATCAAATAAATGTACATTGGTGTTTAAAAAGGTCATACATTTTTGGCATATTTATTCCAAAGATGGGTAGAAAAATAAAACTCACCTTTGCTGAAAAAAAGACTGCTAATGACCTCCTTAAGGCTCGCCAAACTTTAAAGTCAATTGCTTTGCAATTAAATCGATCAGAGTCAGCGGTGAGATGTCTAAAAGCAGTCAAAAAGAATCAAGTTGTGATTCAAGAAGCTAAAAAAAAAAAAACCACATCTCAGTCGCAAGCAGAGATGCTGTCGAGTGAAATGGGCCAAGAAATACAAAGAATGGGACAGTGAAAAATGAAACCGAATTATTTGGAGCGACGAATCAACATTTTGTTTACAGTTTGGTGACCAAGGAACACGTGTATATCGAAAAAAAAACCCTGAATAATTCCATCCTAAGTGTGTTATGTGTAGAGTTCGGATTTATATGTACTAAAAGTGCTAAAATATGCGTATAGCTATGCCCTAAAAAAGCCAAAATATGCACTAAAATGTGCCAAAAAATTTACTTTTTCGCGTTGCTTTCATTGTCATACTAAAGAAAATGGACGATAAAAACGAAAACAAATTAAACCATAGCAAAAATTAAAATTTATTGAACTGAACAATCCAAATTTTTCCAAATTTTCTATAGACGCTTTTCCAAAATTTTCTAATTTATCTTTACAACAACTGGCCCCTATAAGCGGAATGGCCCTAATAACTAGAGTAGCTTTTGTAAGCGGAGTGTACGTTTATCTGGTGCCTCTTAGCTTACAGTGGCCCAATCAATGTTAGCATTTACACTGAACGACCAATTTATTAGAGACACCCTATTAATAGCGTGTTGCGCCTCCTTTAGCGGCAAGAACTGCCTGAATACGTGCTGCTATAGATTCAACAAGGTGTTGAAACCATTGTGGAGGAAAAGCAGCCCAGGTTGACATCACAGCGTCCCGTAATTGGTGCAGGTTGGACGGTAGTGTGGGAAGGCGTCGGATGGCTCTCTCCATTTCATCCCATAAATGTTCGATCGGGTTGAGATAGGGCGACCAAGCTGGCCACTGAAGCAGGTGGAAGTCCGCGTCATGTTCCTCGAACCACTCCAACACCATTCGAGCACGGTGACAGGGAGCATTGTCCTGCTGAAACTGTCCGTCACCACCAGGGACACAGTCATCATGAACGGGTGCATCTGATCGGCAACAATGTTCAGGTAATGTGTCGCATTCAGGGATTTGTCTACGGATATCAGAGGACCCAATGTGTTCCAAGAGAAGACACCCCAGACCAGCACTCCTCTTCCACCCGCCTGTACGGTTGGCTATTGACAGGATGGGTCCATGGCCTCGTGCTGTCTGCGCCAGATGCGCAGTCTGCCGTCCGCATGAAGAAGTAGGAACCGCGATTCGTCGGACCAGGCGACCTTCTTCCACTCATCCAGTATCCAGTGGCGATGCCGTGTGCCCACAGCAGGCGCGCTTTTCTATTTTGCGGTGATAGCGACGGTACCCGTACTGGCCGCCTGTTGTTAAACCCTGCTCGGTGCAAGGTGCACCGCACTGTGTTCTCCGAAATGTGTTGGGATGCTCCCTCATTGAACTGCGCTGCAATTTGTTGGGCTGTTCCCGTCAAGTTGCTGTGGATGATTCGTGCCAGTCGACGTTGACTTCGTTCATCCACGGCCCTGTTTCCTCCGGAGTTGTGTTTGTTGGAGGTTGTTTTTTGGCATAACTGCCATTCACGGAATACCCTTGACACTGTTGCACGGGAAAACCCGAGGAGGTTCGCGGTTTGCGAAATGCTCAACTGCGCCCGTCGAGCTCCAACGACCATGCCTCGTTCAAAGTCGGTCAAATACTTGGATTTACCCATATTCAGTCCACTTCTGCTGCTGACTGCAACTTGTGATCCAACGCATCTCCTTTATACACCGCTTCGGCCTGTTCCATTGTTTGGTGTCACTGGGAGGCCGATCCAATTTCCGCAAGAGTGTCTCTAATAAATTGGTCGTTCAGTGTATATAGACAGGGTGCGTGTTTACAAACATTAGCTTACTTCGTGCCTAGACGTATTTCCGCTTTCTTCATAACTGTACTTCTAGCGTTGGCTGTTACAAAAAGTCGACATTATTCAGACTGATTGCCGAGTGCCGCGATTTATCATTAATTTATTATTGGGTCGGAGATTATAAAACGGTATACGGAAATCGATGAAACGATACTTTACTCAATAATTTTGCCTTTTGCGAATTGATTGAATTGGGAGGAACACAACACGGCATTTTTGTTAATTAAATTGTTCGTCTTTTACTCTTTCCTGCCTGAGAAATTCTATGGTCAGAAGTGAAGGAAGGCACAGAAAGTGGTGCATGCGCGTTCTTACTTCCTGCGAATCCCGTCTATATGTTTTTTTTTTAAATAACTTACTTAATAAGATAGAAAATTAACTTTAAAGGGCAAATGATACCAAAAATATCGTTATCGAGATAATAAATAATCAGAAAGAATGTAGCAAAAAAAAAATTAAACAAGTTTTTTTGGAAAAAGTTACAATTTTTTAAGAAAGAGGCAACTAATAAGCGAAATGGGGCCCCCTCCATTCAAAAACGTTAGCTGCGCGTAACCTCATCTTACAAGGGGGCCACATGGAGATGTAATCACGGATTTAGTTGAAATTTTAGGAGGTCAGTCTACAATATTAACATACCTTCTGTGTAGAAGATTTTGACTCAATGGCCTTTCGTTTCGGAGAAAAAAAAATAAAATATTTACGTTTATTATTGTAGTGCTAGATAAGCCAAGTGGGAAGAAAGATACACAACAGCGGTGGCGCAGTGGTTAACGTCAGGTTCTGCGAATTTACTGTTCCGGCTTCGATTCCTGTAGTATTAAAAATTTTTCATTTTTTTTTTCATTTTTTCCCCATTATTTTTCGCTGCATGTTAAAGAACCCTTGCGAGGCAAAATTTGCGGCCCCTATAACGCCGTCCTGAAATGACTATGGCAGTTGAAAAGGACGTTAATACCAAACAAACCAAACCAACCAACCAACCATTATTTTTCCATTTTTTTGTGTTTTTTGCCATTATTATTTGGTTGCACTTTGCATAATAAAATTCACACACATAAGCAAAATTTTTTCAATATTGTACAATATTGTCAATATTGAAAAATTTTGTACAATATTTATCACGGATGGTCATTGGCGATTCGTGATTTGGCGGTGACTTTTGCGCATAGACCGTCGATAGGGCGAATAGATCTTTATAGTTTCTTTTTTATTTCACACGCCAAGGCAATGACTAATGACTGTCCGTGAAAATATTGTACAACGCATTTTGCATTTTTTTTTACCTGTGATGTTACTTAGGTATGTGAATGTTATTATGCAAATTGCAAACAAATAATAAAATCTTGTAAACATTCCAAGAAGGAGCTTTAGCAGTGAAGCAGAAATACATTTATACATTTATTAAAAAGAAACTACCCCCCCCCCTCCCCGAGTAGGGTAAGCCATATAGCAGATCCTGCGGACATCTATTTTTACCCTTTTATCTGCACTTTTTACCTCTCCCCAAGTTTTTTATTCAAAAATTGATTTTCTCGAACGTAATATGTAGAAAATGTTAAAATACCTCGTATCTTCTTTCCTTTTTCATCATTTCCGAACGTATGATATATCACATACCATGTGTTACCATAGTTCTAAGGACCAAGTGAATACCACCCCCGCAAATACGACCCCCCTGGAACAATTGGGCCTAAACTTCATATTAATGCAGATCTTGCCTAGAGGAATCTGGATACTGAATTTCACGCCTTTACGTACCTAAATAGCACATAGATATGTTGCCCTCTCTGAATCCCACCCCCGTAATTCTGACCCCCAGTGTACTAATCAAAACTAAACTAAATAGTGCAGATAGTAAGCTACATTCCGAATTTAAACCTTCTACCTCAAAAAATGTAAAAATTATGAAGGGGACGGACTGACATTATAAAACCAATAAGTTGCTCTATTCTTCTTAATAATATAGATTATGAGCACTTGAGCAGTCGTGCGTCGACAAAGCGAATTTACGTGCGCGCGCCGATGTCAGTAACGCTTAAAAGATGAACAGAAAGTTACAATGTATTCCTTCTTGACAAATCGATTGTTATATGACATGCCATTATCTTAGTATTCTTTACACTCACTGGTTTAGCACGTGAATTCGACTTTAAGGGGTCCACGCAAAATTCTGAAAAGTTGATACGGCCGAGCTAAGACTTTGATGGTCATATTTCTGGAAACAGAATTTGAAAAAGTTATCGTACAAACGGCGGA
The DNA here is from genome assembly GCA_023313115.1 of Rhysida immarginata. NCBI lineage: Eukaryota > Metazoa > Arthropoda > Chilopoda > Scolopendromorpha > Scolopendridae > Rhysida > Rhysida immarginata. The sequence continues at coordinate 3,940,223 of JAHWFO010013848.1, forward strand.
CGGCCGGATAAACGTACAGATCACGGGCGCATTATTATAAGTAGCTTTTATGCTAAAGCTCCTAATAATGGCGAAAAACACAAAGTAAAATGGGGAAAAAATGGAAAAATAATGGAAAAATTTTCAACACTACAGAAATTGAACCCAGACCATTAAATCCACAGAACCTGATGTTAACCACTGCGCTACCGCTGTTAAGTTGTATACCTTTCTTCCCATTTGGCTTATCTGGACTACAATAATAAAGGTAAAATATTTTATTTTAACATGATAATGTTTAAAGGCTGGACATCTATCTACAAAAAACGTGATGCGAAAAACGACACCAAAAAGTCTTACGGAAACAGTTTTCCATTGTTGATGCACGTTTAACCATTGTTGGCGCCGGCTTGAAGCACACGCCGGAACTGAAAAGACACGTGACCATTGTTGTCTGAGCAATAGTTTTTATTAGCACACAAGCAGAGGTACCCGGCGTACTGAGCACATCGGTTCGGGTTTGCGCGTGCTCTAAACGTTAATGAGATGGTGCGCGTGGAGGATGCAGAACGATTATTGAAAGGGCAGAACGGTCTCTAAATCAAAAGAATTTTATTATTCGTACGGAGCGTATTATTTATTACGATAACTTGAAAACGAATTAACTTTTTTACACTCTGTTTTCACCAACCATTACTATGGGACAGAGCACGAACAAGTACGAACAAATTTTATTTGTTCAAATATATAAAGAATAACTTCACTCTCCATTTAACTTTTCAGTTCTTCAAGTTTATTTGTTCAAATTCTCTCTATACACTTGTTTACATAAATAGTAATTTACAATTTAGTTTTCATATTTATATATTTTTTCTAAAGTGTTTTAAAATGTTGGTTAATTCTATGATGCTATAACACGAAAATGTGCTCCATTTATCCGCTTTGGCGGTAAAATCATTCTTGTTTAAATCTTTACTACACAGATATTATGAAATATATTAATGTGTGGCAACAGATAGCGCAACTATACTTCGCTCTCTTACCTAACCATGTAATGGCCTACTGTTTTGTTTTTAGCGTTTTGAATGAAGACTAATGAATCCTAGTGTATTGGAATAAACTCATTTCCATTACAATAAATATATTTTATATTTCACAATTTAATTCATAATTTATTATTTTGAAACATTTAGATCTTTTGATGGTTTTTGAAGTCTTCAACTTATCTATAATTTACGCCCTGGTTACATAATTTCTATGTACATTTACTTTGAAGTGCTTAATTTATTTCTACAAATTCCTTCCTCTCTATAGTTAAGAATAACTTTCCGGCCAAAAAGAGCGTTACGCGTGAATAATTTTAATTTTTCGTCATACAAAATACACTCTTTGTATTATTTTAGATACTGCAAAACGCGACGTGTTTTTTAGATACTGCAATTTTAGATACCGCAATTTTAGCTTACACGCGCCGTGTTTGTTGTCCCGCATTCGATTGTGACCACAGACGCGAGTAAGGAGAGGAACCTTCAGTATAGACACTGTGTTTACTCGACATTTCGAGAGACTCGATACTCGTGCTTATATTTCATACATCAGTTATTCTAAGCCCTTATTCAGTATTACCGATGTACATGATTCTGTAGACTCGTCCATTGATAAATAAATAAAAGGGTTATGTACTATATAAAATATTTATTTATTTGTTGCATCTAAAAACATTATCATGATTCAATGTTTCGGGTTGCAGATTCGAAACTAAGTCATTTTTTTTTTCTCCGAAACGAAAGGTCATTGAGTCAAATCCTTTTACACAGAAGGTAAATTACTGTTGTAGATGGACCTCCTAAAATTTCAACCAAATCCGTAACTACATGTCCATGCGGTCCCCTTGTTAGCCAAACCGAGGCCGACGACATTTATAGGTCCTGTAAATCTCGTCGGGCCTGTGCATGTAAATCTCGTCAGCCTCGGTTTGACTCGTAGCCCACGAGAAAGACAGGCCCTGGCGCGGAAAAATCACCTGACCATCTTAGTCCGAATAACAATGTAATCTTCATCGTTTCCATTTTGGATTTTAATAATCAGCAATTTTTCGTTTGTTGGAAACAATGAAGGTTACATTGTTATTCGGACTAAGATAGTCAGGAGACTTTTCCGCGCCAGGGCAACGCCTCCTAAAGATAAGGCCTGAGCGCGAAAACGTCATACATTGTTACATCATCATCCGAAGATACGTTTAATCGCATTACTACCAATAATAAGCCCTGAAATGCAATTAAACGTATCTTCGGATGATGATGTAACAATGTCTGACGTTTTCGCGCTCAGGCTTTATCTTTAGGAGGCGTTGGCCAGGGCCTGTCTTTCACGTGGCCTACGGTTTGGCTCGAGGCTTACGAGAATGACAGGCTCCGGCACTGAAAAGTCACCTGATCAAGATAGGTCTAGTAACAATCCAACCTTCATTGTTTCCAACAAACAAAAAAACACGGATTATTAAAATCCAAGATGGAAACAATGAAGGTTACATTGTTGATAGACCTGTCTTGGTCAGGTGACTTTTCAGTGCCGGAACCTGTCTTTCTCCTTAGCCTCGTAACGCTCCGTAGCCGACGAAAAAGACAGGCCAGGGCACTATAAAGTCACATGACCAAAGTAGATCTAGCAACAATCCAATCTTCATTGTTTCCATCTTGGTTTTCAACAATCAGTGTTTATTCGTTTGTTGGAAACAATGAAGATTGGATTGTTGCTCGATCTACTTTGGCCATGTGACTTTTTAGTGCCCCGGCCTGTCTTTCTAGTTGGCTTTGTGGGAAAGAGTTTGACAAAATTCTAAATTGATTTATATTACCGAAAGTGGCCTTTAAATTATGATTTCTTTATTAAAAATAAAAGTAAAAAAAAAAAATAATAAAATTGATATTTTTGTATCAGGAAAGTATTCGAGATTATATGAAATCAACTTCCGATTTGCCCTTTAAATATGCCTTAATAAGCAAAAATCCCCAAATTAAGCAAAAATATGCACCAACGCTCGAAATTAGCAAAACTATGCGCTAAAGCCTGAAATATGCATTTACATGCACAATAAAACTTAGGCTACGAATTTCAGAGGGGGTTAACAGTGCATAAAACATCTTTTAAAAGAGTTAATACCTCGGGGAAAAAATATTCATTGAATGCAAAATCCGAATCCTAGTTATGTGTATTGAAAAGCAATGTGAATTCTGATGTATATTAAGAGATACTGGTGAGGAGCAATTTACATTCCAGCAGGATAATGCATCCTGACATACGTCGAAACATGGATAGGCATGGTTCAAGGATAGGCATATACAGTATTGGAATGGCCCGATTTGAGTCCCATTGATCAAAATTTTGCATATACAGGGTATTGTTAAACTTCATGTCAAAAATGACAGAGGTGATGGAATATGCGATTCTAAGCAAAAAAGTTCATATGAACATGGGTCCGCCACGAAGATCAACTGAGATATGAACAGAAATAAAAATGCCGCCACTAAGATCAACAAGTTAATAGCTCACTTCTACAACACCTAGGGTGATGAAATTTGGGAGAATAATAGAGTACATACAGTCAAAATTTGATCGAATTCCAATTACACGTGGTGGTTAGTACTCACACGTGATCACGTGTTACGATATTGAGTGCGTAACTCGGAAACTACTCGTTGGAATTCGTTCAAATTTTAACGGTATACAAAGTTTTATGTACCCTATGATTTCTTCATTACCCTATCAAAAGTCATGGGACAACCCTAATTTGAATGAAAATGAGACATTCCTTTGCAATTTCACTGTTGGCATTCTTCCCAGCACTACATAACAGAGAGTATGCTATTATGAGATGATGCTTGCGTGAATGCTGTAAAAATGTCTCAAAGAAAAGAGCTTTCAGACTTCCAAAGAGGTACAATTGTTGAGTGCCATATCGCAGGCAAAACTGTTACAGAGACGTCAACCCTCCTAAACATCCCGAAATCGACCGTTCACAATCCGGGCATGGAAATAGAAAGGCACCACAAGTGTTCCGCCTAGGACTGGAAGACCCAAGATCATGTCGGCCAGAGACCAAAGGGCTCTTCATAAAGTGGTCATTGCAAACTGTCACACATCGCTTGATGGACTGACAAGATCGCTCATAGAGTCGACGGGAACAACTGTGAGCACCCTGACTGTTCGCAGGGAACTGCATGCAATGGGTTTTTATGTCAGAGCAGCAGCCCACAAACCTCACATCAGTACCAGCAACGCAGCGAGGAGATTGCAATGGTGCAAAGAGCAACGACATTGGACTCTGGATCAATGGCGAATGGTTGAATGGAGTGATGAGTCCTGCTACACCATCTGGCAATCGGATGGACGGATTAGGGTATGGCGAACGTTATCTGCCAAGCTGTTTTGCGCCCACGGTGAAGTTCGGCGAGGGTCGGTGATGGTGTGGGGATGCTTTTCATGGTATGGGTTGGGTACAATCGTTTCTGTGGACGGCCATCTAAACGCAGAGCGTTACCAAGACATTCTGAACAACGTAGCACTCCCATCTCTCTGGCAATGGCCCTTTTCTGTTTCAGTACGATAACGCACCTTGCCATAAAGCAAGGGCTGTAGGCAAATGGTTTGATGAGAAGGGGATTCGAGAATTTGACTGGCCTGCCCAGAGCCCCGATCTGAACCCCATTGAACATTAGTGGGACGTGTTGGAACGTCGATTGCGCGCTTGTGCGGAACGCTCGAAATCTGTGACCGAACTGTCCAAGACTGGCAGAATGGCGAAAATTACTTGTCGAAAACGTATCAATAACTTGTGGACAGTATGCCTCCAGAGAGTAGAAGTTGTGATATCAGCAAAAGTTGGACCAAAAAGATACTAAAATCTGTATATTTTTGAGTGTTTCTATTAAAGTGATGATGTCTCATGACTTTTGATAGGGTAGTGTAGAAAGTGAGTTATTAACTTTTGATCGTAGTGGCGGAATTTTTATTTCTGTTCATATTTCAGTTATCGTTCAAATTCGGACCCATGTTCATATGAACTTTTTTGCTTAGAATGGCCTATACCATTACCCCTATCATTTTTGACATGAAATTTAACAACACCCTGTATAATGAATATTGTTGTTTTTGTTTGTCATATGTATTATTTTTACAAGAAGTAAACTTTCTAAACTTTTGAAATGATATTGAACACTTTCTAAACTTTTGAAACAGGGTTATTTAAATAACATTTTTCTATAGTGATTAAACAAAGATATTTCGTCTTGTAAAAACTCAATCACCGCTGCCAAAACGGTTTTGAAATGTATCAAATACTGCTGGAATAGTACCACATTTTCAAAACAAATACCAGATATTATATAAATGTACGTATATTTAAGCATAATAAATTTTATATTTATGGTTATTATTAATTATTAATGCACGAAAGTACCAAGTTCGGCAGCCATGCTCATGTCTAGAATTCTTTAAATTTATTTAAGTTGCATTGCTAGCATTTAAAAAACTTTAACAAAAACGTTAAAAAAATCATGGGAAAAATTCATAAGTTCAAAAATATTATTTTTCACAAAACGTTTCTATTGAAAAATTATATTCAGATGCAAGTGAATTTTAATCGATACGTTTATAAAAATTTATAATTCTTAGAGATATAGTAATAAATACTTTGAATAATGTAATGACCAATATCGAATCTTAATCTTCTCTCCTTACCCATTCATTTAACGTGCCGATCGAACTGTTCTACTGATGAAGTAACTGCATCATCGCTTTGCACTGTACCATCTGTTTATCGAAGCAAATAAAGTTTAAACGTGAATGTTTCCTTAAATAAACAAAGTAGTAGTGCAAGAACAACAACACCTAAAGAGAAGGCATTTTACTGATAAGGGAGACAAGAGGAGGACAAATTTTTCGTGGAGGATGAGCTTTGTAAAGGAGGAGTGTCCTCCTTAAATGAGGACGTCTGGTCACCTTATCTTTGGACATTTCAACATTTTTAATGTTGAAACCGTTTTCAATATTATTTCAACCTAGAATGTGATGGTGACATTCGGTTTCTTGGATGGAAAGTAAACTAATTACCGACGAGAGAAAAAGGACTCACGTAGAAATGGCCCATCATCCACCGATCGATGTCTGGCGTTAATCGTGCCTTTATTATTACCTTCCATTTTTCCTACCTAAAGCATTTTAACTGTCAAATATAAATTAAATTATACGAATGAACGTAGTTTAAGAGAATGTCAATCCTACAAAAAAATCCGGAAATTTGATTTACTGAAAACTAAAATCGATTGCCTTTGAAACAGTTTCTAACTTGCGATGCATTCCTTGTGATGTCTAGGAAAAAATGATGCTACTTTCTAAATAGGATTCATTTTCACTAAGTTTATAAAAACAAGTCAGCTAGTAAAGATGAGGAGAAATTCATGCTTCATGTTTAAATCATGACATTACGAAATATTTTGAATGCTCAGAAATTCTAATATTGCCAGAAAATACTCGCCCCTATCACCATCTTTGTTTTTGCAATTTGACGGTTTCTATTCATAATGAATAGCTTCTGTTATCACTCATTTAATATTAATTTAAAATTCTTATTTATTTTAAGTTAATATGTGCCCCTATGCCCCTCAAAATCTAATTGAAATATACCATGTCGTGAATGAGGAGCGTTAGTTCACGCGGATTATTGATAATTCTTCTGAAAATTAAGTATAAACGCTTGGGAACCTGTCAAATTGATGATTTTTTCATCCATTAATAATAATTTTCAATAATACATGGCGTTGTATTTTCGTTTAAGATAAACACTATGTAAAGAAAGTATGGACAACCCATTGTTGAAAGCAATCATTTTGATTCCTATTTCGTATGATGATTGCTTCTTGTTTTGCAGCAAATTCAAACTTCAAAAGGAAGTGTTCAATCTGCAAGTTATAATTTACTGCAAATCATCATATGAAATATGAAAATAGGAAATATGAAGAAGCAATCATCATATGAAATAGGAAACAAAATGCTGCCTGCAATAATGGTTGTCCATACTTTCTTTATACAAGGTGTCCAAAAAGTCTGGTAACATGTCAGATATCTCAAAGCTGCTAGGTATGCGAGATCTGATGAGTGTGGTTTATAGTTAATAGAGGGATGGGGAATTCATTGCCACACTGAAATTTGACCTTGACCCCCAAATTTAAGGTCATCCATTTGCTAACTCGAAAACTATTAAGGATAGAGAAAAATTTCCGATTGGTACCCTGTAGAGCAACACCACATTAGTCTAAAAACAATTTTAATCACACCCTTCCTTTTGAAAGATTTTGAAAAAATGGGCGAGAAAGAGTCACTCTAGGTCAGCTGAGGTTTCTAACACGTTTGAATTGCAGTGAAGCACACCATTGGGAAGGGAAAGGGCAAGCACACCATTGTTCTTTGGGGAACTGCTTAACACTGTAGTCGTTCAAGAGCTATTAGTTTTTTTCCGACTACAGTGTTAAGCAGTTCCCCATAAAACAATGAGTCTGTAAAATAAGCATGCATACACCATTTCTAAATTTGGAAATCCAGAAATATTTAATTTGGAAAGAGGAAAATTCAGTGTTGCTGCATTTTCATTCAGTTCCTGATATTGCCAAGATACTCTTGCGAAAATCTTGGCAGATGTTCAGAATAAGGAATTTGCTGCCGACTACTATATGGATCATCTCTACAGTAGATAGTCCCTTGTATAACCCGTAACCCCTATACCCCGCAAAATGAAATTGTATATCCCGCGGAGTATATTCTCGAAAATACTGTAAACGCCCTTTACAATATTATTTTAAGAATTCGAATTCGGACTTAATGTAACTCTTAGACCTTGATGTAATTTTCCTCCTATTTTTTCCTTGATTCATTTTATACATGATACAATGCACTTATCTAGAATGAGGAGAAAACAGTTAAATTTTTAAGTTGTAATAGAGAGAAAAATTCATGAATATATATTCTGAGCTAGTTACTTTGCGTCTTTCCTAGTTCAGTACTGAAATTGGAACGGTGAACGTGCTGTTTTCACAGTAAAATTAGACGCAGTTTTGAAATTTGGGAGATCGAACCGACACTTTTACTATTTATAAACGTTTAATTTTATCCTTTTTATCGTGGAAGAAAATCCAGGTAGAGAAAAAAAAAATAAAGCTCGAGTGCCTTTCAGAAATTATACTACTTCAAATTAAAAGAGTTTGAGTAAGGAAAAGTTATGACCCATCCAGGCGCATCCAAATTACAACTGCGTAGGTCGTTAAAACGAACCCCCTTTTTCAGTGCCAATTTCGATCGAAGATTGAACAAGTGTGAATCAAGTGCTCTGTCAAACAGAATTGTGTGCGACTGGTGAAATTGACGCTAACCAGAGAATTCAAACGACATTCATTTATAATCCACTTTCGTGAAGCGACCATTAGTCCAACCAACCAAACCTGTGATAAAGACTGTAAAATTACGCAGTTTAAAATAATCGAATAAAGAACTGCGATTCCGTTTTCTTATAGAATTTTCTAAGTCTACACGAATAGTATACGTTAAAAATTTGGTAAGAAGTAGAAGCTTATGTGAAGATGCCTTCAGATATTGACTTACGTGCCATGGTGCGATAGCATTTTTTTTCATAGGCAATAAAAATTAAACAATCTTATAAATAAAAGCAAGGTGTTGCCATAATTAATGAAGCAAAATTTTACTCGCCGAGAGTTATAGCGTTGGCCTTCATGTTTTAATTTCTATTTACTTATGGTGCCCGGCACGAAAGAAAAAGGAAACTGGCGCATGTGTAAATGAATAAAACTCGTTCAACCAATCAGAAACGGACTGGAAACGAGGTATTACTTATACCTGGCATCAGTAGTAATTAATGCCTTGATTCCTGTTCGTTTCTGATTGGTTGAACGAGTTTTATTCATTTGCACATGCGCCAGTTTCCTTTTTCTTTCGTGTCGGGCTCTATAATGATAATTTCTGAGTGTCTAATGACTGAGGTGTAAGGTTGGCCACCCCATATGGCATAGCGTAATGGAATATGATGATGGTGTTGACAATCGACAATCGAACAGTGCAGGGAAAACGAAAGGAGCGGTCCGAAAGCAACGCTTTCACTGCCATACTCATCCAGGAAGTAACCAGGGGAAGTACACTGAAGTAGGCAAGAAGCCAGATGAAACCTAGTTAAGTCATCCAGTGGATAAGATTGGGTCCTTTACTATAAGGACGAATAAGTTGATTGTTGATTGACGAGGGGAACGAGGAGCTATGAGATCCAGTAGTCGGGAAAGATGGCCTTTTGGATGTCGTCGAAACTGATATCCAGGACGTGTCGAGGCCTGCGATGCCTGAGGAAACTTCTAAACGTGAGTGGATGCTCCAGAATATCTGCAACCAGAGGATTGGGATGGTCCTTAATCTTCGGAAGCAACTTCTTCAGTGACTCCTGTACATAGGTACCAATGGGAGGTATCTCAAAATCGTCGGCAATAGAAGTATTTGTTGCAACTCTCCTGTCAAGTTGGGCAATGGTCCTCAAGGTAACGTTTTGGAAGGTTTGGAGGTCCTTCCATCTGGACTTACATGTTGTGGCCCAGGCAGGCATACCATAAAGCAAGATGGTTCGGATTACCGTCCTGTACAGCAATAGTTTGCAGTCCAATCCAAGCGAGCTGTTTCGCCCCAGAAGAGCTACCAGACTGAATTTTGCCTTCTTTGCCTTGTTGATGACGTAGGAGACATGGTCGCCCCAATTTAGTTTGGCAGATGATGGTGTTGATTTCTGTTCACTAATATATAAGAATGAAAAATTTTTCCTTTAGAAGTGAAAAATATAATTATTTATAGTGAATACATCAAATATCGGTCTATTCAAAGTAAAAATTTCGTCCAGCTATCTACTCTTAAATCTAACTCTAAGATAACGTCCTCTATTTAAAGATGGTATACAGGTGGAACGAATTATTTTTGAATTCCCGGCAAATTGTAACTGATTTAATGTTAAAAAAACCCTCGTTGTAACGAATTTCAATATAACGAACTCTTCATTATAACGAACAAATATTTTTGGTCCCTGCAATAATCGTAACTGTTTGTTATAACGAATTTTCACGGAAAGAGAGAAATCGTTTTTCGTGCTGTCAATCGAAAGAAAATGTTCCCGATTCAATTTTAGGCAAAATTGATGACATTGAAGCACAAATTGCCACAACAGCTGTATTGTCATATTTTGGAAATAAATAATTTTTTTTAGATCGATTTTATTTTTTTTTTATCTCCATTATAACGAATTTTCTTTATAACGAACTAACTTTTTTGGTCTCTAGTTGTTCGTTATAACGAGGATCCACCTGTATTCATTTAGAATGGTTTGCGGTTTCTATAGAAAACTTTTCAGTTCTCCATTCATTAAGTTAATGAAATAAATTGTGACGACATGGGCTGCAATTATTATATATAAAGTTGGGGTCACACAATGGCGGATTCCGCGATAGCGAGCAAACTTTCCGTCGCGAAACTGTCGTGATCATTCCCACAAGCGCGGAAAAAAACGACGTCGTGAACAGAATGCTTTCCCTCATTTCGTGTGGTGAAGATCGAAATCAGGCATAGGTTCTTTCATTCGATTTGTCCTAAATTATACGGCTGTAATCTATTTTGTTCAGATATATCATTTAAATCTGAAAAAAAATGTTTGTACTCGAAACTCATGGACATATCGTCGCTCAGTTCATCTACTAAAGAGCAGACATTAAAGAAGCGAAATGTAATCCTTCCATGTTGGATATTACGGAGCGATGACGTAGATGCGTCGCGGAATCCGGCTTAGATAAGTGATTGGTTCATCTAGACGCCAATGCTGTCGCGAAATTTGTTTATTCACAGAGGAAACCAAAGTTAGACTGGGCGTGTCCAATTTAATCACCAATTTTAATTGTTAGACAGTGTTGATCTTACAATTGTCTAACAATTTTGAAATCGAAGTTTAACTTAACACACCAAGTCCAACATTCATTGTACAGACAATAGTTATCAGAAAACTGGATCTTAAAAAATAGAAATAAAATTGGTAACA
>JAHWFO010013848.1:3966817-3988331 GCA_023313115.1 Rhysida immarginata
TCTAATCTATAGAGAAATGCTACTTTGCCCATTTAACTTTTCAGATATTTTTATTCAGTTTGAACTATACGTTTCCCTTAGAAGTACGCCTTGCTTAGCAACCAGAGGCTTCCTTAGCAACCTCATCTAATTCATAACAATTAAAGGCTTCTTTAGAAATCAAATGCTTTCCTTTTCGTTCTCGATTTCTTTAAAATTCTATCGGTCCTGGGCATTTCGGTTGCCTGACTTGTTTTTTTTTGATATTGTCTCTATCAAAATTAGGAAGGCTAACACACTCATTACATTGTCCATAATTATATGAATAAAGGCTATAAAAAGTTTTTTTCAAGTTTTTAAAAACAAAACATAGTATCGTAAAGGATATTTAAAAAGTCTTGTACTGTATTTTAAAACCCTAATGATATATCAACTAAATTTCCTATTAACGTTGAATTTCGGGTTTTTTAATTGGTTTCTCTCTCTCCCTATTTGTACATATACAACTGCATGCCAAAAAAAATTGGAATACTCTGGCCAATTATCACTTAAAGTGAATCTTTAGTCAAAAAATATTTTTTGATATTTTATACAACCTCTGACAATTAAGTTCGATGAATGACGTCATATTGCGAGTGGATTGCTGGCTTACATGAAACAGCAGTTACTATCCTTCAAAGTAATCCCCGTCGATGGTAATGCACTTCTGGGAACGGCTGTACAAGTCCTGGAAACTCCTGGCGTAGTCGTTTTTAGGGATAGCCTTCAGTTGGGTCGTAACGTTATGTTGGATGTCTGGCCACTTCAGGGGGCGTCTTCCACGGTGTTCCGGCTCCTCGGAACCGTTTAAACCACTCATAAACACACTTCAAAGTGATACCACTTTCTTTGTAAACTGTTGTCAGCATTTCATGAGTCTCTGCTTCGTTCGCTGATACATTTTGGGTTTCGACCACGCGCACTACACCTTCACTTTTCAATGTCCTGTTTAAACACTATAAACACATTCGCAGCGCTGATTCTCTCAAATTTGTTTAAACATGTTTCGACCCCTCTGGGGCAGGATACGACGGTAGCGCACTCTTACGACCGTTAGCAATATGAGGTCATTCACCGAACTTAATTATCAGAGGTTGTACATCTAAGTCTAAAAACACTAGACCGCGTGGAGAAAATTTAATATCTACCTTTATTTATTAATAAACAGCATTTTTAGACAAAAAATTATAGCCCATGGAGGCTGCCATCTTTCCCCGAATCCGCAAAGGAACACGGAAATTATGTGACGTCAGGTATGGTCTGCGCATAACAAGGCCAACTATAAATGAGAACGCGCAGCTGTAGCAGGCGATCCAGCTTAACGAGGTTGAGCCGAGGCCTTCGGTTGAGCAGAGGCAGCGGGAGGGAGAAATGGAAGCCAAACCAGTGAAACCGTTTACATTCTAGTTTTTATGTCGCCTTTAGTTTTACAGTAATGGATTATAAATATTAAGAATTACTTACAGTTTTTTTCTCTGTTTTTGTAAAAATTAATTAATATCGCCAACTTGGTAAAGGTTAACAATAATCTATTTTATCATTCGCGTGTTAAGCCTAATGCGATCAAGTTTGGCGATGTATTTTAACCTCGTTCCTTTTACCGTAATGTATATAAGAAATACTGACATTTCATTTTGAATTTTAAACTTACTTCAAATCGGTCTTTGTATTTCTGGAACTGTTTGGATAGTACTATCCTTGGTGTTTGTTCAGGTTACCGATGCAGGGCCGTAGCCAGGACGTTATCTTGGGGGGGCGGGGGGTCGATTTTCAAAAATTCCACTGAGTCGGACTTTTTTCCATATTTGGGAGGCGGACCTTTTTCCATAATGGGTTGGTTGTCGACCCCCCCCCCCTCTCGACCCCCTCCTGGCTACGGGCCTGCGATGAACGAAAACCGTCGGTATCGCGTCCGGCTTCAGGAGACGAGGACGGCGGCCTACTTCGCTTCTTGCGGCCCTTAACAATTCTCCCTTGAAATCTCTCTCGTAACAGGATTCAGTAAAATGATCCGAACACATCCTGACTATTTCCCTGTTAATATTATGCAACCATTGCTTCAGCAGTTGTTGATTTTTTTTAGCTGCAACTTATGCCAGCTGCAAGTTTTGTTTGTCATAGACCTATTATTACAGCCATAAGCAATGCAGTAAACCACTTTATTTCTTAAAGCTGGATCGCCTGTTGTAGCTGCGCGTTCTCATTTGTAGTTGGCCTTGTTTTGCGCAGGCCATACATGACGTCACATAATTCCCGTGTTCCTTTGCGCATTCGGGGAAAGATGGCGGCATCCATGGGCTATAATTTTTCGTCTAAATATATTATTGTTTATTAATAAATAAAGATAGATATTGAATTTTTTCCTCGCGGGCTAGTGTTTTTAGACTTACAAGGGAATCCCTCGAACATGTATGTCACAGATTTCCACCAAATTAAAGTATGCTACTCAATAGATGCTTGCAAAATAAGAGAGTGCGGATTTTTGTTTCTTTCAAAATAAACCATGAAAACGAAAAAAATTGAGCACACATATTCATACAAGGACTCCATTGTTAAAGCGGTGTATTAATGCGCTTAACGGAACTTCTTTTTTCCACTACTCACATCAATAAGCATGAATCCAATTCAGATGAAATAGACAGCAGCAGATGGCAATTGAATGGCTTCTCAAATTTCTAAACAAACTTAGTTTTTAAAATGGATTATTACAATTAGCTAATTGCCTTCCAGTAAAAAATGTCTAGAGTAATTAATAACCATTTCCTTAATTTATTATTTCATTTTATTAAATAATTCGGTAATCAAACACGGGGCTGGCTTCATGTGCAACGTCAAGTAATATGTTGCATTTGTGTGGGGGTATGTATCGCGGTGCTTTATAATTTTAAATAAAAATAGTTTTCATGGATGCCTACCTCATCTTATAAATTATTTCGAGACGAATAATTGTACAGCAAAATTAAGGTTTTATGCTTAATAACAATGCTCTAACTGCAATTCTTTGTCGATCGCCGCTAACAAGTTTGCTTCCCCTCTTTCCGCCATGTTTTTTGAACTCTGCGCACTTCCGGGGCGCTTCACTGCCGCGCAACGCTATCGCTTCCACGGTGTGCTTGCGCGCAAAAAAGGGCTATCTGGGGTTCCCTTGTTAGATGTATAAAATATCAAAAAAAATTTTTGGACTAAAGGTTCACTTTAAAGGAGTTCATATTTTATTTTCCTACCTATACAAGGAAAGTAGTCGAATCACTTTTCATCGAAGGTTTTATTTACAGTTTTTAAACTTCTTAACATGTAAACGTCTCATAGTTGTTCAGAATGAAACATTCACTCCACCTTTTCCATTGGGAATGATATGATTTTGAAGATTTGAATGGCTGTGATTCTACAATCTTCTGAAGTTTCTTCTCTTCTCTAGGCATTGTTTTACGTCGACGTCTACAGTTGTTTCGTTGATTCAGTGTTTCGTTTCCATCTCTTTGTCTCTGAAGGATTTTGGATACTGCAGATTGAACGCATTTCTGCAGGGATGCAATTTGTTTATGAGTTTGAGCAGCATTCTTTAGTGCAACGTTAGCTTTCTTTTCGATGAAAACAAATCATCTTTTCCACCCACGATTGAGCTATAATTGCTTCAAATGTGTGTATTAGGAGCTTTAGCAAAAAGTTATTTATAAGAATCCACGCTTGGTCTGTACGTTTATCCGGCCATCCGCAGTTTGCACGATAACTTGAAAACAGATTAACTGTTTCAAACTCTGTTTTCAGAAATATGACCATCAAGGTCTTAGCTCGGCTGTCTCAACTTTTCAGGATTTTTTCGTGTATCCCTTCGTGGCGAATTCACGTTCTAAAAGAGTGCATGTAAACAATACCAAGATATGGCATATCATTTAACAATCGATTCGTCAAGAATGAATATACTGTTACTTTCTGTTTATCTTTTAAGTATTGTTGAAGTGAGCACGCGACGATTGCTCAATTGCTCATAATCTATATTATTAAGTAGCGGAAGAATAGAGCTACTTATTAGTTTTACAATGTCCGTCTGTCCACTTAAAATGTCTACATTTTTTGAAGTAGAAGGCTGAAATTCGGAATGTAGCATACTATTTAGTTTGGTTTTGATTGGTGCACTGGGATCGGAATTACGAAGGTGCGAGTCAGAGGGGGCAAAAGATCTATGTGGTATTTAGGTACGTAAAGGAGTGAACTTCAGTATCCAGATAGAATCTACATGACTATGAAGTTTAAGCCAAATTGTTCCAGTGGAGTCGGAGTTGCGGGGGTGGCAGTCACTTGGTCTTTAGAACTATGGCAACATAAGGCTTGTGATATGTCATTCGATCAGAAATGATGAGAAAGAAAGAAGAAAGAGCTCGTTTACATTATCTCCATACTACGTTCGAGAAGATCAATTTTTTGATTTAAAAACTTGGGTGAGAGTGGGGATAAAATGCAGATAAAGGTGCAGAATAGATGACCGCAGGGTCCGTTACTTGCCTGTACTCTACTCGGGGGAGATTACTTTCTTGTTAATACATGAATTTCTACTTCACAGCTAAAGTTCCTCTTTGGAATGTTTACAAGATTTTATTTAGAAATCTATTTTACATATCCAACATTGAAAAGTTTACTCCAATATATCTGTTGTGGGGAAGGAAATATTCTATTTTTTTTTGTCCCGGTAAAGAATGTATTCCATTTTTTGTCATGTTTTAAATTATGATTAAACATTTAAAGTTTAATTTTAAAAAAAAAGTGTTTCTCAGTTTTGTACAAGAAATACTTGTAATATACTTTCAAGTGATGAAAAGGAATTCGACGTCTTTCCTTGCTTATATGCAGGAAAAATAATATGAACTCCGTTAAGTGATATTTGGCAGGAGTATTCAATTCTTCTAGCATGCAGTTGTATAAAAGTTCGTCTACTGTGGTTTCTAAAATGTCGTGACTAGTAGGAGGTTATATGGTCTGACGAATCATGGTCCCTTTTGTTTTGTACCGACGATAGGCAGAGGGTTTGGGGAGAGGCCCATGAAGCAACGGATCCAGTATAAATTATCAAGGCAACTCGAGATTCTGGCGACGATGTTGTTTCTTCTGCTAGTACGTAACGGTTCTCCTGATATACATGTAAGGTCGGGTGTGTTCTACGGATTACCTGAACATTGTTGCCGACCAAGTCCATCTTGCAATGCTGTAATTTTTTTTCCTTCATGTGTCGGACCATAATGCTGCTGTTCACCGCGCTCGGTTGCTTCTGCAGCTGTTTAGCGAGCACGAACATGACTTCCGTTATTGATCCTGGCCGTCCCAGAGCTGACATCGCAACCCCATAGAGAATGCTTGAGGCATTTGGAAAGACATGTCCTACAACAAGATCCTCTTCCAGTAAATCTGCGAGAACTAAAAATAATGCCTGGTGAGCGTTTGAAACACCTTATTGACTCTATTCCAAACTCTTGGATGGTATAATACGGGTAAAAGGGGGTCAAATAAAATATTAAACATATATTTCTAATGCTTATTAGGCCAGTGGATGTATTACAGTGAATGAAGAAATGAAAAATAGAAATTAAGAATATTTTTAAAATAATTTTGTATTAAATTTGCATTTTGCGATGCTTACTGTTTGAAATATACTATGGCTCTCCACTATTGCTTTACTTTTTTACCTAAGTAACAATGTGAGAAACATTTCATAGCGGCACTGAGTTTTCAATTAAATTCTATATAATTAAACTAATTTCATTTTGCCTCATTACGGAAGGGAGGAGAGAACCTTCGAAAGTATAAAAGCTACTGAGTTGAGAAAATTAAGCCGCATAAAAATATGCCATCAATTACGTTTGGAAAAAAAAATTGGAAAAATTTCAATTAATTCTCGCTTTCTCCCCGTCATTTGTGCAACCTGTTTCTTATTAAAAACCTCCCTCCGCCTATGAATAGATCTAATGATCGCAGAAAACCTGGAAAAGAAATGAAGGAAGAAATTGTGGGAGGGAGAACGGAAATAAAGAGAAAGACAGAGAGAGAAAGAGATCGTCAGAAGGCGCCATCTTTCTCAGCTGAGATCCGTGAATTATCATCATCCTTCAAAAAAGTTCGTGGTTCCATTTCTCAACCGCTAAAAGTTACGTTTTTATCGATTATCGGAAACCAAGGAGAACGAACAAGGCAAAGCATTGGATGAGCGCAAGCGTGGGGTAGATGTGGGGAAAAGGGAGAGACTGTAAATCAAGAACGTACACGTGACATTCTTGAAGAAGGGAGGGGGAGAAATTTCAACCATTTAGAATGAATAGCAAAACGGTGCATTGAGTGCATAGCTCTTTGAAAACCCAGGCTTTTATCTTTATTTCCATCAATTTGGAGCAGCGCATCCATCTCCGTCTCTGCTCGACAAACATTTCACCTTTCAATCGCAAAGTAATACGATTGCCCGACAAACATTCTAGCATCTTCTCCGATTCGTTTTAAGGTGAAAGAGGTTAGCTTTTAAACTGGAAGGTTAAAGATAGTTAGTCTTCCTTTAAAAGTTTTTTTTTTTTTTAAACATTGAGTAGCATGAAAATTTCTCTTCTCTTGCCGAGAATTTAAGTAAAATTAGAATCAAATTTTAAGAGATGCGTAACCTGTTTAAAATAAAATCAACATAGAAACTTTTTAGTCAGATGGATCATAGATCAACAAGTTGAAAATTATATAAATTAATGTTTTCTGGAATTAAACGTGCTTCTGTAAAAAGAAGCAATAACGTTGCACTATTAGCCTTAAAATGAAACATGAAATTTGAGCGTTGTTTTTTCTGCCATTTTTGGTGCATATTGCTTTCCGCTTTAAAGGAAGCCCAAATGAAAACGTCGGAGAAGGAGGTTAGTCAGCTAAGCAATTTTCCATCATTGCTTCTGTCGATGCTTTTTAGGAGAATTCGGTTGAGTCGATTAGCCGAATTCTTGGCAAACCCAGAAAGTCCATTTTCTGATAACTCGTTCGCGCGCTGCCCTTGTGAAATTACTTCCTCACCCTCCTTGCGTCTGATGGTCGATTAGAGTTATTTTTCACAAATGGCCGACAGTTTAAAATATCATTTTCAGTTGAATGGGTTTTTTTTGTCAAGGTGTTTCATTTAGCAGTACATTTTACTGCAGCCCCACACAATGTAGACACTCTGTAGAAGATTAAAGACAACAAACGGGAAATGCGATTCATGATGATATATGAACTTTTTGCTAAATTTTCGATTCTAAACCTAAGGATGAGTTTAATTCTTTTTGTGTGAAGAAAAATAAGCTACACACAATATATAGAACTTTGTATATTTATGGAAAAATATTCTTTTTTTCTTCATAGGTGCATGCTAATTTTTGAATTTCTAATTACAAAAAATTCAATTGACCGTCCGACTCTCTGCATTTTAAAAATTTCCATTCAAGACTAGGCAACTTTAGCAGCTATCATTAAATTTTAAACGACAGAATGCAAAATTCCACTTTTGAATTTACCAGAAATTTGAAATCAACGAGAGCGATTTTCTTATTCTTTAACATGGGAACAGAATTTTAAGTCTCGCGGATTATTAAGTAGCGGAAGAATGGAGCTACTTATTGTTTTTACAATGTCCGTCTGTCCCTTTCATAATTTCTGCATTTATTGAGGTAGAAGATTGTGCAGTGTACGCATTCAGTTTTTAGTTTGGTTTTGATTGGTGCACTGGGGTCGAATTAGAGGGGTGGGAGTCAGAGAGGACATAAAAATCTATGTGGTCTTTAGGTACGTAAAGGAATGAAATTCAGTATGCAGATTCCTCTATGCAAAACTTACAGTACTATGAAGTTTAGGCCAAATTGTTCCAATGAGGTCGGAGTTGTGGAGGTGGCAATCACTGTTCTTGGGAGAGAGGGTTAAAAACTGCAAATAAAGAGGCAAAAATAGATGACCGCAGGGCTTCCGCTGGTTTCCTATATCCTCCTTGGAGGATTAATTTTTTTTTTTTTTTTTTTTTTACATGAACTCCATAACATAGAAGATTATCATTATTTTATTAGGAATAAATTAATTCGCTCCCTTTTTTTACATTTTAATCTTGACATGCTTGAAGAAATTTCTTCAGTTTCTTACCTTGAGTTGAATTTTTATATATCAATTTCACTGTTTAAGGATAAGGAGGATTCCTGGACTTTCGAGTCGTAACAGCATTGCTGTCAACAGTCCACATAGCTCAATTGGTTAGAGCAGCGACAGCGAAATCGTGATCTCTGGTTCAAGTCCAGGTAGCGGAATTTTTCGTTCACTTCCCTTTTCTGCATTGTAATTTTGATATACTTGAAGAATTGTCTTCAGTTTCTTATCTTCTCTTTGTTATCATTCAGTACGTTAATTTTTACTTTATAAGAATTAAATTTGAAGACTTTAAAGATGAATACGGATTTGGGTTGCTGAAAATACAAGAAGACTAACTTATAATTTAGACTTAAAAGTTATTATATTAAAAAAGTGATGCATGCAATTGTGTCTCGAAAACAACTTTTCTTGCCTTAAAATTTGGTGTTACTCCGCGATTTATTGAAAGCGGACTTGGTCTGCTTGCTTTTTAAACTCTTATAACTCATATAAGAGGGGATAGAGAAATGAAATAAATAACAGTACTGATTTGAAAACTACTTTTATTTCTCTGCATAATTTCTCTGTACAACGAGGCACTTGTCACGTCGTTTCGCAAGCTCCTCAAAACCAGCTTGAGTTTTAACATTCGAGGATCTACAGGATATCATCGTGAGTTTTAAGTCTGTCATAGTTGTTGTGACATCCATATAGAATCCAAGTTCGCCCCCCTTTCACGAATTGCTGTCAACGTTTCTTCATATATTGTTATTTTAATGGACTCCATCTGACTAAGTGCAAATCGCCCCTCTTGCGTTATCTCTGCCCAAGTAGCACCTGCCCTACTTGGGCAGTAGGACCTGTCCTGTTGACAATTGCAGACTTTTTTACAGTCTGTCATGCTTCTGTTGCCTACACTGCAAATGTATCTGGCATTCTCTTGTTCTACATCTGTTCTTCATTACCTCCTCTCACATTACTTCCTGTATCCACTAATTTTAATAAATAAATCTTAGGATTTACAAGGTGCGTTCGAAAAATTCGGTGAATTGTCCCATAGTTGAACAACCGCGCTAGCTAGGATATTGCGCGCACACAGACGCAGTGAGAGACATGGCAACTAGTACCCCCTAGCGTCCAAATCACGACAGTTAAGCGGAACTGCGAACTACGACCAATTTAAAGGCAGTCAGTGTGAGGAGTCATGTCATTGCCAAATGGAGCAACGCCTCAACATCAAGTTTTGCTTCTAATTAGGCAAAACGACGACGGAGACACATGAAATGTTAAAGTGTACGGCGTGGAAGCAGTGAGTAAAATGTGTGTTTTGAGTGGTTTAAACGCTTCAGAGACGGGAAGGAAGATGTCGAGAATGAGCCGCGTTCGGATCGACCGTCAAGAAGCACAACCCCAGACAACATCCAAAGAGTGTTGATGAGACACGTTCGGATGCTTGTGGATGATCGGCGGCTATCTTTGAGAATGATAGCAGAAGATTTGAAGATAAGCCTAGACAGTGTAAGCACCATTGTTCAAGAACATTTGCAAAAGATTCGTACCCGGTTTATATGGCACAAACTGTCAGATGAGTAAAGCAACATCCTCCATATATTCCGGATCTGGCACCTGCAGACTTCTTCTTGTTTCCCCGCCTGAAAGGGGTCCTGAAAAGTCTACGGTTTGCCGACATTATTGGGGATCCAACAACGTGTGATACCGAAAGAAGCACTTGCTGACAGTTTCAGCTGTACAACCTATGTCAAAAGTGTGCTGTAGCTAATGGCGATTACTTTGAATGCCAGTAAAGGTTTTTTGTTTGTATGATATGCCAAAATCCTCACCGGTCAAGACCCCTATTCAAAGTGCAAAGGAGGATGAAAAAATCCCCATCCACAAATAAAGCATTAATTTTTATCTCACTTTTTTTTAAACTTGTGCATCATTTTTATCGAAGTTTTTGAAAAATAACTACTTTTACGAGTTTTTTTTCTTTTTGTCATGATTTATTGAAGTTTTTTTTTTCTTATTTGAATGGGTGTCTTAAAAAATTTTTTTTTCTAATATTAATTTACCGAATTAATTAATCGGCGATCGAGTTGGCCACAAAAAATTTTTGCTATAATTTAAATTTATAATGTATTCAGAAATTAGCTAAACATTTAATAACCTATTATTTATTATTAAAAATTATTAATTATTAAAATTAATCTTGATTTTTCTACAGATCTTATTCTGGAAAAGCCCTTTTCAGGGCTAGCAGTCTGACTATTCTTTACTTATTATTTTAAATTTTATCATAATGCCAGACTCAGGCAAAGCGTTAAGTGGCATTGCAAGCCAAAAAACAAGTGATGGTAAATATACATATGGCGAGATATATAAAGATGCCTGTAAAGATTACAGATTCGAAGCTTTTGATGCTATAATTAAGGATAAGCTAGAGGTTTTGCGCCAAGAAATGTGCACTAAATATGATAATTTACAAGGAAAAGTCGAGTCACTAAAAGGGAATATAACTGAAATCCATGAAAAAATTGCTAATATGAATGCTGAAATATCTGCAGCACGTAATGAAGCCAACAAGAACTTTAATAAGTTGAAGCAGTTCCTCAAAGATCAATTCTCTGCTCTGTCAGTGAAAGGTAATCAGCCTACAGGTGAAACTTCTGACTATCTAAGAGACTCTTGTGAAATAGAGAGTGTGAATCCTCAGCCTATGGAAATTATCCCCTCCGGCTTAGGGAGTAATGATAACGATGGCAAAGACCCGATTAGTACAAATCGCAAACGGCTATACAATGATACGGATAAATGGATATCTGCAAAATCCAAAAAGGCTAAAAAAGCGTTGAAAATTGACAACATCAAGTATAAATGATACAATCGCTGTTGCTTTTCGAGAAAGCAAGTCCGAACAGCGAAAAAATGTTGAAAAGCCAAATACCAAGAGCAGCTCCTATATTCCGCCAATCATAATACGTACTCACGGTCAGCCAATCAAGCAAATCCTGGGCGAGATTCAAAAGCATGTGGCGATTAACCAAATTACTGTACACACAGGCAGAGCTGAGACGATCAAAATAAGGTGTCATGATGAGGAAACGCATAGTATATTGGTGTCTGGCATAAAGGCTGATAACGTGCTAAAGATTCAGCATCATCAACTTAAATCGGAAAAAGTCCTCAAATTCGTTATACGAAATGTAGACGTGACCTATGACCTTAACGATTTTAAGGAAGACCTAAAAAAGGTCAATTATTTTCCTGAGAAAGTGATTAGACTTGAAAAATCTAAAGGATCCATAGATATGCCCATGATTCTGGTTCTGTTAGCGAACACAGAGCACAACAAGATTCTAAGAAATGTACTCGCATAGGACCCTTAGCTGTATCCATCGAAATGTTCCGTGGAAATAAGAGACCATTACAATGCTTTAATTGCTTACGATTTGGTCATATATCTCTAGGGTGTACTGAAGCCCCTCGCAGTAACAAATGTGCTAAAGACCACCAGTCACGAGACTGCCCAAATGTTAAAGGACAAGATCCTCTAAAGATGCGATGGGCAGCACACATCCAGCTATACAAAATGCCCAAAATATCCGCAAATCAAACGAGTCCCAACTAAAGTTACTCCGGAGACATCCTATGCCTCAATAGTCTCGAAAACGGATTAACATAAATGACATTCAAGACATGTGCAAACAACTAGGCAGTATATGCCATTTGTATAATGAATTAGGCAAAAAATATCCACAAATGAGTGGAATTCTTACGAGCAAACACTGAGATTATGGCTGATCGACGCTATACCGTTATTAACAGAGGTAAGCTTCGTTGCGTCATATGGAACGCCAGGGGAATTCCCCGGAGGCGTATTGAGTTTTATAACTATTTAATTAAATGGGATATAGACGTGGCATTTGTTGGTGAGACACATCTAAAGCCGGGCCAAGATTTCAGAATTCTGGGCTACTGTGTCTATCGCAAAGATAGAATTATTACTCCCAATGTCAAAAGCTCATCTGGAGGTGCAGCAATTATCGTTAAAAAAGGCTGTCGGCATCGGGAAGACCTCATACGAATATATAAAGGAATGGAGGTTGCTTCTATTATTATCACGGATACTATTGTTGGCGATGTTAAATTCCTGGCGCTTTACAACTCTCCCAAGCATAAGATCGATGTTGACGAGCTCGATGAGCTATTCTCTGGGAGTATCCCAGTGGTAATGGCGGAAGACTCGAATGCTAAGCACTCGCAGTGGAACTCCAAACGTCATAATCAGAACGGTGTCATATTATCTAGATATATACAGAGCAAAACTGATATCATTGCGATAGGTCCTGTAAACGACACGTATTACTGTGACCACTCACCTACAAGTGATGTCCTTGATATTGTGTTGCTGAAAGGCTTCTATAAGCCATTCGATATTTTTACTGTTGATGATTTATCTTCAGATCATAAACCGGTCGCACTGAATTTTGAAAATCTCAATATTGACTGAGAGAACAAATGGGGCTTAAACAAGATTGGAAACTTTTCAGAGATCTTCTCAAAAATGACAGTAATATACTCGATGACGTGCATAGTACGGAGGAGATAGACATAAATGTTGAAAGGGTCACTACACGTATTACTGAAGCCATCAATGCTTGTGCTTCTCCAGTAGACGTGAAACGGCCTGATCATCTCGATCTTACTCCAGCAATCAAGTATCTAATAGATCAAAGAAACAGGGTAAGGAGGCAATGGTACCGAACATGAGAGCCTTGGTTTAAAACCAAATATAACCGACTTACGAGAAGAGTACATGAGGAAGTAAATAGACTTCGTAACGATAGATGGAATGAGAAGGTGAAGAGTTTGTCAACCCAGGACAATTCTATATGGTGCATGATTCGAGCCTTAAAAAACAAAAAGGCCATGAACATTCCACCGCTTTTAGACACTAAAGGACATTTCATAACTAATGACCAAGACAAAGCACAGCTTATAGCTGATTCACTTAAACAACAATTTGTGACTCCCAAGGATGATCGTCCAGAAGGACTAGAAATATCCAAAATGGTAGAAAGCAGCATAACAAAGTATTACAACAATAGCCATCATGTGGCCAAACATAAAATACAGGTAGCTGAGATTCAAAATTGCTTTAAGAAACTCAAGAAAAAGAAGGCACCAGGTAAAGACACTATTAATAACAATGCCTTAAAAAACTTACCGCAAAATGTAACTAGTGATATCACTAAAATTATAAACGACTGTTGGGATAACTGTTACTTTCCAGATATATGGAAACAGTCTGTTGTCCTAAGTATCCCTAAACCCGGTCAAAATCCTGCAAAGCCTGTAAGCTACAGGCCCATCAGTTTGCTGTCTTCTATATCCAAAGTCTTGGAGAGAACAATTCTCACAAGATTCTTAGATTTCTGCACAACCAATAATCTCATCCGTGCAGAACAATTTGGTTTTCGGGCGGAACATTCTTGCCAGCTCCAAGTTGGAGACTTATAGCGGATGTTAACACTCCCCTTAATCTTTCGATGTATTGCGGCGTCATCTTCTTAGATGTTCATAAAGCATTTGATCAGGTCTGGCATGAAGGCCTTATTTATAAAATGATAACTGATGGTTTCCCACATGATTTAATTAGTCTAGTTCACTCGTTTCTGTCCAACAGGTCTTTTCAGGCCTCAAATGACTCATGAAAACCGTGCTGCCTATTATGGCAAATCATGATAATGATCTAGTCTCTGGCATTCTAAAACATTCTCTATATAGAAAAAGGCATCGTAATCCAAGACATATCCTTGATGTCAATTTTGATGACATTGATAATGTCATCTTCCCAGATTACTGGGTTTCATAAATTCTTTCGTTTTTTCTGTGGCTTACTATGTAATATACTCCTAGTTCAGACAATCGTCAATCAAATTTTCCTCCATCAAGAGGAGGCAATTTTCTTTCATACTTTGGATGACCTTTGTGGGTACATCAGGCTTCTTTTCCCTTGGAATATGATTATGAAGGGTAAGATTATGGAAGCTATGCTTCAAGTTCCACACGAATACCGATACACTACACTGTTCGATTGTCGATAGATAAGGACTTTAGATTTAACATGAAAACTGTCTTCAGTATATCTTATGCATCCTAGCAGCTTAACGATTTAAAAAAATGATTAATGTTATATAAAAATCATTTCCATTATTTATTCACCGTCATTTATATTATACATGTTATTTCATTCACTACGCTCAGCTTCGTTAATCCAGTCACTGCCAACTAAATTAGTATCTACTATTAAATTATAGTAGTAGGTTGCCACCAATTTTTTCGCCTAATTCTATCCATCAAGTCGCTCTGTTCTTCGTTTCGCTTTTCTGACGGAATCGCAAATTAATCTGCCTTTAACAGCCTCTCAGCATTCGACAACACAATATCCTGTCATTTTATTTTAGGAAAGAAAAAAAACATGGGGAAAAACATGTTGGAAAAGCAAAAACTTCATTACAAGCTAGCTTGACGCCTGCCTAAGCTTCCTCTTCTTTGCACAAAAACGGCGACGGATCATCGCGTGACTTGGCTGAGTCAATCATTACGCCGCTTTGTCGGCAAATGACGGGTTATTAATAAATTTTATTTGTGTTTAAACATTAAGTGAAATTATAAGAAAAATAAAAAAGTAAGAAATGCATACAGTGTTTCTTGACTTATAAAACGAATTACTTCTTATAACGAAATAGTAAATTATTCCTTAAATATGATAAAATAAACAAACATAGAGATTTTCTTCCTATCAATTACAGTTTCGTTTAAGAAATTTTTTTTACATTTTTTCCCATGTCTTTATTTAAAGCTAGCAGAGGCACGCGGCATTGCCCGGGAAAATTCCAGTTGTAGGTAAACAGAGTAACATTAAGAAGTTAAATAATAAGGAGGGTACTGAGTGTATCTTACTCTTTGATTCACCATCGTAGAGGCGTTGGAGGCCGGCCTTTTTTTGGAGGGCTCTCAAATGGGTGTGGATCTGAGGACACATATTCACTGCGATGGGTAATCTGTGGCATCTCCTATGCAATTGTGCGAAAATATTTTTCTACGTGTTACAATGAATATAACATGTTCTCTTTCGAAATCATAATTCGTAAAAGAATTCGCGATGTATTAAGGCTAGTTTGGTAACACGATCTTCTCCTGTGCTATTCTGTATATATGTTTTGATGCGTTTTAATGTTGAGAAGCTTGATTCTACTGTGGCGGTGGAGACAGGTAATATGCTAAAATTTGGAGAAATATTGTAATGTTACGGAATGTCTTCTTGTCGCATTCTGTTAATGCTTCTAATGCAGTTTTTGGCTTTTCATTCGCTGACTGCCATTTCTGTCGCCAGAGAGACCACTCTCCTTTTAGTGCGTCGTCGTAAAATTGCAAAAGGTCATCTTTGTAAATATGAATACTTTTTTCAATGGTTTCATAAGGTACATTGCTTCTCTCTGGTAGAATATATTGAAGTGAAGTGATGGTTGCTTCATGTGACAGGAATTTTTCATTTAATGATGAAATCAGATCATCCGTAAAAGGGATGAATACTGAGATGCGGTAATATGTTTCGGGATCCGATGTCTGTACATTGCAGTGGTGTTTTTGGAATTTTGTAGTTCTTGAAATCCTTACTTCCAAACCTAAGTCATCACACATCTATTTAGCATCTTTAAATACGGATTTGAAATGATTATCAACATGTTGTCTCATGTGAATGAAGAGTTTCTTGCAATCTTTTACTGCCTCTACTGCACTGACAAGGTCCAAATTCACGCTTTGCAGTTGTTTTGACATGCTGTAAGTTATTCCGAGCAATTTACTCATATAAGGTTACGATGAAACTAAAATGAATGGCTGAATTTAGGATTAACGAAGCTCTCCGAGATTGCTCAGGACCAGACACATTCTTTGTTTCTTCCAATGGTGCAAATATTGGCACAAGGGAAGAAGCACAATTTCGTGCCTTTCACACCATCTAATTTGACTTACCCTTTTCATTCTGTGGTTATCTAAGTTCGGCGCATCGTTTTTGATTTAGTCCTCGAGAACTTTTGTGCGTTTGGGACTAGATCGAAAGTAATTGCATAGTTCAAAAATTATTCCTATGGCATTTCGAATAGCCTGAATTCTTTAGAGGAACCTGTAAGACACAGATTTAAACAATGGGCAGTACAATGTGTGTAAATAGCTTTAGGGTATATGGCACCAATAACGGACCGCACTCCTCGAAATTCACCTATCTTAAAAGAGGCTCCATCATGACCCTGGCCTCTTAAATTTTTACGCTCTAGGCCAAGACTGACAAGTTTCTCGACCACTTGTGTACAATGCAGTTTATGACGAAGTTTCCAATTATTTCCTTAAATTGTGGTTACCTCCATTTACACGAAACCGCAACAAGCTTCGAATATTTCCATCATTTTTATGTGGCATTGACAAATGGATACATCCCCAGTCTTTCGTAGCTCGTAATGGCAGGTATTGCTGACCGCAGAACCGTACAGTTTCAATTATGGGCAGTAACCTCTCTCTGTTTTCCATCACTTTTAAACGTTTTCGTGTATCGTTTTGCTTGTCTATGGTTTCCATTTATTTTTTTTTTAATATCAGCTTCTATATTGTCTTCGGCTATAACTGCGCGCTTGTGATAATTAGTACTTTCATGGTGACGGTAATATTCTAATGCCTTTCTTAGATCTTTAAATGGCTTGTTCACAAAAGTCTCAATCTCTTCATGGCTTCTTTTGCCAGCTCCCTTTGCATCTAAAAACGACACACAAGATGCACAATACATCCCTTTTTCTTTTTCCGAGTAAGCAAGCCATCGGAATTTTTGCAACCACTGGAATTGAAGATGTCTCGTAAATTTTGCTGATTTCTCTTCCATAAAGGAGCTGTAATTTTTTGTGGGTTTCCAAAGAGTTTCTGGTCTCAATACTCTCTTTATTGGTAAGTTGCACATGGACTTAATGTGCTATATCATTTATCGATGACGTTTCCACGACAGAAGTCCCTGTTAGCTGGTGATTCTCAACACTGGTCGATGTTGAAGGTTTTATAGGGGTCGCAAATTATGCCTCGCAAGGGTTCTTTAACGTGTAGCTTAAATGGAAGAAAGCGTACGAACTCTGCTTACAGTGAGACCATCACTGAAGTAAGAGTTGAAATCTTCTACTGTTTTCTCACTCACTCTCAAACGCTTGAGAGCCTGAATGGTATCAATGTGATGATTATGCTGAGGCATTATCCTCGCAACTACACAAAGCTGGAGTCTGCCGTAAAAATGGATCATTTTTTTTGGTCCCATCATTTACTTTTTTAATCTTGATATCAATAGAGGTATTATATCCTGTCCCTCTGGAAGATATTAGTTCATTCTTATTTTTCATACTATGATGACACACCCAGTATTATAGGCAATACACAAATCATTCTGCATAAATAATAAGGAATAAATTATAGGCAAATAAAAATCATCAGCATTAATTTTTAAGAGCGGGTGTTGCTAAAAACTATCGAGGATAGTTTTCAGTCACGTGATCTCGATTCGCGAGCGCTTTTTCAATCATTGTAGGCTATGTCAATGGTTCGTGAAGTTTTTCGACGGTCCGATCGCGACCGACCGCACATTCCTTCCTGTTCTTTACTCAGTTATTTATTATTTCTAGTCCGGTATTAAAATCTAATGTGAATTTATTAGAATTGCATTCATTTATTCTTCCAGGATACAAAAAAGAACTGTGTAAAAACGCAAAAAAAGCAACTTATTTCTCGTACAAAAAATGGAAAGTTAAGAGAAACCTAAGGAAAAGCCAGAAAAAAGCCCTTCGCTTTCGTTTTCACCCCCTTCGCTTTTGCCATGCTGATCTTAACGTATCATTTCAGCATAAAATCCGCATTGGAGACAAACAATGATGCTGAAAATGTTCATTGTTGACCGCGAATAGAATGAATTTTTAGGAACATCCTAAGTTTATTTAGCAACCAAAGTTTACCTAGTTGGCTTAGCAACTTCGTAGTCGACAATTTATTTTGTATTCGTAGCCTCTTCATAATTTTAGAGCCACGATTTTGGCATCATCTCTATTCTGGAGATTTACTCTCAAGATTATTTTCAATACTGGATATAAATGTACGCGGTATCCGCTTTCCTCACCCGCCATGATTAATTTTGCGGAGCAACATATGACTTCATTCTCTCCAACGAATCACGGCGTCGAGCTGATTTCTTTCCCTTCGTATTCTCCTTTTTAATGGCAAAACGGAAAATTGTTTTCAGTAAAGTGGGCAAAGTGACTCGGCCGCCTAAACTTTGTAAGATATTATTAAAACTTGACCAT
The DNA here is from genome assembly GCA_023313115.1 of Rhysida immarginata. NCBI lineage: Eukaryota > Metazoa > Arthropoda > Chilopoda > Scolopendromorpha > Scolopendridae > Rhysida > Rhysida immarginata. Next base: position 3,985,333 of record JAHWFO010013848.1, read on the forward strand.
AAACTTTCAAGATCAATCAAAGGAGCATATAGTTAGACGGACGGACAAAAAAACTATTAATAAATCGTTGAATATTTTGGAGTTATTATGGCTCCGATGAAAGACGCACCATGTAGATTGCTTTGAAAGAATCTTCCATAAAGCAGTATGGGAATAAGAAGAAAGAACGGTCAACAAAACAGAGGATGCAGGTGAATGTTTTTAAAATAGTGAACGATCAAAGACACGTTCTTATGAACGGATGGAGGAAGCAAGAAAAAGCCGTATAGAAGAAAAGGGAGATTACGTGCCTTCAGGACAAGACAAAACGTGGCAGATCAATACAGACAATGCAGAAAAGAAGCGATGAAAAATATTAAGTAAAGGAAGTCGTTATGAACGCAAGCAGTCAGTAGAGACATAGTTGTTGAATAAAAGGATGCGGCACAAGTGTTTCGGGAAAAAAGGACTTATCTAAGTATATCTCAGTTCCACCAACCCTCTGACTTTAATACTGAACTTATGGATGGTCGTAGGCATAGTAAGGATAAATTCCGTAAGTTAGCTTTATTCTTCTGGGATTGCAGATTTCCAGACTGAAATTAGACTGAATTAGTTATAGATTAATGTTTATCTTAGATAATGTTTGACAGAAAATATTTGTCAGCCACTGAATAAAAAAATTACCGGCAATTCTCTAGTGGTTTTGTGAAGGCTCTATTTCCTAGCACAGATGTTTTAAATCGTTTAACGGACTAAAGTAATATAACGAAGTAAAGTAATTTATAGGCAATTAAATTGGTTTAAGTTTGCGCAATCCAAGAGCGTGCTGCCATTGAGTTTTATTTAACCGAGATCAGTGGCGAATTCCCAATTTAATTATTTTGTTTATTTTCATAGAGCATTTGGAGACAGCGGCTTCATCTAGCCTTCTCCAACTGATCAACATTCTCTGGAATTAAAGTTGGAAAATTTTAATGAAATTTGTGGTTCGAATTCTTCTATTGCCTGGAAAATAAATTACATTTAATTTAACATACAGGAAACCGATTGGGTAATTTATTAATTCTAATTTGAATTGTATTCTTAGCACATAGGAAATTATTGATAGATGCGTGAAAGCAAGAAATTGAGGTTACTCATAAGCAGCTAATTTCAAAAGATGGCCATAAATTTTGAGTCCTCTAATTTCTTTATTACCTGCTAGTTCACTCACTATATTTGTTGATTTAATATATAAATAAAACAGTACTATTAAAGAGCGTTTTATTGTATATTAGAATAAAAACAGCTGAAAAGGAATAATTTTTCTGTTATGGATATTTATTGCAATTATACAGTAAACTCTCGTTATAACGAATCCCAGGGACTGTTGACATTGGCTCGTTAATCTCGTTTCATAAGTTCGTTAATATGAAAATCCATTAAAATTATGCATGTAATAAAATTTATTGCCCTTATAGTTTCATAATACAGTGTATTAAAAAAAGAAAATAAAGTGTTACAGCAAAGCAAACCTCGCTGTAACAAAGGTAGAGTTTTTTGGCAACAGAGGGCGCCAGTGGTAAAAGAGGATAGACGGAAGGCGGGTAATTCGACTCGAAAAAACGGAGGAGCCAAGAGGTAGAAAGGAGAAAAAAGGAGAACACGAGAGCAAAAGAGAGGGAGTGCAGAGCGACGTCGGGGAAAAGAGCAGAAGGTTATGCTCCACGTCGAGTGGAAGCCAAACGGTTGATTACAAGAAGGACGACTTCTATGCGGAACTCGACGGGAATATCGAGTGATGGAAGAGCGAGGAGAATCAACGCCTCAGCGTCGGAAGACAGCAGACGTGAGCAAGGGGAGGAAAAACATCGGCCACATCGTAAACGCTGCAAGGAAATTTCATTGAATTTGAAACGAGAGATACCGCCGCAGCCTGCACCGTCCGCCCCAGTAAATTACTTGACCCGTTTGGACGTAGAATATTGGCGTGAGATATTCGTAGAAGAGGAGGCTTCGCGAGTATTCGTTATGCAACGACGGCATTGGACCGGAGCATTTCCACGAGGGCTATCAGCATTTGCAATAGATAGCGTGGGATATCTGAAGGTACGCCATTGAAAGCTCGTGTCTTAAACTGTGAGTACTGAATACGTTATATATGGTTAAATTTCGGGATAAGCCACGTGAGTTCAAAGTAGCCAAGGCTTACTCCTCAGCCTATATTGTGTGCTAAATGTAAATTCTTTTGACGACCGTATATTGACGGGGCCGTGTGGCCGTAGAGTGAAATTCTATTGCGGCACATGGAAAGTTTTCCCAATATTCTAAGAAATAGTATGTGTTTTCAAATTGTCAATAAAATTAGTGAAGTTTTAAGCCGAGTGCAATTTATGGTAGTACAATATTAGCATAGCTAACGAATACGAGTGTGTAACTCGCAGAAGATGTGTTTGTAAAATGTAATCATTTATAGTTATGGCTTAAATTACAATTTGAAGCAGTTAAGCTTATTTAATTACAATTGGGCATTCTTGTGGTGGCAGAGACTTTATTTTTTTTTTTGCATGAACTGTGGACTTTAGTTTACTGATACATATTAGATAAAAGTGTTAGCCCAAAATTTTCAGCATTCAAAGAATGAATAGAAATGTAAGAATGTGTTTCATGAATACTTACGCATTATTTGTTTGATTATGAAACATGTCATAACACGTTGATTGTGAGTAACTGTTATTAGAAGTGTGTTATGGTACTTTGGTTGATGAACTATTGGACTCTTAACTATTGCAAATTTGAAGTCAAATTGGAATTAGAAAGACTTTAGTATTAGGTTATGACTGTGTTTAGGCTAGTGAGTCTTTGACCCTTTAAATTAAGTTTTTGTTGGCATTCGCAACTGAATTCTGTAAGGGTGAGAATTATTACTTACAATATTGATGTAGTAACATGTTTATTTTTGTCACAATGTTTATTTTCGACTTTAAATTCTTTTGAGTATAGCTAGGCTGTTGTTAAGATTTATTTGACTATTTGAA
>JAHWFO010013848.1:3998331-4012634 GCA_023313115.1 Rhysida immarginata
AATATTCCAAGTGTACGTTGCTTAATCGTACATCTACCATATGGAAGGAACAATTGTCAACTAGCAAAAGAACATTTCTTTTTTCTTTTGCCATGGTCTTGTTCAATTGCAGCAGCCATTCTGAAAAAAATATCCTTTATCATCCCCACCCGACTGTTGTTGCGATAATAACATGGTAAGGTACACAGTGTGGATTTTTAAAATTTCCAATGATTAATGGCTAGATCTTCTGGCTGCCAAATAAGTTACAACAAAACAAAACTATAACACGAGCTTTCGATCGTTTACCATCTTTGCAAGACTAACCATTAAAAGCCATTGAACGATCCGGTTGTAGTCGGTAGAAAAACGCCGTTTCGTCAGCATTAAATATATCATCTGCATTGTGCTTGGTGATAATGTCTTTTACATTTTTATCCCTCCATGTTGCTGCATCGGTGGCATCCGCGGCTCTTGCTTCTCCGGAAATTTGTTTCCATGCTATTCCATTTCTTTGTCGAAAACGAAAGAGCCATCCATTGCTTGCTTCAAATCTTTCTATTCTTAACAGATGGGCAAAGTGCAAAGCTTGTTCTTGTATCAAGAGGCCTGAAACTGAAATACCCTTGGAACGTAATGTCTTTGAACCACGTTAAAACAGCCGAATCAATTTCTTCATGATTCCCAAGTCGAAGTAGTTTTCGATCAGGAGCAAGTTGCGATCGCTCCCCTAATTTCATATTCTTATCCCGAGCTTTTAAAATCGTCGCCATGTCATATGTACCTGCCACCTCTATCTGCTTTCTCCCCACTGTCGATCTCTTCACTTTAAAATGTCCACTTTTCCCTTCAAAGAAAACTGCTTTCGTTTTTGTTTCTCCATTATACACGTGATTTTGGCGAGGTAAATCCGTCTATATCAGAATTTAGACCAGTTGCTGATTTAGACTGACAATCAATCGACAATCGAACAGCGCAGGGAAAAACGAAACGAGCGGTCCGAAAGCAACGCTTTCACTGCCATACTCATCCAGGAAGTAACCAGGGGAAGTACACTGAACTAGGCAAGAAGCCAGATGAGACCTAGTTAAGTCATCCAGTGGATAAGATTGGGTCCTTTCCTATAAGGACGAATAAGTTGATTGTTGATTGACGAGGGGCACGAGGAGCTATGAGATCCAGTAGTCGGGAAAGATGGCATTTTGGATGTCGTCAAAATTGATGTCCAGGACGTGTCGAGGCCTGCGATGCCTGAGGAAAATCTTTGTTACATAAAAAATTAAAGCTTTATGTTGTTCGTGCTTTATTGCAATGTCTTGTCCGAACGCTATTCAGGTATTTCTTTCGGGACGTGCTGTCTTTTTTATCCCCATAATGTTTCAATATAATGGGGATGACCTGCTTTGGAAAGTTTAAAAAATCGCGATTTGCATTGTTCACTAGAAATATTCCGCATCAGTTGGCAGCATCTTGCAAGCATATGCAACATCCAATAAGTGGATACAATATACTAGCAAATGACAACAGGTGACAATAAATGCGAAGGTTCCGTTCCCCACAACATCCGAGGACTGATCTAATTCGATTCGTAGAGGGCTGTACTAATTCAATTCTGCAATTGCTATTATTAGCGTGAAATTTGAATTGCGACACATTAATTAAAATTATTATTTCTCGTGTTCTATTAGAAGTGTCATTTTAAATATAACCGAATATAAATAGAAAATTGTAACTGACTGTAAAATGTCCAGAAAGAATTTTGCCATTTAAAATTTTTATTTTATTTATTTGATCATCATTTGATAGTCTTTGGAACTAATAGGAAAAGTTTTATTTCATCTTCCTTAAGTTTCTGAAGGTGTTTTATGTCACCCCATTTTGGAAATAATTTTTATTTCATAAAATGCGTCCTTCACAATGTATATGTAAAGCTGCATTTCGCTTATGAGCAAAATTGTTTTTTTGGAAACGATGAATTTGCTTGAGAAAAAGCCGCAAATTGTACTGAAGTCATCGTAAATGCCAGTGTATTTAATCATCATAAATATTTTAATAATTTTCATAATAAATGATCTACCTAAATGTTCTATTAAAGATTTAAATCTTATCCCTTCAAAAAAGCGCAATAAACGCTCTTCGGTCTCTTAAAGCGAATTCTATTCACTGTGGAATTTTCCTTGTTTGAGAGGTGAAAAGGGTTTTTTTTTTATTGAAAGAAAAAGTGGAAATCATTATCCTCCTTCCTATCATTTTTTCCCATCTAAGTAATCTGTTTCTTTTTTAGCTGATCTAAGCAAAGTATTAGATAGATCAGTACAATTTAGTCAAAGTACTTTGTAGGGCTCAGCATTCGATTACTGCTTTCCAGTCTCATTAGAGCAATTCACGGGTGAAGCATAATTGGATATAAATCTAAAGGGGGTTGAGTGGAAATTTCCAATTATCAAACTTAAGTGATAAGGAAATCGATACTTTCCAAGGTCTAGCCTTTCAAAATCGTAGATCTTATGGGGGCATAACATTGGCGAAACATTTGGAAAAATGGGCGCCTTTAAAAGGAGTTTGGCGAATGTTCAAAGTATTTGGAACGCCTTCGCCCTGAACTTTTCCGATGATGTTTTGAGGGACTTTGCACGAACTTACAACTATTCAAAAACTTTTTATGTATCCAAGGCAACTCCCTTCGTAGAGCCTTAAAGCATTAGCAAGACGGCAAAATCATTTGCTTCATAGTCCATGTAATTATAAATGTCACAACTGAACCGAAAGAACAAACAGCTTTATCATTTATAAAATGTAATTCCTATGTTAATTACTCTCCTTTTCATTCAACTTTGATATTTATGTTAAATGTTTTGGCTAAGCGTTATATCAAATTATTAAAATGAATTCTATCTATTCATTATTGGCTTTTTTGTGAAGAAAATATGGCAGCTTTTATAGCTTTCTGTTTCAACATTCTTTTTTGTTGTTATCTCCAGGAGAGACAAAGAAATTAAATATTTAAAACAATATAGTTAAATCTCACAGTGGACGCTATGTAAACTTATCTTTTTTAATGGCACTGTTCCTTTCTTCCAAAACAATGAATTTTACTCGTGAGACAGTTCCTGTGAAATGTTTATTAATCAAAGGTACTACCATATTAAACAGAAAGTAGAAATCCGATGCAGATTCAAAAATAATTTTTTTTACCTAAAAAGATATTAGCTAATATTTTCGATTCCGTGTTGGTTTCTTTAAAGCCTTCAGCTTTAAGCCTTTCAACTGGAAGTGTATACGCAAAAGAAAAATTTATGTTTTATATTCATTTTATTTCTTTAACCAGAAGAATCTTGTAGATTTTTAAGAGCTCTCGAATCATGCTTTCCACGAAATTTGTCAATTCATCATTACGAAACATGGCTTGCAACACTTAAACAAACACTAGAATTCTAAAATATGTTTGCTCGAAAAATTGCATTAGAATTGGTGAAGACGCAAGAATATTATTATTTAAAGTTGGCATCCCTTTTGGGATATAATGCAGAGGGGTTTGGTATTGCCAAATAAAGCTACACTGACATTTGGAAGTAAAACTGGATTCGCTTATCAAAGATTTATATTATTTTTATCAATTTTTTTTTTAATTTACAGAGCTAAAACACTTTTATCAAACTTTATTTTATGTTTTTGCATTCTTGCCCAAAAGCATCAGACCTAATGCAGAAATTAATGCAGAAACATTTTTGAGTTAGCCTATCTATGTGATAGAGGAGAGTCTCACGGAGTAAATAGATTACATCTTTAGAGACTTATGCAGTTTCGTACTCTTTCACCAAATAAAAACGTTATTCGCCCTTTTGACACAGTTATAGAATAAACCTATAAACCTGCGTTTATATTTCTGTCACGTGACATACAAAAGAAAAAGGCATCCCCTCAAATTGAAAAACAATTCTTCTAGACATATTTACTTTGTAAAACTTCGCTTTTATTAGATGAAAAATAAGAAAATATGGAAAACTTTGAGCCTGGCACCTCTGTGACACACAACAAATGAAAACGCATGAAAAGAAAGTTGATGTTGGAGAAGATTGAGGAGCTTCTCATATAAGAGAGACAGTATTGCCTAACTTCATTGACTGACACACGAGGAAATTGATGGAGAAACGACTGAGGCACGAAGTGCAAAACCGATCACGTGATGTCTTTGTCGTTCGATGGATGGTCTCAGGTCGTTTTGTCTCCTTCTTTTTCGCCTTCTGTAGTTGACGGTAATCGATTGGCCAATCATCAGCATTCTGACGGCGACTTGTCTAAGTTGGAATGAAAGTTTTTTTTTTTCCTCAGAAAGTTTCCTTGTTCAAGTGGAAACAGCCTTCGACAAGTGACGGAAACTGGAACCCCTCGTGGAACCAATCCATGTGCGCTTGGGGTCACTTAAAGGCGATGAATGTAACTCTTAAGCAGACGTCCGGACTTTTAAGCTTGTCTTTCAATTTACGCGTCAATGCCTCTTTCGGAAATGAATGGCGGTCATGCATTCTTTTATTTATTGATCTTTTAAATGCATATGAAAATCCCCCTGAATTCAATTTATCAAGTTTCTCAAATCTTTTTTATAAATTAGTTTAAAAAAACATGAGGAAAACAATTCAGACATTGTTTCAGTATTAAAAAAATTCTAAATACGCAAATTTCGGGAACCAGTGTAACTTTTAAGTACGATAAAATTCATTATGTCTTCCAGTAAAGGAAAAATGTTCATAATATGAAAATATTTCTTTAGATAAAATTGAAGAAATATTGAATTTAATGCTTTTCTCAATATATGACAATAACTCTCATACGCAGTTTAATATACTAATAAGGAAAAATGCAGCTCTCGTGCGTGTATTTAGTGCACTAATAATGAAAAAATGAATAACCCGAATTTCTACTTAACCTGAAGGAAACTCATTGATGCACAAAATTTAAATGGCACATCGCATATAGAGTCTCTCCGGGATTATGATCGGCATAGAGGAAACCCTCTTATCACCGGATAGAGAATCTCTCGAAGTTTGCATTCGTAATAGGCACCATGGCGTACATAAAGATTTAGCCGCTGGAAGGCATTCGACTATTCACGAGTGAACACAAAACTTTCTGTATCTCATAAGTGTTCTTCTTCCGTGGCTTCCACGATTCCCCGTGTGATATTTTTCCATTGGATTACCTTAAAGACCGTGATTTCGTGTCCCCTTTGCCCCTCGATTTCGGCCAACTGCGAGAGAGGATCACTCATCAGATATTGGGACACGTGTGGCAGGAACATGAATACAGGATTGATATCTGCTGCGTCACCGAGGGCGAACACATGGAACACTTGTAAGGTACGTACAACATTTGGAGAGATAAGAGCGCTTCTGCATAGTCTACCAACTTCCGAAACCTCGGAGGGATTATGAATCACCCTGTTTGACTGCCTAAAAAGACTATAAGCAAAATATAATCTGCTTCGTTGATCAAAAATTTTTGGACAAGGCTGCTTTAGAGAGAGAGAGGCTACCTTCTTAGACGGAATTGCTTAAAACTTTTATTTTAAAGGGAATTTTATAGCAAGCTGTTTTGTAGTCTCCATTCTTCCATTTTATGTGGAGGTTTCGTTGCAATGCATTAGCGAATCTGTCTTGATTTTAAGATGGCCCAGGGACGAAAATTATATACGTGTACTTTTTGATGTTTAAAATATATGGATTAATTTACTATTTACTTACTTTTCAAACTTGCTTATCTGTTAGGGTCGCGGGGACAGCAACCCTATAGAGGAACTTCAGCGCTCGCAATTTTCCGCCCTCAGTCGCACGTCCTCAGTGGTAATACCCAAGCGACTCGAACCTAGATTCTCCATCTGGTCTAGCCACCTGGTTCTAAGCCGACCTCTTATCTCTTAACCACGATTTGGAAAGTAGTAACTGCCTAGGAAGATTAGTTTGCGGCACCTGTATAACGTGACCATACAGACACATCTGAGACTTTTCAATGCGGAGAAGCAGAGGCTCAACATCTAAACGGTCCCTTTTTGTGCTTCTGTGCATTCTATCTAGTAGTGTAAGATCTGCCACACCTTTCACGAATCTCATTTCGGCTGCTTGCACCCGCAATCGCAGTCTTTCGTTCATTATCTAAGACTCTTGACATTTGGTAGGATAAAGATTACTTGGTAGTACCATTTTCAAATTTATACAAGAAAGTGTTCATATCTCTTAAACTATGGCAGATAGAGGCATAGTGTCAATTGCAAATTTGTAGAACACCCTTCAATTTCTTTAAATCGAATGTTAAAATCATTGCTTGAAGTTGGTAAGGTACTTCACGTCATTTGCAGAGAGCCCATCGTTGGTGCAGACCAAACCACTAAACTGACAGGGAGAAGGAGGCTGCGATTGAATCAGTGATACAGTAGGATAGAAAAAAACATACCAAATAGAGACCATCTGACAGCAGAACACCAAATGTTTCTGCATAAATTTGAAAATATCACTACCAAGTAGCCCCTATCCTGCTTAGTAATAATATTTTTAATTTCATTAATCTAGACAAAATAGTTTTCTAGTTATATACTCTACTAGCAGAGGTACCCGGCGTTGCCCAGGATAATTACACTTGTAGGTAAAGAGAACAATCTCAAAAAATCAAATTATAACTCCCAATTGGTTAAATAATAACTCAATTAATACAACAAAGAGCAAAGGGATTATCCACTCTACTAAAAATACGAAAAACAGGAAGTCTAGGTGATATATCGGTACATTATCTAAACTCTTCTTGACTTGCCTCACCACTGCGGAGCATCACCAGATACTTTAGACCCAAGTTTTTCTTGCCCTTGACGTAGAAGCTCTTATACCCTGTTGCTCTATTCGAAACTCCCGTTGTTCAGATTTTCCAAACGCCCGTATAGCTTTTTCTGTTTTAGTTGCAGAGTTTCTCTGACCAATACTCGTTCTTTCTCTTTCAATAAAATTTTGCCAGTCGTCTGGACATTTGATAGGGAGCTCAAAGGCGACACGCGTGACTCCTTTGCCTCATCAATAGACGCTGCCTTATTAATGTTCTGTCACTGCATAATCATTTTATGCTCGTTATCAATAATTCTTGGAAACGAACGTTCAGTCATCGCATTATCAGCATTTCAGTTTCCAAAATATACACTTTCCCACAGAATATAGTCAAATTATATATTTAGGAAATGTTTGGATCTGCTGTGCTGCCAAATAAGCTAGGTGATAACCCCTGTGTGGCTAGGACTATTTTTTTTTGGAATAAATTTTGAAATATCTTAAATTAAACACATGAAAACGCTTAGAATTAATACAGTAAAAATTATTAATGGAAATTTTTTAAAAAATTCTTAAAGGCTCACAATGGATGGACCTCTCCAAGGATGCCACTGCTAGTCTAAATAATTTCTTACTCACGTAATCTTATTTTAGATGTACACTTGATGTTGTTGCAATTCCCTTTCTTCTCTCGATGTCTTGAATCAAAACTTGGCCACTCATCCCTTTTTGTAGTCTAGCGATCGCCGATTCTTCTATTGACCTGCTTACCATTTGCTCAATATAGCACGGAGCTAAAGGAGTGCTTCCTCTGTCGTCTTTGCACTCTTTCTCAATAGTCTGCTAACTTTCCATTATCTCCAGTTACTAATCATTTTTAAAGATTTTCAAAAAATTGTTAAGTACTAAGAACTCTATTTTCTAAGAAAAGCCTGAATAACAGGAATTCTATGCATTGTTATTTTGCCTTTCATTGGTGGTCATGAGATATATATTGTTGATACCTGCCTAGTGTTGGTGCATTGCGTGTTGACACCATTGTTGATAAGTATTGTTGCACAAACTTTTCCTTGCATTGTTGGTCATGAGATATATATTGTTGGTCCGTGCAGAGTGTTTGTGAATTGCGTGTTGACACCATTGTTGATACCTATTGTTGCACAAACTTTGCCTTGCATTGTTGGTCATGAGAAATTGCTCATTAATATGCCTTGCCATAATCATGAATATCGATTTTTTATCAATATTTATTATTTTTTTTCGAAATCTGAGGTAGACAGTGACCTTCCTCATGCTTTGATGGTCAAGTATGCAAAATTTCATCAAGATCGGAATAAAATTGTAGATTTGTATTCAATACACACCAACAAACCCACAAACAAACATTCTTCTTCTTCTATATATATAAAGAAGGATGTTTGTTTGTTTGTTTGTGGGTTTGTGGGTTTGTTTGTTTTTTATAACACCATTTTCGCCACTTCGCACAAACGACTACCATGCACACCAATGTCACTCTCTCAACTGCGCAATATCACATGAATGACAAGTCATTTGAAAACTTACTGCGCAGTATTTTGCGCCGGGCCACTTTTAAAAAACTCACCCTGTAGTACCCCAGAATATTATACCGTAACATGATGAGTGGATCCAAGAGTAATATAATAACAAGAATATAACTCGTAAAACGATTTTCAAATATGCTGAAAAGAAGAATATAAAAATTTGTTGTTTAATATTACAGTAATATTTTTATATACAGCAATGGTGAAAACTGCATGTAAATTTACGTATTCGATTGCAGTGCTCACACGAATCTTTCCAATGAGAAATGAAATCCTCGCACGTCTTATGTTAAATGTTTTAAACTACTGGGCCTATGTTCTTTCCACTGCTAGATCAAAGTTACCATAAACGTCAGGAGATAAAAATCTTTGTTTCAAAGCATTGCCGGGAAAAATCTTTTAAGCATTCCAAGGAGCTTTAGCTGTGACGCAGATGTAATTTTAAATTTGAATATCTCACATTTACTTGCAATTGTTTTAAATAAACAGTGGACATACCTTTGATTGTATATGCATTCACATCATTTTTAAATATAGGCATAACTTTAATTAGTCATTTTAACAATAGGCCTAATTTTAATTGGCCATTTTAACAATAGGCCTAATATTAATTAGCCATTCTTAACAATAGGCCTAAGGTTAATTAGCCATTTTTAACAATAGGCCTAACATTAATTAGCCAGATTTAAATATAGGCCTAACATTAATTAGCCATTTTTAGCTATAGGCCTAACATAAATTAACCATTTTTCACAATAGGCCTAACATTATTTAGCTATTTTTTTAACTGTAGGCCTAACATTAATTTGCCATTTTTAAGAATAGTCCTAACATTAATTAGCCATTTTTAACAATCGCCCTAACATTAATTAACACATTTAACAATAGGCCAAACAGCAGTGAATTTTTATACAAAATGAGCACGTGCATCGACAAAGCTTCATAACGGGCACGTGCTCCAAACTGCCATCAGCAATGCTTAAATGATAAACAAAAAGTAACACTGTATTCACTTATGACTAGTCAGTAGGATTCGATTGATATATTACATGCCCTAAGTTCATATTCTTAACATTAGTGCGCGTGCTTGAAGGGGTCCACGAGAGCTCATCAAAAGTTTATACGTATATCGCAGTTAAGTTCTTCCATTTTCACGCTTTCGTGCAAACGATGGCCGGTCGAGCACAGAAAGGTACTGATTAAGCTTGTATTATTATGTGTAGCTTTAGCTAAAGCTCGTCGTAATAAGGGTTCATTGAAATACATTTTGGGGATCATTTTCTCGGACGTAGCATTTCGAAAATCGAAAAGAATGTCATATTCGTCTTGTGCTCGTCGTCATTCCCATTCGAATGACATATTACATGTCTGATATTGCCAATAAAAAAATTTAATAGGGGGGGGGGGGTCTCAATAGTCACGTTACTGTTAGACCGCTTTCAAATCACAAACTAATCAGGTGAGCTCAGAAAGTGTCTCTATCGAAGAGCGAAAGCAGAATTTGAAAAAGTTAAATCGTTCTCGAGTAATCATCGGACATACAGACGGACAGACAGACAGACACACGAACAGAGCGAAACCAATATATGCTGAAAAGCATATAATAACAGAATGTTGGAAGGAAGGTAATGGAGTCTGGAGATGATACCTTGTTTTTTATTGAACTTGCTTACTAGGGTATCAATCTGAGTATTCCATGATAAATCCGAAGATAAAATAAGTAAATAGTAAATATAGTCTGGCGATATAAGTGCTATCTAGCGGTGCAAAACATGATTATTGAATAAATGCGGCACATTTTTGCATTCAAAGCTCTGAATTTTAATGTAGCAAGTTTCGTCATCAAGACATACACTGCGTTTTTTTTCCTCTGCAAAAAAGTGCACAGCTTCAACCGTTATTTATTAAGTGCACTTCTTCATGTCGGACTATTGACTTAATCATCCTTGATTGTCATAAATAAAGAAATAAAATCCTGCTTATTACGATTACCAAGTGAAGAACAGACTCAATCAAGATCTCTGAGTTCATCATAGGATCTCTTCTTTCTTCATCTCACTTATTTCTTAGAATCTATTTGTCAAATACCTAAAAATTAGATTTTTCATTAACTTCCTTTCAGTATATCGAAAATCTGATTCACTTGAGGCCAGTAGCCATTATTTGTATTCGAGTGGAATGCTTCGTGGTCAGATAACCAGAGCAAAATCTTATGTATTTTATTTTTTTCGTTGCATGGTCCCATACTCTACGTAGAAATCGTGGATGCTCGTTGCCATTAATAACAGAGTAGGAAACAAAGAATCCCCGACAGTTTTTGTTTGTGATACAGTAGGGAAATATTTAACCGATTCAAATATTGATCCACATTTCGATCTGTTTTCATCTTTTATTCTGAAATAACTTTTTCGTTTGCTTAATTTCTTTTTTTGGAAACATACGAGGGTTGGGGCATAAGTCATGGCAACTATTTTTTTTTGTGAGAATTCGACCGTGAGTGGAAAATGCGAAATATATAGATGAAAGGACAAGAAATGGAGGAAAGGTATGGACATTTAACAATACGGAAATATTTTGCTCTTCATGTTTATTAAGGTAGTTGATATAACGTTACAACTGTCATGTTCCAGAATCATTATAGCACACATATCCATTTTAAAGGGCCTCAAAGTAGTCCCCTGAACGTTCACAGTACGCTGCCAACGATAGGACAGGCGCCCATGTCATCTGCTTCACCATTTCTCTCACCATGTGGAAATCTGGTCATCTCCTATTGCACAATACGCGTATTTGCAATGTCCATTCGTGTCCGAAGCTGTCTACCACGTAATGGTTCCTTACCGTCCGTATAAGCTCAAAATCACATGGAGAAATACATGGAGAAAAGTCAGGAGAGTATAGTGCTCCAATTCTTACCAAAGCCAGCGGAGACCGGCTATATTGATATACGAGCGTTGTTCAACTCGGGTTACATCCATCCTGCATGGCGGTTGACTAAGAACTGATTTAACATTGTTCTCAATGCAACAAAAGGAAATCACAGAGCCATCTGGTGTTGTGAAAATATACTATGAATGAACGGTTCTCGAGACATATGACATTTTGTGATACCATCCCTTAGCTATGAGAAAAAAAAATAGTTGCCATGACTTATGCCCCAACCCTCGTATTTAAAGTTTATCTATGAAAAAAGAACAAAAAATTTCATGAAATAGTCAATTTAACTCAAAAATGATAATCTGACACGATAATCTACATATACGTATTTCACTTTCGTGTACATGTCATCTTTTCCGCTGTAAAATAGTGAAAACGAAATGCATATTTATGTCACGGTGGAGTAACTAACCCTGTATTTTAAGTTAATTAGTAATTCATAGACTTGTTAATATATGGAATCTCCTTTGAATACATCATACAGACACCGTCAACACGTCCAGCATTTACTTCCATGTACTACACGAGAATTCTCTCATTTAACGTTTAATTGAAGTATACCAATTATTTTAAAAAGGCCCAAAGTAAAGTATCTTTTTCAGGGGTATGTAATTCCTGCCCATCCAAAGGGATACTGCTAAGTAACGAAAATCAAATGAGGGGGAACTATTGTAACAGTAAGACACGGTTTGTAAGATCGATACGGTCGATTCTTTGCAAGAAATATGTAAATAAGGTCTTGTAAGATTGGATGAAATATATAAATCTCCAATAAATTTATCATTAATAGAACGACTCCAATATTAATAAAAATGCTATTTTAAAGACGCGTAGAATAATTATAACGGTGACATAAGATGATTTTCTTGATGCATGCTGTATTAATTTATGTTTATCTTACCGATATGCTAAGCAGTATTAGACTACAATCTTCCTTGCTTTTAGAAGCATAACATTGCTTCTTGCTTTATAAACTAAATCGTTTTGACATAAAAAGAGTACAATTTTGTTTACATTAAAAAAAAACAATTTTGTTTCTTGCTCTTCTTTCGTTTTTAATTAAACAAAATTAGATGAGAGGAAAGAAAAGCAACATAAAATTGAATGCTCTATTGAATGGTAGGTATCTGTTGATGTAACGATGGGTTAGAAAAATAAAAAAACTGAATCCACGATACCCTCCTCCCCGCCTATTCCACGAGAATCTCTTATCAGCTGGAAACTAATTCCGTTGGCAATTAACCACCCGAGCTTTGCATTTTAGATCCAAGACGCTAATTAACTAATTAGAGGGCGATTTTTTTTTTGCCATCCTCACAGCCGACACTTTGCTCTTTTTGTGGTTGCGAAATTCAATTCATTCAGTAAGTTTCAGATAACGAAGCTGGGTACAAATAGGGAAACAGAAGGAAGTTTTTTATTGTACTAAGCTCTTAAATTGAGAATGATCCTTCATCATCATCATCATCATCATCATCATCATCGTCATCACAACCCGCAGTAACAACATCGAGCATTAGCAGGAAATCAATGGCAAGGGCAAAATTAAACAGATTAACCCTAGCCTAACCCCCTCTGCAACAATTTCGTAATTACTGGCAAAAATTTCCATTTAATCTTGAAACTTCGTTATTGTATAAAGTGTATGTTGCTTGGTAACTTCTTAACTTAATTAAGTTTACAATGACTTTTTTCAGTTCTTTGCAAATTGAATCACTAAACATTTTGCATTTCTTTTATTTTATTAATTTGTTACTAATTTTAACACATTAACACAATTCCACTTTCTATTTGAAAAGATAATTAAAAAGTTATTATCTGTCTTTGAATGTGTGATTAGCACGAATATTTCACAGAAACAAAATTTTATCTTTTTTCACAAAATTAATTGTCACAGTTTGAAATCACAGAACTTTTACTATGAGGGCTGTTGATCATAATTTTTTCCTAAGAACACACAGGTCAACGCACATCCAGCTCAGCTCAGCGTTGACAAATGCAAAGCCATGTTCCTCACCAGGAAACGCAGGTATCCCCCAGGATCCCTTGTCCTATATGGTAGACACCTTGACTGGGTTAAGAATTACAAATATCTTGGCGTTAAGTTTGATTCTAAATTAAACTGGAATGACCACTTTCAATATGCTCTCAACAAGGCCAAAAAGGCGAAATTCAGCCTGATTGTACTGTTGGGGAGAAAATGTGCGCTTGGCCTGGATAACAAGCTCTTACTGTACACAGTTGTGATCCGCTTTATTTCGCTTCACGGAATGCCTGCCTGGGCTGCTATGTGCAAGTCAAGATATAAGGAACTTCAATCCTCTCAGGATCATTGTTCAACTCGACAGAAGAATTGCAAACAACCACTCGATATATGATGACCTCGGTATGGCCCACATTGGTAGCTATGTGCAGGTGCTCCGCAAGAAGTTACTTCTAAAAATCGAGATTCATGATAATTCCTTGGAAGCCGGTATTTTGGATCACTCTCTAGCCTTTAGGGGTCACTTACGGTTTCGTAGACCCCGACATGTCCTGGAAGTCAACTTCGACGATATCAACAAGGGCGTCTTCCCCGATTTCTGGATTTCCTAACCCGCAGATGGGTCATAATTACGTCAATCCACAATCTTATCCATCGTCCTACTAGGTCAGACCTATCCTCAGGATGACTCAAGAGGACTATCAGGCTTCTCTATCTCAGTGAAATTCCTCTGGTTACTCTTTGGGTGAGTGTGCTATGGAAGCCCTGCTCCCGAGCCACTCGTGACTTTTTTCACTTCACTGCTCGATTGTCGATTATCTAGTATATTTATATTCCTGATAAAGCCGGAAATAAATGGCGACACTAATCGGAAACTCTGTTCTCCCTTTATTGTATTGTACAGTCTCTAGCAATTTCATTGATAGAAACAATACTAAGGATCCCAATTTATTAATTTAACACCGCTTAAAAGAGCTCCGGATGATAGAGCTCTTTCGTTTGTAAGAGCCCAATTTTGGCATGTTTTTTTTTTTT
>JAHWFO010013848.1:4017231-4171056 GCA_023313115.1 Rhysida immarginata
CCAGCTCCCTCACCCTCCCTCCCCCCGAAATAAAATTCTGGGTACGGGCCTGTCTCCTCTTGGGTGATTGTCTGAGTTAGAAGCATACCGGTAATATAAGGCGTGTTTTTTAAGTAAATATCGTTTTGATATAAAAAAATCTTATTTTTTATATGGAAACATGGACCTTAACCTACATTTCCACCTATATTAAGGTGCTTATCGTATCGTATGACCACATTCAGGTGTTCCTGAAGAAGCTGCTTCCCGAAATTAAGGACCATGCCAATCCCTTGGTTGCAGATTTTCTGGATCACCCGATCACCGTTAGAAGTTCCCTCACACCCTGCAATTCCTTCCACCTAGTTTTGGACATTGAAGCCCAGGCTGGCAAAATGAAACAAGATGGCGCGGATGATCATTTTCTAGATGAGCAGCTTATTATCAATGCCGAGAATTACGGCCAAGCAACGCGATCAGACTGAATTTGGCCTTCCTTACCTTATCAGCGCGTAGGAAACATTTTGATTCTAGGTGAGCCTGGAGTCGATCACATTCCAAGATACTTATACAGGGTGTATCAGGTTCGATGGTCATAAAGTACCTAGCGTGATCCTTTGCATGATTACAAACTTAAAGTTCCTTATTGAAAATGTCGAAAACTCAAAATTTAAATTGCGTCGTTACGTCATTTATGAACTTTCCGCACCAGCAGTTCATTAAATTCAAAGGGACGATTACAATTAAATCGGCGGCAATTGTTGAGATTAAATGACGTTTTCGACAGGTTTTCAGCAAACCTCCCGTGATGTTTAGACCCTTAACATTTGAGTGTTGAACATTTTGCATAAGGAACTTTAAGTTTGTAATCATGCAAAGGATCACGCTAGGTACTTTATGACCATCGAACCTGATACACACTGTATATTATTCGACCCAGTCGAGCTCTTTATCGTACAGGATAAGCAAACCTGGGGAGGATAACGCCACATCAAAGTTTTTATTATTTTTGCATCGTTATTATTTGTCACATTTTTTTTTATCTCGGGAGACCAGGTCCAATGGCTTCTCTGGAATTTTATAATATAGCAATACTCCGCTTTATTAAATAGCGGAAGAATGTAGCATTTATTGGTTTCATATGATATAATGTCCGTCTGTCATTCGATAATGTCCGTTGAAGGTTGACATTCGGAATGTAGCTTACCATAGGTATATTCTGCTTCACTATTTAATTTGGTTTTGAGTGGTTTACTGGGGTCGGAGTTAGGGGGAACAAAATAGCTAAGTGGTATTAGGTATGTAAATGAGTGAATTTCGGTATGCAGATTCCTCTAGGCTAGATTTACATTAATATGAAGTTTGGGTCAAATTGTTCCAGTGGGGTCGGAGTTGTGGGGGTGGCAGTCACTTAGTCTTAGAACTATGGCAACAAATGTCATGTGATATATCATTCGATCGAAAATGATGAGAAACGAAAGAAGATGGAGCCCTTTTACATTTTTTGATTAAGGTGTAAAAATAGATGAATTCAGGGTTTCCGTTACTTTCCTATACCCTCCTCAGGGATTAATTTCTTGTTTTTTATCTTAGATATTTGAATTTTTTGAATAGATATTTGAATCTTTTTTGTGAGTATAGCGGAGGGCCGATTATCCGCGGTAGTTAAGGTTCAAGAAAGGGTCACCCGCGAAAAAGCAGATGCATATAATCAAATATTTACTCCCCACCCTCTGCAGAGTTAAAGATTGAACTTAATTACTTTTTTTCTAATTCGATAAGTCGCTCCACCTTTTTACAATAGCAGCTTTGAGATCTAAACTGATTACCGTCCTTATAACTATTTCTTGCAAGAAGTCCCCTCACAATCTTAATAGATAAAATATTTATGTCTTTACTTGGTTTACCATTCCTTGCATATTTTTGGAGGCGTCTGGTTTTTACTGGCGCTTGTCTTGTTGAAAAATCCACTTTTTACTGCCATTTGGCTATCTAAAATTTTTGTAACTGGATGTACTTCTCTGTGCATTCTCTTGTCCAGATTTGAACAAAATACAAATGTTCATGCTAAATCTGAGATGATAAGTATAGTGTTACAGTTGCTGCTTACTGCCTCCATACAAAACACCGATTGCTCTCATGTATACGGCGAGGAAAGTTAACAGCGACTTCCAAATTTATCGTCCATCTTCTTTTATCTCATTAACTGTCATCAGTTTACAGTAGCATACTTGATCTGTAGATATATTTATTTGATATCTACATGACTGAGGTAAAGTTTAAGGTGTTATTAATCTTGCCTGAGTTGGTTATTTTGTATATTTCTTCGTTCATTTTGATTCACATGCAAAGTAACTTTCCCATATGTTAAGTCTTAAAATTGTCTATTAAAAAAATAAACTGAAACGGAATGTGACGCAATATGGAATATGGTTAAACTAGAAAGTGTCCTCCTCTTTTAGAGAAGAATGTCGACTTAAGGTGACCTGAATTTGAATGCGTTTTTAGAATATTCATAGTGTTCAATAAAAGATGTACAATAATACTCATCATCGATGCTAATCGATAATAATCGATGAATATAGGCTGCATAAAAATAGCAATTCAGACATTATATAGGGTAGCAACCTTCAAAACTAATGCATGTACATGTATAAATTGGACCACTATGCTATCTGAGTTTCGTGCAAATTGCTGCGACAGAAGCAGAGATATTCGCCTGTGACTGCGCCCATAAAAAAATTTGTAGCATAACAATATTTAATAAACTAGACTAATTTAATGTACCCAATAAAATTTAAATACTAAAAAGTGAACAAATATATAATAATCTAGTATAATTAATTAGCGTGGATAGTAAGCATTACAAAGAATAACAAACAAAACTTTAATTGAAACGAGAGCAGCCATTCATTTCATTCAGAAAAACAATCGAACGGGAGAAAAAGGCGAATGAAAATGGTTGGCGCGTCCAATCAACTGAATTTGTTGATGGCTTTAGGAGGCAGGAAGGCTTTTTTTCCTGATGTGGAGAGGAAAGACTTTTTATTGATCCTCACGAAAGACTTATAATGAGATCATTCGTCTCGATAGTCCATTGAGGAATGAAAAAACTTAGAAGATTGACTTCCTGAAGAGAGCAAATCTTTTAAAGACAGTTAGTTTAGAATACAGGGTGTTTCATAATTGGTGTCCCGTCTTTAGGTCCAAATAACGGCTCAAGGGGAACAGGTGGGGGGGAAATGAATATTGATTATTTGGTTTTGATGTCCCCTAATTCAGAATAAAAACATTTCGCGTCCCTGGGGGTGAAGGAATAAATTTTGAAAATTTTAATTTTGTAGGGGTAGGGGTTAGACCCCATGTGTTATTTAGAAAGTTGTAGAGCATCATGTAAAATGTGGATTTAGCAAAAAACCCGGTGAAAAAATCTCATGCCCTGCCCTCTTTATCGAGTGGGTAAAGTGAAAGGTATGGCTAGCCGATGTGGACAAAAACCATACTTTTTAGAAAATAGTAGGGCCTACATTTGGAAAATTAATGAGAATGAATGAGTCGTTACCCTGAAAAGCTGATAAACTCGACTGGGCTTTTCCCCCCAGGAAAAACATTATGAAATTTGAATGAGTTTTCTAATGAGTTTTTCTGTTTTTGTCTACATTAGCTAGCCATACCTTTCACTTTATCCAATCGATAAAGGGCAGGGGATGAGATTTTTTCACCGGTTTTTTTGCTAAACCCACATTTTACATGATGCTCTACAACCTTCTAAATAACACATGGGGTCTAACCCCTACCCCTACAAAATTAAAATTTTCAAAATTTACCCCTTTACCCCCAGGGACGCGAAATGTTTTTATTCTGAATTAGGGGACATTAAAACCAAATAATCAATATTCATTTTCCCCCAATCTGTTCCCCTTGAGTCGTTATTTGGACCTAAAGACGGGACACCAATTATGAAACACCCTGTATAGGGTTTATCTAAGATAATGTTAGTTTAGCACTATACAAGCATATAGGGATCTATTACAGCAAAAATATATATATATATATATATCTTAAGATACTGTTTATGCAGACCACTTTATGAAAATAGCAATTAAATTGCGTTATTAAAATCGTTTGGCTACAAGCATCACATCTTATTTTTTGTTGTGACAAGCGTGAAGCAATTATATTTAAACATAAATTTGTATGGCTAAAATTTGAAAGGTTAAAACTTGAAAGGTTAAAACTGCATTATCCATTTCATGCGTATCAATTGATGGACAAGTTTATATTCTTCTTTATAATGGCATTATCATCACCCTGCTATTCTTACGAGATAGCAGGTATTACTTTGATTTATGCTGAATCACTTCAATCAAATGAACGCCAAATATCCATTAAGGGAGAATGGATAATGACGATCACCTAAGAACAAATCGCAATAAAATCTTAAGTACATGCCCTAAATAGCCCGAGGTTTTGGTGGATATGATACATTGCCACGTATTGCCCCGCGTGGCGGCCAGAGTTGAGATTGCTTAAAACACATTGAAAAACCACTGTTTTCCACATCCAAAGATTAAATTATTACTCCATTCAACATTTGTTACAACGAACAAAACCTCGCTGTAACAAAGCGAGAACGAGAGAAAGGCGGGAGCAGCATGTGAGGAGAAAGGCGGGAGATTCCATATCAGAGAGGAAGAGAGGAGGAGCATGGAAGTAGAAAGAAAGACGGGATTAGACTCGAGGAAAGCATGGAGTAAAGAAGTGTCGGAACGAGAGGAGAGACACAGCCATGCGGATAGAAAGTCGAGAGTTGACGGACTTGGCAGGCTGGAGCAAGATGATATGCGTGAATTGGAGAGGAAAGCTGAAAAAGGCAAGGAGCAGTTTGTTGCGTCGGGAATTCAGTGGCCGCGGCCGTGAAGACGGTTTTCCGAATACCTGTGCGGCGAGCCAAGCAGCGAAGCAGGTAGCTGTACTATAGTGGCTAGAAGACGGTTTTCTTCTAGCCATTATAGCTTTACTCAGTTCTTCTCCGCAAATCTTCCCGTCCTTATTCGGCTTTGTTTCGACGGACAATATTACGCTTTTGGAATTGGCATTCTGGAGGGAGAGAACTTAACCTGAGAACGACAACTGGGTTTGCTGTCTAGAAAGGAGTCGGTTCGTTCGACAACTGGGTTTGCTGTCTAAATGTGATCACCGTCAGCAGCATGGGGCATTTGTATAAAAGATGCTGAGTTCATCAGGCGGACTGTCTTCGCATAAACAGTAAGCACGTAGTATTATATTTCGTGCTTTTACTAATTATTTTGTGCGTTAGTGTGCGTTTTATGAGTCTTAATACTTACCTTAAAGATTATTTGGTAATTATGTAGATAAAGGCCTCCACCCCAATTTGCGTTTTTTCCTACCTTGTGTTGTTTTTTAACATACATCTTGGGTTGCTTAGTGTTTTTGGGGGAGTAAACGAAAAATTTAGTTTTTATTTATTGTGGGAACGGCTTTTTTTTCTTCTCTCGAAAGCGATCTCCGCTAACTTTAATGGCGACCACTTCCGTCTTCCAAACACGCAACGCCATCTAGCAACAGCGCTTGAAGCCAGGCCTCGCTTTGATGACAGCCATGGTTCCTTCAATTAAGAAACCATGACAACAATCAGTTTAGACATTTGCTTTGAAAGTAGTTCCAGTGACGAACCACCAGCCGTCTGTTGAGAGAGGTTATCTAAGGAAAAAATTAACTACCTTTAAATTTTAGCAAACTTTTACCACTCTCGGCGCTCTGGGCCTCATTCAATAAGGCTCATTGGTCACTGTTTTCCGTTACTCGAACGCCTCCGGCGTTCTGTCTACGACGTCCCCCTCCGGGCGTAAGTTAATGATATATACCCCAACCTGTTTGGTCACAGGGGGCAGTTGGTTTCCCCCCGGCCGGTTACAGGAGGCTAATGGTCAGTATTTTTCTATTGGCCATTTTCACCTTTTCTGTGCCTGACTTCAATCGCTACTACCAGATGGCGTTGCGTATCTAGTATCTGGAAGAAGGATGTCGGTGCCATTAATCTAAAGGAGATCGCTTTCGAGTGAAAAAAAAAAACACATTCCCACCAAAAATAAAAACTAAATTTTTCGTCCACCCCCCCCCCAAAAACACTAAGCAACCCAAGATGTATGTTAAAAAACAACGCAAGGTAGGAAAAAACGCAAACTGGGGTGGAGGCTGTTATCTACATAATTACCGATTATTTAAAGTGTGAAGTAAATTCTTCCTTTGCGAAGTATGAAAATGTTTCTCTGATTTACCCGATTCTACGAAAATTGATAATGGAATAGTCGGAAGAATTTATTGAGTGATAAAAAATTCCTTATTGATAGAAACCAACAATAGTTTCTAAATTTTCGTCTAGTTTAATGTTTTGTTGTTATTTAAAGCTTACTTGCTTGTCTTGTTTGAGAACTGGTGTTTAAATTCCGTTTATTCCAAGTTCGTTATCTAAGTTTAAATGCTATTTGTTCATGGAACTCATTTATGCGTGTTTCTCTTGTAGCATTAAGCATTAATTGTGTTGGTGCTTGTGAGCTATGAATTTTAATGCATTTATGAAATTGCTTACCTATTAAGACTTTAACCGGACTGGGCTTATTTACAATTCATGTGAATTTGAATGGTGAACATTTACGCATTTAATTATTGCTTTTTTTCTAAATTTGGAGCTGTGTTCATCTTTATGCCATTATACAGGGTGTCCAAAAAGTCTGATAATATGGCAGATATCTCAAAGCTGCCAGATAGGCGAAATCTAATGAGTTTGGTTTATAGGTAATAGGGGGGGGGGAATTCATTGCCGCACTCAAATTTGACTTTGACCCCCAAATTTAAGGTCATCCATTTGCTAACTCGAAAACTATTAAAAAGAGAGAAAATTTTCCAATTGCTACCCTGTAGAGCAACACCACATTAGTCTAAAACAATTTTTTAATCACACCCTTCCCCTTGAAAGATTTTGAGAAAATGCGCGAGAAAAAGTCACTCAAGGAAAGAAAATTCTCAACGGTGTACTTCACTGCAATGCAAATGTGTTAGCAACCTCAGCTAACCTGGCTTGCCCAACTGGCCTTGAGTGACTCTTTTTCGCCAATTTTCTCAAAATCTTTCAAGGGGAAGGGTGTGGTTAAAAATTGTTTTTACACTATGTGGTGTTGCACTACAGGGTAGCAATTGGAAATTTTTCTCTATCTTTTATAGTTTTCGAGTTAGCAAATAGATGACCTTAAATTTTGGGGTCAAAGTCAAATTTGAGTGCGGCAACGAATTCCTCACCCCCCCCCCTATTACTTATAACCCTGCATAATAATACCTAAATTTCAGTTTCTTGTGTTAGTATTACATGTTTTCATGCTTTAAATTGTTCTGACGTTTGAGTTATTTGTCTTTGAAACAAATTATCCGCATCATTATATACAGGGTGATTATAAAGTCACTATACATTTTGGTGAAAAATCCGTTTTATTGCAGCAATTACAGTATGCATCATACAGGGAGAACAGCATTTGGCAATGCACAGGCCATTTATACATGGAATTGTATAGAGAAAAACGTGTTCCCCTATATTATTTTTGACGTTTTGAACCGGAAGTAGTTCACCGATTTTTTACACCAACGAACTCAGTCTTCCGATTTCCCTAAGTTGTCGAATGGCGAAAACGGAAGTCGAAAATTCGGAAGCGTTCGAAAGCTAGAGCACCCACAGACAGACAGACGGACGGACAGACGACCGGACGCACATTGTGAAAACCTATCGGTCCTAATAATAAATTTAATTATACTAGAATGAACTCATTTTTAACCAAATTAAATAAAAAAGCAAAACTTCTTTAGGAACCGAATGTGCACTAGGAATTCACGCGTGTTTTAAACAAATCCTTCTGCCGTATCCATCTAGAGCAGGCTCGATGTGCCCGCACGACGCAAGAAGTGCAAGTTTATTGAAGTTCGCCATCTCATCCAAAATCCGACTAGGTGCAATATTCATCTTCATGCTCCACATCATTACCAGAACCAGAGTGTTGATTTTCTTCAAAATCAGATCAACCGGCTGCCAATATCCTAAAAGTAAAGCAATATTTGTATACGTAAAAATAAAATACCTATCTATGGTATAATTACACATCAAAGTAAGTTTATGATCATACGCAAGTGAATTCGTAAGTTTATCGGTGTTTTAAAGAAGTTTATTTCTTAGAAGGAAAGACAGTGAATACAACTTGACAGCACCGCATCCAAACAGATAATACCAGTAATTCCCCAAGCCGTGATGAGAAAGTCGCACGTGCTAGAGTTTTTCTACTCTGATGACCGGCATTACCCACTAACTCCGTTCTCCCCTGACCTACAAAGAATTCCTGCTTCAACCTTACAATTCAAACCAATTTTTTGCTTCAGGTTAATTATGTTTATTCCAACCTAAAAATCATACAACCTTAAATATTCCTGTAATTCATCCTGTCTCGACTTTTTTTGGTATCGCCCACCCGCATTTCTTGTCTATACAGCCAACAAATACTCCCTTACTTATTCCATGTGTCCGAACTAGGCAAAATTAATATACTGGAAATAGTCTGCAAAGCTTTCATCGCCACAGCATTTAGACGTTTCTCAAACGTCACATTTAATACTCAAGACCTATCTAACGACCCTCTATTTGACCCATGTTCCCATTTAAAGGTTTTGGGTAGACTCCAGGTGGACCCATTTCCAGCCATTTTCAGAAAATGGGATAGCCACCATTAAGTTCTTCATATAGTCTTCGGTCATTAGTAAAATTTTTCCCCAAAGCTCTAGGATGTCGAACGTCCGAGAAAAAAATCCAGTGTTAAAAATTTTTTTTTCAACGGTTCAGAGTGTTGATAGCCACTATGATCCATGCAAGGATTGTATTGTAGGTGCTCTAACTGTTCGTAAACCTTCTATGAGTGAAGAAAACGTATTCTCAAAATTCCCTTTATAGGGATTTTGAGTGGATTACAACTGTACGATTTCAAACTGTCGTAACTTTACAAAACTCCTCAGCGCCATCTATGATCGTACGAATATCTACTGGCAACTATGGTTGCGAACGCTCTCCCTGCGTCGTCATTTCGATTCTTGAAGTTGAAGTCTGACTTGATTTAAAGCTGATCTCGCAAGGCATTTATGTCGATCTTCTCCCATGTCCAATGTAGTATGTGGTCGTCTAAGTTCAAAAGTTTTAAGAGCCCGAAGCCACAAAAATCCATTGGCTAAGCATCAAATCGTCAATCTTGCTCATAAACTTGATCTCAATCTTGCTTGGCTACCAGTGCCCATAGGTGTTATTTCTTGTACGTCTGTGATAAAAAGGTACTCGCAGAATCTGTCGGCTGCTACAGCCATCCATGACAGTGTGCGCATAGTGGTGCGTTCCGATACGTGTTGCTTCATATCAACGTTGAAGTCTGACGGCAGGGCCGGATTTAGGCATAGTTTTTCTGGAGAATAAAGCAAATTATTTGTCGGACAATATAATATGAACACCTTTGATTTTAGACGTTTTGTCGAATATCTACAAAAATATTTGACGAATTTCTTGAAACTTCAGGGGTGTAAAGGGCTATTTGAATTTTAATTGATAATTTTACGATTCAAAATTAATTTCGTAATGCACCTTAAAGATTGCCACGGCGATTGGAATCGACCGTCATGTGGAGCAAACCCAAACAGCAATAAAGAGCGCGAAATAATAATACCGGTAATTCTTTCCACTTTCCGTTGAATAATCAACAATGGAAAGTGCAGGAGGCGGGGACAACGAACATGGGGAAAAGGGTAGGAAAACACGAATTTCATCAGCAAGTAAATCGTCTAGATCAGTGGCTTCTCAACCTGTGCTCTTCTGAGTCCCAGTGGCTTTTTGGTAGCTCCAGGAAAAAAAAATAAATAAAAATCTTTTCACTCCGTGAATGATTTCTTGCCTAAGGGAAGGGACACCGCCATGAAAATTGATTCTTAAAAAAGCTCCGTGAGTCAGAAAGGTTGAGAACCTTTGGTTTAGCTGATTCCTCAGCTTCAAGAAGAAATGTGCTCGCAACCGGCCCAATGGGAAATAATGGATTAATTAAAGAACAGTTCGAATGGCAAGACGTACTGATTATTAACTCTTCAATTAATGCTAGCAAATCTCCTCAACAGTTGTTCCAAATTTTTCAATTGAATAATGGAAGGAAAAATTCTGCGACCCGGATTCAAACTAGGAACCTCGACTACCATGGTCGATGCCTCTACCAATTGGGTTATCGCAGACACCACGGAGAGCCAAGCTGTCTCAAGGTGCCTTAAAGACAACCAAGTTGTCACGGTTGAAAGCCCAATGGGAGACGGGAACCTGGCCCGCAGATCGAGAATTTCTCCATTCCAAACCATCAGAAAGTTGATGAACTCACAAGTAAATAATAATAATCGGGGTAGAGACATCGGCCATGATTATAATAATAAATATCATGGTAGAGGCATCGGCCATGATAGTCGAGATTCCTGGTTCGAATCCGGGTCGCAGAATTTTTCCTTCCATTTTTCAATTGAAAAATCATTACCTATGCTTGGAGACACATCTCCAGTTAATAATTATTATTATTTAGTTGTTCCAAAGCAAAACCCGACGTTGCTGGAATTTCGAAGCAGGTTGACCAGAATGCGGATGGAAGCGAACGGCAATGTTGAGTGAGGTCCGCCACAAAGGAAGCAACTTCTAATACGACTCCTAAATTAGGTCTCTACATGTTCGGAGGCCATAGATGACGGAAATGACACCGCTAGAACGACTCAAGCTCCTCAGAATAGTTTAAAGAAACATTACTGCTCATTAGCGTTGCGCGGTGCATATTCTTTAAGCAATCAGACATCGCATTAACTTTGTGTGCCGTGCGCGCGATGACGGCTTGGTTCATCTCCGCAAATGGTTTGACTATTTATTGATAGAATAAGTTTTCAAGGAGTGCTCTAATAAACAATTGTTGGACCTTTCCTTCAAGCTTTATTTTGTAATTCGTTTTACATTCTGAAGATTCCCGATTGATTTGCCAGTAACGTGGGTTCCAGATTCTTTGTGAATGTGGGCTTTTTTTAATGGGGAAGTTGCATGAAAATTTTAAATTATTATTTTCTATAGTATTCGTTATCAATATCAAGGAATAGTAATTCTTTTGTGAAAAATATTCATAGTTATTTTTTAAAAAATATTAAAATTGACACCACAAGAAAACGGTACGTCATAGCCTATGAGGATTATGATGTCACTTGCCTGCTCATAATTATCGGCAACAATGGTTAAAGCTTACACCCAACAATGCTTAATCATCAGATCGAGCTTCACATGCACATAAAATCATTGCGTTTGGTGGAAAGTGACGTCAGATATCGTTTTCGTTGGGAGGCGTGGTTTCACGTTTTTAACGCTAATTTTAATAGGTTTCTTTAATATTGCTAATAAATTTAACAACGATTTTGTATTCAGCATAACACCATATGTATGAAACAGTACTTTAATTTGTAAAATAAATTCCATGCAACTTCCCCATTGCATTCAAGACTAATTTTAGTTATACCATTTATTAATTAATTCATAAAACAAATAAAATAGAAATATCGTTTCTTTTTTTTCCTACAGGTTATTATGTCCTATTACAAAAAATAAATGAATCAGTTTTTTTTTGTTTTTTTTTTGAATTTACGGAGAATTTAAAAAGTGCTCACCCCTGAGATGTCACAAAATATTGCTAAATTAAATATCTCATGGTTTTTTTTTTTAATGAACCTGAAACCGGACAATTGATCATGTGTGGGTGTTTTAAAAGACCCCGCCTGTCTGTTAAGGGCAATTACGGAAGGCGCAAAAGAAATGTTACAATCAACTAATACATTTTTTTCAATTTTTGTATACTTCCACAAATAAAATCCTTTTTTGATATTTTATACTTGATTCTGGATATTTGAAACCAGTAGCAATTCTTAAAAATTGGAATTCCTTTTCCAATGAATTTCATTGTCTGACGGTCGAACAGGAAAATGGAAAAGTAAGATCAAATCTCCTACATGTCGTGGAGTTGAGTGAACGGAATATCAACTTCAATGAAATCTTTTCTAAAATTGTGAAGAGAAACAGAAACGAAAAGAAATATGAACAGATGGGAAAAAGAAATATTACTAGTCTTTTTTATTCTTGTTTTTAAAACTCATTTGTTACCTTTGTTGTTATTACTGACGTCAATAGTTTTTACAATATCTGCCCCTATTATCTCCTTTTATTTTTCCTTTTCTTTTTAAGCTTATTTCTTTCTGTCGCTTTTGCTCTTTCAATAATCGATGGAATCCGAATTGGTTTTGGTAAGAAAACCGATGCTTCTGATCGAAAGGCTTTAATGACAATGGTGCATTCTCCTCGTTTGTTTAAATTAGACGACCTTACGGTGCATTTTTCGTAGACTTGCGTCTTAGTGGTTTTGAGTGAATGTAAAATGTAGTTATATTGGAAGGGGTATGTAAAGGAACCAGAATGCTAAAAATGAGTCTTAAGCTTTCGTCAGAGCGAAATCATAAAGCCACGACTACTCTAACTTTACAGTAACATTCTTCGACATATGACAAACTATTTATTTTCCAAGTTGTTTAAAAATTGAAATTTAAGATAAACGTAAATGATTTCTAGATAGCGTCATTATAATGCGATACTCTGTAATAACTTGATGCAAAGAATCAAGCGTGTGTAATTGAAGAGGAACGGAAGACTAAGATAGGAAGCTGGTCCACATCTGTAAGAGGATACGCAAAACCACAACCCAAGAGATGAACATTGACTAGAAAAACTGGGGTGTTGACGTCTGTGATCGAACTTTCCGATATTGCTTGAATAAAGCAGAATTTTTGGCTAAAAAGGCTAAGAAAAAACTGTTACTAACGAAAAAGCATCGGCGTAAAAGCTTAAAATGGGCGAAAGACCATAAAGAATGGACTGGCAACATTGGTAAGATATGATTTTATTTAGTGACGAATGTAGGAACTGCGTAGGTAGTGGTGGCAGTAATGGTGTATTTGTATGGAGAAGAAAGGAGATGTTTCATCCGGACACCTTATCATATACTATAAAATTTCCACAGAGCATAATGATTTGGGGATGCATAACGTTTGCAGATTCAGGAAAACTGCACTTTAAAGGTACCGACAACGCCGAAACTTACATCGATATATTGTACGCCTTTCTGCTGCCAATTCTGGAAAAATATTTTGGTGATTCCGATAACGTCATTCAACGTCAGTCTTAAAATACTGCCAGGACGATCGCATCAAGCGGAGCGAAAATGTGTGAAGGGAATTAAAGAAACACTGTTGATTTGCACAAACAAAAATATAGAATATTGTCCTAAACATTTTGCATCCATGCCACAAAGGATGAAAGCAATAATCAAGTAAAAGGCGGGCTACCAAATAGTAATTAATATTTCGTGCTGTTTTGTTGGTTACATCGCAAACTTTTTCAACGATAAAAGACTATCGCATTCTTTTTTTTCCACGGTTAAGTTGTGGTCCGTGTACATTCTGTAAGCACATTGGTCGTTTTTAAACGAATTCATTATTTCTATTCGAAGTTTGGAAAGGTTGGTGGAAAATTATGTATGGAAAAAAATAGTTATTTATTGCCAGGAGTTTTATAATAAATTACAAAATGCATTATATAAAACAAATAGAAATGATTACATAATTATTTTAGGAAACTGAAATTGAAACAATGGAGAATCTTATCGACTCCAATTGCGAAAGAGAAAGTAAGGGAAATGGACTGCGCCTAACGACTGCGCGTTATTCGGCATCTACAACAAATTGAGAATCACAAATAGATTTTTTTCGACACAAGAAGATTCATGAATTCACATAGTCTAACCTTGGACTGAAATACAAAATTCATTATGTTATAGTTAATAAGAGATTATGGTTATCATAGAAACACAGTGATCAGTTATATTACGAAGCACAATTAAAATACCATAACAATATTTTTTTGGAATAAGAGGAGGCAGAAAAGCGTAGAAAGAAAAATCAAAGTCCAACTTCTGAAACAAGATTTTATGAAATCAGATTAGCAACAAAGCTGAAGCTAACAATAGGAGACATAGAAATAGACTGGATTGATTTACGTCATTCTGTGAGACAAGCCGCACTCGAAAGTTTAAGAACACAGGGAATGAGGAAATCCAGACAAGTGTAAAAAAAAAATTCATATTTGAAATGGATGCACATTAAGAAAAATGAGTGCCGCATTAAGAAGAGTGTTGGGCCTGTGTGCCATAGACAAATGCATCGTGGAAGATGTCGCTCTCCTGGTCTTCATCTTACACGTTGACGTCCATCACTGGAGTCCAGGCAGAATCTGCTCTCATCACTGAAGACAACAGGCCTCCATTCCGTTTGCCAGTCAGCTCTTTCGCAACACCACTGCAACCGCACACATTGGTGTTCTTGCAGAAGTGGTAGTCTGGCTAGAGGGACACGTGACTGCAGAACTACTGCAAGCAAACGGTTGCAAGTGGCCCGCTTCCATACGGTTGGTGCTACTCTGGCCCTTATCTCTGTTGTGTGGATGTTCAGTGCTTACCTTAAATCCGAAGATCTTGGCGTGGATCATTAATGCGTGTGCGTCCGGAACCAGGTCCATCTTCTCTGCTACCAACATCGAGCCACCACACTGTGATTTCCATGGGGAAAGAGGCTTCGCATTCCCAATCTAACGTACCAGGAAAATCCTGGATTCGTGTCAACTACTCAAATGTTTGACAAAGTTGAATAAAATTTCAATACAGTTTTACTAAACAGCACTGTAAAGATATATATGTCTGATTAACAGTTACAAGTTTAAAAGATTTATACACTGCCCTGCCAAAAGTATCCGGACACCCGGCTCCACATGCCCTCTATGGAAATGCTGTCGTCAGTAATGCGTTGGGCCGCCCTTTGCTGCAATTACTGCTGCATCACAACGAAGAAGGCTGTCCACAAGTTGTTTACACTCCGTTAGTGTGATACGGTGTCATTCGGTCGTCAAACGGTCCAGCAACTGATGACGATTCGTGGCCGAGGGCATGTGCATCCGTACAAGGCGCTCCAGCACATTTTGCAATGCTTCGATTGGATTCAAGTCTGGACTCTGCGTAGGCCAGGCCAATAATCGGATGTCCACACGGGCGAACCAAGCCTGTGTTGAACGAGCAGCGTGATATGGGGCATTGTCCTGCACAAAAAAGCAGTCCGATGATGTGCCAGAGAACTCCACCATTGCTTCAGGAAGGTGCGTTTCCAACATCTCTTGGTACCGTGGGACATTCAGTCGCATGACGACACCGGTGATGGGTCCTAGATCGTATTTCTCGTTTGGCCGTCTCCATACCCACACGCGGTCGTCAGATTGTTGGAGGTGAAGCGGCTTTCATCGCTCCACATGGCTTTTGCCCAATCATCACTAGTCCACTGACGACGCTTCGTACACCATCGTAGACGACGAACAGCATTCACCCTTGAGACGAATGACTTCTTCTTTCCGGCTCTCCCACAGAACCAATCTCATGGGAAAACGTGCACGAAACTAGAAATCCACCCATTTGGGTGGTTCTCGGTGAAAACAGTAAGATTTGGCCAAAAGTGTGCACGAAACTGGAAATCCACGCATTTGGGTGGTTTTTGGTGTAAAAGAGAAAAATTTGGCCAAGGAGGGCACGTTGCACTGTGCGCACTGATGGGCCACGGTCTGCGGCTTGTAAGTAGGCGTCTGAGTCCCCTACAAAGGCAGTAGTGATGACCCGCAGGGTATCTTTGCGATGCCTTATCACCACCCGAGACCGAGCACGTTTGTCTCTCGGGGACAGGAGTGGAGGTTGCTCAGAACGTTTTGCTGTCGTTGTTGCACTTGTATGTTCATATTTGTGCACAACATCGTGCACTCTGGAGCGAGGATGCCCAGTCAAAGCGCTGATTTGGCGAAGTAACTTCCCGCTAATGCGGCACCCGATAATCGCATAATTCTCGGACCATTGGCATGCTGACTGCTGTACCATCTGATGAGTCGTGTCTTTAATATGCATACTGTCACGTGCATCATGGATGAGACCACGAACATCATGAACATAGGGATGTCCGGATACTTTTGGCAGGGCAGTGTATACAGTAAATGGGTGAAAACTTATTCTAGTATAAAACATAAAAGATACATTTATTCTAATTGAAGCTGATCAACTCTGCTTTATCAATACCAATTGTCAGTTTACAAGCCAAACAACCTCTAATTTCACACACTCCTGGAGTATGGACACATAACATAAAAGCTTAGTTGCCTCCTCAATATAGCTCTATGGTAGTTCTCAGTTTTTACAGTTCTTAAAATTACACTTAATAGCTTAGCCAGAATATACCGGTCTACTATCTTAGACCATCATTTTTGACGTCATACGAGGCATCAGAGAGCCATTCAGTTACTGGGAGCGATGAATCAGCTACCAGTAATTAAAGAATAACTCAAGAATGTTCGGTGAGGGTTTTATCCTAAGCCACACCTGAGATGTTTAAATTATTGATGAAAAATAGGAAAGAAAAATTGTTGTGGCTATACTTCAAAACGAAAAGGTAGACAGTTAGTCAACACAACAATTGCCAGCACCAAACCTCGGATGCTTGGTTCCAACTAGGCGCTAGAAAATCCATGCAATCGTTCGATCAGGTTGGCTCCTCAAAAATAACGTTCCATTAGTAAATCAAATCCGTTCTACTTTAGTTAATATGCAGTGATTAACCGTAGGTAACTATACCTGTCGCTGGAAGAAACTAATGGCGGCAAACGTTCTTTTCCGTTCACGCTCTCAGTAAGATTCCGTATAAATTCCTCACCCAAAGCCATTCAACAATAAAAGACGAACATCGTCCGCTTCATCATCTTCATCAACTCTCCGTATACAGTGAGCAAAAAAATTATCCGTCCACCAACTTACGTAAACATAAAAAATGTTAAAATAAATAAAACCAATTAATTTTGAATGGAAATTTTATCATAATCTACGGTATTTAAACGATGTGACATCTCACATTGGGTAGGGGATCACTGTACTAAATGGGGAAAAGTAAAAATACAGTGTTAATTGTCAAGGAACTCCAAATTCCACGCTCATCAGTTCATTATATCATCCAAAAGTGTCACCTGACAGGAGAAATCACAAATAAAATTGGAAGAGGCTGGTAGAGGAAAATATCAGAACGGTAAGACAGAGAAATTGTAAAACGCATTAAAAAAGATAGGAAAAATGAGCTGTAGAACTGCGTGCAGAAGTGAAAAATAATCTAAACATTATCAGGTTGCATGAAGCCGGGCTTAAAGGATGCACGCCAAAGAAGAAGCTCGGCGTCAGTAAGAAAAATCGAGTGAGGCGCCAGAATTGGGCAAAAGAATATCTAAACAAGGACAAATTTTTTTGGAACAAAATTGTGTGGTCAGATGAAACCGTACAGGCCGGTGGAATTGCTGCTGACAACCGTACAGGCGGGTAGATCGGCCTCGGTGGCTCAGTGGTTGCGTGATCGCCTCTAATGCCCGAGGACGCGGGTTCGACCCCGGCCGAGGACGACGAAGATTTTTTCAGGGGGAATCACACAAATGTGTGGACTTCTATTTTCGTGCACACGTTTTGCCAAGTTGGAGAACACCTGGTGAAGCTTATAGACTGGAGTGCTTGAAGCCAACAGTGAAGCATGAAGGAGGAAGTATCATGGTATGGGGCTGCATGCCTGCTACAGGGGTGGGACATCTAGAATTTATCGATGGCCTCATGGACCAACACCAGTGCAGAGAAGTTCTTGATAAGAATCTCCATGCTTCTGCAAGTAAATTGGGATTGAGAAGAAGATTTAGATTTCAGCAAGACTCAGATGCTAAACATACAGCTCATTCTGTAAAAGAATTTCTCAAATCCAAGAAAGTTTAAGTGTTTGACTGGCTTCCCCAGTCATCTGACTTAAATCTAATCGAACACCCTTGGGTCATAATGGAAATGAAGAGGAAAAACCGTCAAAAGACTTGTTGACAAAAACTGAAATGATGTAGATGAAAAAAAAAGCTTTTAGTAGAATCTATGCAAATTCGATGTTTTTAAAAATTAGGTTTAGATTGTACATCTGCCCAAATATTTATGTTGACGGATAATATTTTTGTCACAAAAATTTCATACAGACCTATTTTGTATTATAATATCTCATATCATATCAATGATAAACCCTAAGTTCAGGGTATTATTCAGAATCTTATAGCTGAATAGACACTAATATGTGCAATTAAACTTGAATAATGTGAATATGTTACTTAGTATCAGTCATTTCAATCACTTGTAAACTGGTGGACGGATAATTTTTTTTGCTCACTGCATGTATTTAAGCCGTCTCAAAAATTCTCACGCTCAAGAATCCTTTACGATCACCAGTTTATCGACTCTCCTCCTATTCCTTTCTCCTGAAGAGCCAAAAAAATACTCCTTACTTCATTCCTTTACGCAGTCCAGAGGCCAACGCCCGTATTCAGAATGAGTGCTCATGGTCTTCAGTTCGTGCTCTTACTCAAACTATTGTTGAGAACGAATTCAATAATGCGAAATTTGTATTCAACAGTGGTCCTGAGTAAGAGCAAGAGCAAGAATATGAACGCTCATTCTGAATACGGGCCCAAATCTCTTTATTTTCCTTTTCCTTCTCCTCGTAACTGAATTTTACCCTCGTGCTTCCGTCCATTATTGCCTGCACGATCGCAGTTATAATAAAGGAAAAAGCCTTCTATCGATAACAAAGCTATACATGTATTACATAGAAGAAAACCTTAAAACAATCAAAGTGAAATCACATTTATGGACTTCGCACGAGGCCAACGAGATAACAAGGCCTGGAAGCGAAAAAGTCACCTGACCAACTGGGTGCTAGCAACAATCCAACCTTCATTGTCTCCATCTTGAATGTTAACAATCAATGTTTTTCCTTTTGTTGGAAACAATGA
Organism: Rhysida immarginata; assembly: GCA_023313115.1. Lineage (NCBI taxonomy): Eukaryota > Metazoa > Arthropoda > Chilopoda > Scolopendromorpha > Scolopendridae > Rhysida > Rhysida immarginata. Next base: position 4,036,292 of record JAHWFO010013848.1, read on the forward strand.
AGGCTGGATTGTTGCTAGCACCCAGTTGGTCAGGTGACTTTTTCGCTTTCAGGCCTTGTTATCTCGTAGGCCTCGACTTCGCACGAGTGACGTAACAGTTAGCTCCACCCCTTGGCAACGCGCCATCTTGGTTCCACACATGTCGTTGCTAAGCATTAGATATGCTGATTCTGACACTAGTTTGCTTACATAAGCGATCAGAATGTCTGCAATAAAACTATATTTTATTGCGACGTTTCTTATGACGACCCAAAATTAATTTCAAAAGGAGAAAATGATTTAAACTCTTCCTAGCAACGGCTGTGTGGAACCAAGATGGCGAATCACTAAGGAAGTGACGTCTCTTCGTACAAAGTCCATGATAGATGAATTTCAACATGGCGGAATATAGAAACGTCACCACAGAAACATTACGTCAAATGTGGGCCGCGATTTGCTGATAAGACCATCCAGTCTCTCGAAGTCCATAATTCGACCTCTGTCAAACTTCGTCAGTTGCTGCATAGGAGTATGGCTGCATGTGCCGGGCTTGACAGCTGTTGAGACTACTCTAATCTGTTACAATACAGATGCCATATTGGTGATTTTATGTAAATTAGGATGAACCATTATTCCAGTGGAGGGACTTTTGGGACACCCTGTACCAGGATCCTGTGCGCAAACAGTATTGAAATTTCAGTCATATGTTGTCAGCCACCTACACTATGCTCTTGTGGACTTTCATTAAAATTGGACCACTCTGTCCATGTGTTGCGTTGTTTTTGCTGGCAGTGTATGTAAAAGTACATATGTGAAAAGTTTCAATTTGTTTTTATTTCAATTTCCTGAAATAGAATAGCAAAGAGTTAAAGGAAAATTTTTGCATATTTTCTTTCTATTTCTCTTATCAAACAAAAATTATTGAACACGAAACATTTATCAGATTTTCAGAATTTTGATGTATCTTATATTGCTCAAAGTTATATTTGTGGCTCAGCTGTCTAGTCTTCGTTGGCCGGAGTGGACGGACGAATCTTAAGAGGCGAGGCGATGCTATTGCAAATCCTTTCATGTTAGAGCTCCCCAAACATACTTTTCAGATCTTGTTTCGTCTGGCTGGTTTTTATGCTCATTTGTAATCATTAAAACTTGCCAAAAGCGCATTGTAAATGTAGCTTGAATTTAAACGAAAGAGAAAATTGAAGTCGTTATATTTCGGATTTTCAGAGCAGAAGCATGGAGATTCAATTCACAAAACGTCATTGATTATTTAAGAGCAAAAAAGAGGGAACCAAATTTAAAAAGAAACGCAGTACGGGAAGATGCTTAAAATACGTAGAGCTCAGTAATAACAAAGATAGCAGATGGATTTTAAAACAACAGTTGACAGTCATTAAAAATAAAAATAAACGTTTCCCTGCTATTGCTTTTCTTCCTTTTTTCCACAAATTCAGAAAAGATTCAATTGGAGTTGATATTCCGTTCACTCAGCTCGGCGACGGTGCAAAGTTCTGGCTCTTTCTTTCGGTTTTCATGTTCGACCGTCAGACAATGAAATTCATTGGAAAAGGGGCTTGAATTTTTAAAACAGTGGTGTTTTATATATCCAGAATCGAATAAATAAAACGAGCGAAAGCGCTTCATTCGAGGAACAAAAGAAATATCAGAAAACGTTTCATTGGATTTATGGCAACATTTTTCTTTTTTTTTATGTATTCGTTAAATGCGTAGAACCGAAGAACCTCTTAAAGATGACAAAGTATATTAGAAAAGGCAATTCTCGCAATTATACAGGGTGATCCAAAAGTCAGTTCACCCAAAGATATACAGGATGAGGCATTTATCTTGAAACAACTGAATATCTCGGAAACTAAGCATTGTACGAAAAAATGTCCAAAATCAAAAGTGAATTATTTCGCGGGGGAAATTCATTAGTTAAAAAATTACCTAAAAAAGTTCACAAAAAATTTTGAATTTTTGAAATTCTGACTTCGGATTCTGACTTCTATCTCTTTGTCTTCATCGATAAAATTGGGTTCAATTACGCTATCTACATGCCCTACAACGATTATTACGCCAGTAGGAAAGATAGTCCCAGCCTGCAAACTAGGTACTGCTCCAGCCAGCCCAAAGGGCATGTAGATAGCGTAATGCTTCCATGTCCGCAGTGGCGCAATTGGCTGGCGCATCTGCACGGTGAGCAGAAGGTTCCTGGTTCGATCCCAGGCTGTGGAATTTTCTTTCCTATTTTTCATCAATAAGATAAACTTTGCTTATTTGGAAAACTTATCTCATGTGTACAAGTGATCTCCATCTTTGATAATGGATTGAAGGATAAAAAGAAATTATAATTTCCAAGATGCCATTCACGCAAAATTAATTTATATTTGAATAAATTCTTATTTATACAGTTTAATCAAGTACAAAAAAATTATTCTTATGAAAACCTTTTTATTCTTATTAAAAAGGTAGTTACATAAAATATTCATTCATTATTAAAAATAATAAAAATTTATTAAATATTATTAAAAAGTCGCCAACATAAAAATGACTTAATGCGATATTTTAACGCAAATATTATAAGCGTTCTTGTTTAGTAAGGTACGCTTTATATAAATTGTCAGTTTTTATCACTAATGAAGCAAATTAAATTTTCTAAAAATTATGAAGAAAGTTAAATTATTTGTTACGAAAATACATATGGCAGTGTCAGCCAGCGAGATGATCAATTGACCAATTCTAGCTTGCCAGTTCTAATCTAAGTAGAATATACATGAACCAAAAATAGATCGTTCCTGTTAAAACTAAGTCAATTTTTCCGGATTTTGGAGGGCCGCCCTTTTTAAATCCGGCCGCTTTGGACTGCAAGTTTGACAGATTTTCATTTCCCATGGGCAAAACTGCCAAATAAGACAGTCAACTGAATTAGATCTTTCCGGTTAAATCATCTGGCTCGCGGTGTAGTTATTTATTTATTTATTTATTTATTTATTTATTTATTTAATTTTTAGTTGGAACGGAGTCTACAGACGGATCTCTGGACAAACCGATCACATAAGCACCTTTCTACGAAAATGTGCTAAAAATGTTAGTGAATATGATTCTACTGGCTTTGAAGCTATCAATAATGGAATTCCTCGCTGAGCACGGGCATAAGAGGAGGCACGACAATGATTCAACTGACATTGATGGAGGTGATTGGCATATTACACGGAAAAAGACGAACAAAAAAGGAGTTAGGATTGATATTTTTCGATTCATTGTCAACATCAATGACAGTACTTCTGCAGCCCTTTGTGGTAGCGAAACCAAGCACAGTAGTTCCCAAGGGATAGCCAATGTCACTCGGATAAGGGATAGTAAACGGAACTCGTAAAAGTTGACATGGTAAACAAATCAAGGAAGTTTTGAACTAAATTGGACGTGTCTCCCGATAAAATTACCGCTCGTACTGGTCGCACGGACCCGTTAAGGTTAAATGTCACGATGAGGAAACTTATAAAATCCTGGTGTCTGGAACCAAAAACAAAAAAATGTGATGTGCTCAGGAAAAATATCATCTCCTTAAATCTGAGAAAATACTGAAGTACGTTTTCAGAAATATTGAAATAACATGATTTTGAAAACTTTTGAGAAAGACCTCAGAAAGGCGCATTATTTTCTGGAAAAGGCAATTAGGCTTAAAATAGGCTAACGGTGCAATCGAAATGCCAATGACTTAGTTCTTAAGAATACTTATGTTACGTGCATTAAATCAAAATACGAAAGTTTATTGGAGTAAAAAGTGGAGAAAGTCGTCAAGAGATGGCGCCAAGGTGTTATGGGAAAACACGCGCGAGATTCGAGAAGTGAACGAGAGTAAGAAGAGAGATTGGAAAAAACGAAGGAGTAAGAAAGGAGAAGAGTTTTTGGAACGGAGGGAAAAGCAAGCAAAAAGGTGTTCCGGGGTTGGAAATGAAAACTCGTCTTGCGAATACAGAAGAGAAGATTTCAACATAGGAAAGTTGAAGACAGCAAGCGCGAGCAATTCACGGAAAAGGAATGGCGAATATGCGTCGTCAACGCTAAAGGTTAGTAACCATTCATATGTGGATAAATTTCCTCAAGCGTCTCTGTATAATAAAATTGAACATTGCTCTGACAGCAAGATTATGTTTAATGCTAATGAAGTTACAGCGTACGTAATTAATAACAACGCAACTCTTCATACATTTGCTTTTGCCCCGTCCCTGACACATTGCTTAGCAGTTTGGCAAATTGACGCCTTTATTGAATCCGTAATTAATTTGGATTTGGCGCACAACGAGATTGTTCTAAAGAGAATTAGAACGGTTGGACATTTTCCTTCTACAGTAAATGGTTATTTCAATAACGGAATTGGATACATAAAATACTATCCATAAAAGACAATATTATTGAATGGAAGCATTTTTTTGCTGAGGTTTCAACTAAGTTGATTTATTATGCCGTTATATTGGGAATGGTAGTTTTGAGCTATTGCCTATTGGAAGCTTTCTTTTGCTACTAATTGCAACGTATTATATTTGATAATTATATTTCTGTTTGAAGTATATTTTATGAGAAGTGATTTTATCCCGGATTCCGAATATTGTTAATTGTTTCAGGATTGTATTGCGTATTGAATTGTTCTTATTTTATTTTTTTCTGGCAACTATAAATTGCATAATTGTAAAAGTGATATCAAGGATTATCTATTTGGTTGCTGTTTACTAATGGAAAAATATTTTCTTTTATTTATTTCCGGATGCAATGCAAGTCTCGACAGCCTAGGAAGTAAGGAATACGCCAGGCCTGATTTTACTTCTCACGTTAGTTTATTTCCCAAGGAGTGAATGCAAGTTTATTACGTCGCCATTAGAAGTTATTGGCCGTATTAAGAATCCAGAGGAACTTCACCTACCATCTTTATTTTATAAATAATTTTCCACTGCGCAATGATTTATAATTCTGATAATACATTTGCTAATTTAAGGCATTAATAGCCTCAGCCACTTTGTTTAGTTGTTTTTGTAAAAAAAAAAAAAAAAAAAAAAAAGGCTTCTTTTTTAAAATTTTGTTTTTATTTTGACTTACCAAGAATAAAATTTATTGTTATAAGTTTTATGCTGGTTTTCCTATTCTACCTCCAATTTCTGGTAACTTTACTATTTTTGTTTATTTTAATCGTAACAACTTAACATAATGAGTCCTTAAATTTGAAGCGTGTCAGCCCTCTAGCTGTGATTGTTGAATTATATACAGGTAACAAAAGGCCCTTGCAGTCTTATAATTGCTCACATTTTGGACACGTCTCCCAAGGTTGTACCGAGCTGCCTCGTTGTCCGCTGGACACATCTCCCAAGTGAGCCAGGAACTACAGTAGAGATTGTATTATGTAAAGGGTAAATATCCCTTCTTTAAAGTATCCGTTGTTATGGCCAGCACATATCTAATTATATAAAGTATCCTAAATATCCCCAAATCAAAAGGCTCAAAAGTACCAAAGTGACAGAAGGGAAAACCTGCACATCCTTATAAGGATGTTGTAGATCAAAACAATCGCGCCGCATTTAATGAATTTGGGTAACTTAATGAATCTTCTCAAGGAAAGTGGCAAAGATGTGCCACAGACTGTGTCTCATGAAACTAAGAGATGATCATGGACAGACATCCCAACAAAATCATTAACGAAGGAAAGCTTCATTTCAATATATGGAATGCGAGAGGAATCTCTTGCAAGCTCGTTGAGTTTAGAAAATGTTTTAAATCACTGTAAGAAATGGTTTGCTAAATGGAGGTTAAATTTAAACGTCGATAAATGCAAGGCGATTTTCATTACCAAAAAGCGTAGAAAACTCCCGACATCCGTCTTCCTCTGCGGTAAAAAGCTCGATTGGGTAAAATATTACAAATATATCCGAGTAGTGATTGATGCCAAACAAGATTGCAACGAACAAGCTCTGGGTGTGCAACAAGATCCTTAGAGTGGATAACAAACTTTTGCTATATAAAATGCGAGCTATTCTGCTATATGATATGCCTGCCTGGGATACAATATTTAAGTATAGTTGGAAGGACCTCTAAACCTTCCAAACGTTACCCTAAGGACTGTTCACTCAACTTGCCAGGAGAGTTGAAAATAATGATTCCATTACTGACGATCTTGGTGTATCTCCCATAGGTAACTACGTCCGTGAGTCCTGAAGAAGTTGATTTCGAAGATAAAAGACCATGTCATGTTAACCGCATGATTGCTGACATTATGGAACACCGCTCACTGTTAGAAGTTCCCTCAGGTATCATAGGCTTCGTCAAATCTTGGACGTCATCTTCGATGAACATTCAAAAGGCCATCTTTCCAGATTACTGGATTTCCTAGCTCCTCCATGTCCTTTGTCAATCTGCAATCTGTTATACGGTCCTGAGAGAAAGTGACTCCTTTATATTCTCTGAATGACTTACTAGATTTCATCAGGCTTCAGTGTATTTCCTTTTGGGTATTTCTTGGACGAGTGTAGCAGTGGAAGCATTGCTTCTGACACTCGTTTTGTTGTTTTTTCTTTCCTGCGCTGTTCGATTGTATGTTATCGGTAAATATCAACTGCTCTACTATTTTAGTTAACGGAGATAAGACCGTAATAGGTCTGTAATTTGATATATCATCTGGATTAGGTTACTTTAAGAGTTTTAAAGTTAATGTTTTAATCACATCATAAATTCAATTACTGGTGAATCTATTTAGCTACAGGAAATTCCTAGGATAAATTTTGAAATTTATCAAGCTTCTAATTCCGAACGCAACTATAATCCTGGGAGCGGTGATGCAGTTCGGCGTAATTCAATTCTAATTTCATCAATGTCTAATAACGGTGAATCTCGGTGCCACCTCCGAATAGAATGTAATCCATTTAATCAATTCAATCCAAATAAGCTGAAAAATAACCAAATCCATCTGAGTAGATGTTTATACTGAAACGAATACGTTCATTTTACGGCCTTTAATAAAGTGCCACTTTTCAAAAGAGAACCATGTTATTATCATTATTTCCTTTCTACTGGATAACTAGAAGAAATAATCACTGATCCGAGGCGATAAATTTTAAAAAGTTTCAGAACTATCGGTAGGCTTATGATCATCCACGTCGCGCTTCGTATCTTTGGATTGTGATTAACTAGGGTTCAATATTAGTCACATATTTCTAAATATTCGATATTTGCAGTCCGATGTCATTTTCCATTCTCGTAAATGGCTATTTCGTTAAACTTGATTCAACTTTTGCTAAAGTTTTGCCCCTGCTTTCTTCATCTATAGAAGAATGTCGATAGGATTGACATTGGCGGCTACGAACAAGAAAAATTTTGGAATGAAATACTAATCTCAGAGCAGGTTTGGAATTTCATATAGAGATCAAATTCAGAACGGAGGAAAAAGGCAATAAAAAGAGCCAAATGGAGAATGTTTTTCCATAAAAAGGGTTGAACTGCTTCGAGAATTTTAAGTGTGCCTCGCAGTTTGATTTCTTTTCCGTTCGCCTTCGTCGTCTTTTCCTCCCGTTTTGACTCCCATTGAACGGCATTTTGCGAGCGCCACTTCTTTGACTCAGCACAAAAGCAACCGATCTGTTTGCTTAGGTATAAGGGGCGACGCGATAAGGCGACACCGAGCCCGGCTCCGGTAACTATTATGTGAAACTCCGTCGATGGCTTCGAACAAAAGGTTAATCATGCAGTGGGGGTAAGAATGGTAATTTTTTTTCCTTTTTTCCTACGCTTTATTATTTTCCGTCTTTTTCTTCTACTTTCGAAGACTCCAAGATGGCAAAAACGGCGAGTTGCAAACGGCTTATGTTGCCAAGGAGACAGAAAATAAGGGTAGTGAAAGCTAGAAATAAGCTCTGTGACGAGAAAAGCTAATTACACCAATCACGTGATGTTTTTAAGTAAATTCATCACAAGAGAAGCATTTCACGAGAGAATTTTAGTTTATTAACTTGAGATTAGTGTTTTTGAGATTGCTTTCGGTAAACAAATCTAAAAGATTTGAGAAAACCATTCGTTTAAAAGCACATGCAAACTTTTGAAACTTCTAAAGAAAGACAGAGTTATAGGGAACATGAAGAGTGAACAAAATTTTCACATGAATCGAAATTATTTTCAGTCGAAGATTGATGCAAAAAAACTCTCAAGGATGTCAAGGAAAATTAGAGCTTTCCAGAATATCACTCCAACAGTTTCATTTATAAAAGGAGCCTACAAGTTCACTCCCATAAATAAGTTCAGGTTTTTAGAGCCTACAGCTTTTGAACGGAGCAAAGTATATTAAATTCGTAAAGTGAGGAGAATGGCTCGTTATTTCCAGTTCTGCCACAGATGGGATCTCCGCGCATCTCTGAATGAAACTTTCCTTGAAAGGTGGACTGAGTGCCATAGCCCGGTCCCCAGACCTGACACCCCCCGATTTTTTCTTGTGGGCCTATCTCAAAGAGAAAGTCTACGCCAATCCCATTGACGGCATCGAGGAACTGAAGGAACTGATAACCTCAGAATTTAACGCAAGGCGTGTGTAAAATCGATGGACCACAGATTGATATTGCACTGGAAAACCGCACATAGAAAAACATGTTTGTATTCTTTGATGATGCATACCACTTCACAGATTAAATAAATTGTGCTCTGTACGTGTAATAGAGTGATTGACTGTCAAATACCCGAACTTATTTATGGGCCATCCTGTCGATTCTCTTTTTTCATCTACGGTTAATGTAAAAGAAGACTGACTTAAACTTGACTTCCGACCCATACATGTGTTGATTGAAAGAAAGAGAGATTGAGAGAGAGAGAGAGAGAGAGAAAGAGAGAGAGAGAGATGTGAAATTGTTCATCCAGTGGTCTTAAGAAACGTGACATGTGAAACGGACTAAATCCATATACATTACTGACTGATGCTTCTATGGAAACTTTCAATAGTTTTAATTTTGGCAAATTATCAGGGAAGTAATAAAGTTTTAATTATCACTTGGAAAAAATCAAGCTGCGACCATGAAACTTGGTGATGGTATTAGTCCTTCTCTACATATTCACCCTTCAATGCGACACATTTTTCCTAACGATGGATGACTTGACTGAGACCTTGGTTGTAGAAGTCTGCAATTTGGCTGTTCAGGAAACGTTCCACCTCGAAAATCACCTCGTCGTCATCCTAGAAATGTCCGCCACCCAACGGATTCTTCATCCAAGGAAAAAGGAAGAAGTCATTGGAGGCAATGTCAGGAGAATACGGGGGGGAAGGGGGGTAAGTCAAAATTTGATAGCCCAAAGAACCAGCATGAGTGTGTCCTGCGCAGAATGATCAGGGGCGTTATCGTTATCGGGCGGAGGCCTTTGTCATGTTCAAAATGTCGTGCAAGATGTTGAAAACTGATCCATGACTGATTTTCACTTTTTCCGCTATCGTCCCGATTGGATTGGCGTATCCTCCACTACATTTGGGATTCCCGGTTCTTCATGGAGAGATGATCTGCCATCTCGTTCTTCCGACAGTCAGAATACGGACTTCAGACTTGTTTGACCAACACATGAAGCAAACGGTGCTGTTGAGATTCCACTGGTCCTAGTTCCTCCTCCAAAATACTGGGCACAATAAATCCTTCCTAAATTTAAAGCGCATTGGTCCACTTGCTGTAGCAGTGGAATTGTTTAGGGGCAACAAGAAGCCCTTACAATGTTACAATTGTTTTCCTTTTGGGCACGTGTCCCAGGGCTGCACCGAGTCGCCGCGTTGTAACAAGTGCGCGGGTGACTACTATTCAAGGGACTGCACCACATCCGCCTAAATGTATTCGCTGTGAAGACCAGCACACATCTAGCTGTACTAAGTATCCAGAATGCCCGCAAATCAAAAGGAATAAAAATCCCAAAATAGTTGAAGGAAGAACTTTTGCTTCTGTTGCCTCCACTTCTACTGACAAAGGAGCCATTGATCGTAATGAACTGTCTAAAATTCAAAGATATTTGGAGAACTTAATGAAAGTGGCAAAGCTACACTTCAAACTACTTCAGCCGAGACCAGGAAATAATCATGGATAGACATCACTATAAAGTAATAAAGCAAGGTAAGCTAAGATGCACTATTTGGAATGCGAGGAGAATTCCTCACAAGCTGGGATATTGTTGTTGCCTTTCTCTGCGAGACTCATCTCAAACAGAGTCGGACACTTAAACTACTAGTTTATTATGTTTACCTAAAAGAGCTACTGATACAGCCTCTGGTGGTGCAGCTATAGTGGTCAGAAGATGTATAAATCATACAAAGATTATCACTCCCAATTTTGCGAATATGGAAGCAGTTGTTATTAAAGATGTTGACGTTGGCGAGGTTAAGTTTACTTCACTGTATAACCCACCAGGGCACAAGCTTGACCCTCGCGACCTTGATGAGCTGTTGTCTGGGCATATTCCAGTAGTTATGGCGGGTGATTTAAATGCGACAGATCCGCACTGGAATTCCAGATGCATAAACCAAAGCGGCTCAGTACTGTGTAGGTACAGTCTAGTGCATAAAGGTTTAGACTTATGTCATAGTTGAGCACGTGAATAGCACTTCCCAAACGTATACCTGTTACCCTATTTTCATTCAGAAGGGACAGGTCCAGTCTAATCTGCCTTGACTCATAAAAGCACTTGATTTTGCGACCGATCAACATCCGGTAAGCTCAGTTCCTATGGAGCAGGTTAAAAAGTTTTTGCATTAAACTGTACATGTTAGATCAGATTGACACTTCCGTCGTTGGCCCTCTTGAAGATACATATTATTGTGATCACTCACCTGTTAGTGACGTGCTTGACATAGCTGTCTTAAAGGGGTTCTTCAAACCCTACAATATTTTTACACTGGATGCTTTATCATCTGATCACATACCAGTTGCTCCGAACTTTGAGGGGATAAATATTGATCTGAGGGTAAATCTTCGTTACAAGCAGGACTGGAATTTTTTTAGAGAATTTCTAAAAGATAGTATAATTCCTTATCAGGATCAGCAACGATATCGACGAAAATATCAAAAATGTCTCATACCCTATTAAAATGGCTTCCGGTGCTAGTGCTTCTCCAGTTGATTGTAAGCACCCAGACCATTTTGAACTTCCTCCCAAAATCAGACAGGCCATTCACGAAAAAAATACTTTCAGAAGACTGTGGCAGCGTACCAGGCTCCCGCATTTCAAGACGAAGTACAAAAGACTATCGCGCAAGGTCAGCGAACAGATCCAGGATTTACGGAATCAAAGGTGGAATGACAAAATCAAGAGTCTGTCCGTCCAAGACAACTCTCTTTGGAACACAGCCGGGCCATTGAACTCCCTCCTCTGCTTACAGAAAGCGGCGATTTTGTTAGCAGTGACCAACACAAAGCTAAACTTATCGCTGATTGATTGAAGAGTCACTTCAACACACCTAAAGAGGACTGTCTGGTTAACATTACTCGTGAAGTCAAAGATGTGTTTGACACGTATGGACACTCTCAACGCGTTCTTACCTCCGAGATTTTGAACATCATTCAGCGCCTGAAAAGCAGAAAGGCAGCGGGCATGGATACAATCACCAACTGTGCTCTCAAGAATTTGCCTCCCAATGTTATTTGCATCATCACCAAAGTCATAAATGTCTGCTGGCTTAACGGCCATTTCCCTAGTGCCGGGAAGGAGTCCGTCGTCCTCACTATTCCCAAGCCGGGACTTGATCTTGCTCTTCCCGTCAGCTCTAGGCCCATTAGCTTACTGCCAATGGTTTCCAAGGTCTTTGAGCGAACTATTCTCAAGAGGTTCAATGATTACTGCGAGGCAAACAACCTTATTCGGTTCAATGGAAACAGGTTTGCATTGTTGTTGCACGGTTAAGCATTGTTGGCGCTCACTTAAAGCACACGCCGGAACTGAAAAGTCACCTGACCATTGTTGTCTGAGCAACAATTTTTATCATCAATCAATCACAAAACTATAAATAAAATCTTGTAAACATTCCAAGGAGGAGCTTTAGCAGTGAAAGAGAAATACATTTATACATTTATTAAAAAAATATACCCCCCTCCCCCTTCCCCCGAGTAGGGCAAGGCAAGTAGCAGATCCTGAAGTCATCTATTTTTATCTCTCCCCAAGTTTTTAAATCAAAAATTAATTTTCTCGAACGTAATATGTAAAAAATGTAAAAAAGCTCGTATTTCCTTTCCTTTCTCATCATTTCCGAACGTATGATAAATCACAAGCCATATGTTGGCATAGTTCTAAAGACCACGTGACCACCACCCCCGCAAATCCGACCCCAGTGGAACACCTGGGCCTAAACTTCATACTAATGTATATCTTGCCTAGAGGAATCTGGATACTGAATTTCACGCCTTTACGTACCTAAATAGCACATATATATGTTTTCCTCTCTGAATCCCACCCCCGTAATTCCGACCCCAGTGTACCAATCAAAACCAAACTAAATAGTGCAGATGGACATGCCCATAGGAAGCTAATTCCGAATTTCAACCTTCTAGCTCAAAAAATGTAGAATTTATGAAGGGGTACACAGTTAAGACATTATAAAACCAATAAGTAGCTCCATTCTTCAGCTACTTAATTATACATTATTATGAGCACTTGAGCAATCGTGCGTCGACAAAGCGATTTCACGTGCGCGCGCCGATGTCAGTAATGCTTAAAAGATGAACAGAAAGTAACAATGTATTCCTTCTTGATAAATCGATTGTTATATGACATGCCATTATCTTGGTATTCTATACACTCACTGGTTTAGCACGTGAATTCGACTTGAAAGGGTCCACGAAAAATACTGCAAAGTTGATACGGCCGAGCTAAGACTTTGATAGTCAAATTTCTGAAAACAGACTTTGAAAAACTTAATCCGTTTTCAAGTTATCATGCAAACGGCGGATGGCCGGACGGACGGATAAACGTACAGACCAAGGGCGCATTCTTATAAGTAGCTTTTATGCTAAAGCTCCTAATAAAGGAACAAAAATGCGAGCTCATCAAACGAAACAATTTGAATGAATTGAATTTGATAAAAATAATTACCGCGCAAACTGCGCGTGGGGCCCGTTCATTGGTTTTATAATGTCTTAACTGTGTACCCATTCATAAATTCTACATTTTTTGAGGTGAAAGTTGAAATTCGGAATGTAGCTTCCTATGGGCATGTCTATCTGCACTATTTAGTTTGATTTTGATTGGTACACTGGGGTCGGAATTACGGGGATGGGATTCAGAGAGGACAACATATCCATGTGCTATTTAGGTACGTAAAGGCGTGAAATTCAGTATCCAGATTCCTCTAGGCAAGATCTACATTACTATGAAGTTCAGGCCCAGGTGTTCCATTGGGGTCGGATTTGCTGGGGTGGTAGTCATGCGGTCTTTAGAAATATGCCAACATATGGCTTGTGATATATCATACGTTTGGAAATGATGAGAAAGGAAAGAAAATACGAACTTTTTTTACATTTTCTAGATATTCGTTCAAGAAAATTAATTTTTGAATAAAAAACTTGGGTAGAGGTAAAAAGTGCAGATAAAGGGGTGAAAATAGATGACTTCAGGATCTGCTACTTGCCTTACCCTACTCGGAGGGACGGGGATGGGGGGTTTAATTTTTTTATTAAATGTATAAATGTATTTCTCCTTCACTGCTAAAGCTCCTACTTGGAATGTTTACAAGATTTTATTAGAAGAGATAGTCCTGGCTTTCCTATTAATAATGTATGGTACACAACAAACGGCGATGAGAATTTCTCTCCATAAAACGAAATCTTATAATCTCATGAATTTGAACATTATAATGGGAAAACTTACAATAGAAAGCAAATGCACGATATGTAGTAGCATTGCGAAAACCTTGTACTTGGTTTATTTTATTTTCGGAATATTTAAATTTTTTAAATTTTCTAAGAATTTTCCAACAAACATTATTTATATATTCCCTTTGTAAAGAAAGACGAGCACAAAGAAAATGTAGAAAGATACCACCTGTCGAGTTGGAAAAGTAATTTCCAGAAAAATTTTTTCTGAATTTTCTATTTTGAGAGAGGAAATTTTACGCTACACATTTTTTGAAGGAAAATTATATTTCATTTTACCAAAAGAAATATTTGCAAATTTCAAAATATTTTTTTCCCCTTTTCATATTTCCCCTTCAAAAGAATCTTCGAGACATAAATACATTTCGTATTTTCGGCTATCGTAGGCTACGAAATTCAGAACAACATTTTCAACACTCGTGAAATAAAATTGCTAAAACCAACCATGTGTAGCTTTCTCTGCGAAACTAAAATTAAAAAAAATGGATAAACATTACAAGATATATTTAATAGAGAATAATTCGTACTATTTACATTTCTTACTATCACAAAATTCAAAGATTTGTTTTAAATTTTCGCTTTATTTATGTAAAAGTAATTATGACCGGCAGCCTAAATTATTATGGCATCTCTAGAATGAAACGAATAAATTTAGATAGGTAAATCAATTTTACTAAATTTAGCTAGATGACTCAAACTTCATAATAATCTTCTAAATATATCCATATGAAATTACTAGACGCAATTAATATTATCATTCCCACTCAATTAAAGGCCTACTGCTCTCGATGAATAACTGAAATATTTGTCGTTTAATTCTATTCGATAAATTTTTATAGGATGGTAGCGTTGATTTCAAAATTCAGTATTCAAATTAACTATGAATTTTTACTGAAATACCTTATCTAGCATCGTCATAGTAACACCATTAAGAAAGCTTCTGTTATTTTTATTTAAGTGCTTCAAATTTACTTATTCAAAAGAACGCAGCAAACCTAAGTATTGATCATTCGACAAATGTTGCATTTAAAATGCATAAAACGTGACATGACAGATTTTAAGCATCTGTGCAAGTAGTTATTTTTATGTCAGAAGCTTTGTTTGTTTTTTTTCTTGGATGTAACCAACAAAAGATCAGTGCATAGAACTTTCTAAATATTGATTTTGAACCTCAGGTGGAGATTGTACTGAACGATATATTAAAGAAGCAGACTTTAGTCTTTTTTTTTTTTTTGCACAGTTACCACCTGAGATCGAACCAAAAAATGGATAAGAAACTATAGTTTCGCCTCTATTCTGAATACATTAAAAAATAAATTTCTTCACATATATAGATGAAATTAGTAACGACAGATTTAAAGGTTCCCAGCGAGGCATAATAATTAATACACATGTAATCATCAATTAACAGATTCATTTGAAAAGGCTTAATTTCTCTCATTTACTATTCAAAGTGTAACACAGTCGTCCCCTTGGACGAGAACGAGCACATTATCTCTCTTACCTAAAGTGCTAGAGGTTATTGTGCTAATAACGCCCTGGACCATTGCATAAGTAAAAGAAATGAATATAAATTTTCTGCAAAGTTATTTAAGGCCTTCAAGTTTTCAGTTTTCATCGAATCCGTGCAGTTTGCCAAACTCGTTGTCTAGAATTGCTGGCAGTCAAAAGTAAGAACGACACCGAGGTCAAGAGCAACCTCAACACGCGAAAGGTCATACTGCTCTCCAAAGACTCTGGCTTGACAGGTTATCGTATAGTTTCCTCCTGTTTTAAAAATAAGCCCTCAAGCTATTAGAAATTATATACAAAGTTTCTCCACCTGTAGCTATTTAAAGTTACACAAGCGAAACGAAGTTGAATTTTTTTGTTGTTGTTAAAATTTATAAAGTCAAATTTAATTCAAGATGAATATAGCAATAAAATTCTTCCAGCTAATGAATTAGTCAATCTACTTTAAAATTCATCATTAAACAATTCTGGCATTTTTTATGATCCAAGTCCCCGCTGGTGTTTCCTCTCCGCCGCCTAAACGAAGATCGTTAATTGCAAGCAATGAACTGGCGCGTCGGGATGCTGTTAAACGGAGGCTGTTCGTTAGTGTTCAAAAAAAAGTGCTTTTCAAATGGTTTTCCCCCTGTTTACCAGGCGTCTCGTTGGACTTTGATTAACTGGAGTAATTAAAAATACACCCCTTTTCCACCTCCTTGTTTTGATCTATTTCATCGTATTAAGGGACTTTAAAGTGCCTCTTAAGAGTCGGAGTAGCAAAAACAAAAGTAATGGTTAATTACGAATTTATTTTCAAAGCTTCGCTTTGGAAATTTCCATCGAAATTCAACAGCTTTGTATTATGCAAAAGGGAGCGTAGGAATCGTTATCTTCAGTTAATGATGCTTTAATTTAATTATTATTACTGCATATAAAATGGAAATCTTTACTCCACAAATGGTTCATAAATTTAACCATTTTTTAAATCGGCAATTTTGAGAAAGTTTCGCTGTACAAATAGATTCTTCTTTTTTTTGGGGGGGGGTTGAGAATTTATCTAACCTTGGAGTGACCAACAGTGGCGCATTGCATCATACTTTTACTCATGCAATCCACCACTGTTGGCCACCCCTGATCTATAGGAGGATGCTTGCAAATGTGCGTATGTGTATGCCTGAAATATAATTATTTAGAGTGTACCAATATTTAAGAAATGATTTGGTTGGTTGGTTTATTAGAATTTTTGGCGTCGACTACTAAGATCATTTTGCGCCTTTTACAAGTTATATCTGTACGCAACTCAGGGCAAACACAAACACCCATGCCCACGGCGGGATTCGAACCCACGACCAGGTGGACTCGAGAACTAGAAATCCTACGCCCTAGCCCTCTTGGCCACCTGGCCGGCTTTAAGAAAAATGATCATCTAAAAAATGTCCAGAGATGTCTACTAATTCTTCCCTGGATACCCTAATTCCTTTTATGCAATAAATAACCATCCCTAAACATCCGATAGACATTTAGGGTTTTGGAAATTTAAGTCCCCCGAAGATCAATATCTTTTGCACCATATCACAAAAGACGGTCTTCAATTATTGGATTTTATTTCTATTACTGAATTCAAAAATCCGGTTGTTACGTTGCCAATTTTACTTTTTTTTTTTTTTGGATTCAGTTTTTGATTTTGGCTTCAGATTTCGATAAAGTATCAAAAGTGAGTGAAAGTTATAACAGGCACACATATCCTATCTCTTCGGAAACATCGTCAAAATGGTGGTTAGTCTTTCGAGACGAACCAGAAAGATTAATTTGAACCGTCATTTTGGCCATGTTCCCATGTTTGAACATGTGTGCCTCTTATAACTTTCACTTACTTTCTGATGGTATATTCGAATCTGAAGTCAAAATCAAAAAAATTGGTGACGGAACGATCGGCTTAGCGAATACAGTAACGATGCTTTTATTACCAGGGTTCTGGCAATGCAGTAACACCATTTAGAACAGGTTTTCTCATGGAACCAGTACTGACAAGGGGACCGCATGGCCATGTAATCACGGATTTAGTTGAAATTTCTGTGTAAAAGGATTTGAATCAATGACCTGTCTTTCGGAGAAAAAAATCTAATATTTTTCGTTTATTATTGTAGTGCCAGATAAGCCAAATGGGAATGAAGATACTGTCCGCACGCCACGAGAAGACTCCTGAGTTGCATAATGTGCTCGTATGGTGTCGCTGTAGCTGCAGGTCAGTCCATAGTTATAAAGGGAGGAAAAGCGCTAAAATCAAGTAGCGCAAAAATGAGTTCTGGCCATGTTTCCAAACAAATGAAAACGTTTGCAAGGAAAGGTAGATACCTGAAAAATATGAAAAAAATAAGAGAATAAAAATCGTCCTATTGTTTACATCGATGAAACATGGATCGACTCAAATTTGGCAGTTTGTCCCCCAACACTGAATAAAGTCATCTGCAACTGCAGCGACATCATACGAGCACATTAAACAACTCAGCGGTCTTCTCGTGGCGTGCGGACAGTATACAACTGAACAGCAATGGCGCAGTGGTTAACGTCAGGTTCTGTTGCTTTACTGGTCCGGGTTCGATTCCTGTAGTATTGATTTTTTTTTGATTTATTTTTTCCCATTATTTTTCCGTGGGGTTTTTTTTTTCTTTCCATTTCTTTGTGTTTTTCACCATTATTATTTTTTTGCAGTTTGCATAATAACATTCATATACATAAGCAACGTCACAGGGCAAAAAAAATAAATAAATAAAATGAAAAATGCGATCCGTGATGTGGCGGTGACGATTGCGCATAGACCGTCGGTCGATAGTGCGAATAGATCTTTATAGTTTCTTTTTATTTCACACGCTATGGCAATGTCCGTCCGTAAAAATATTGTACAACGCATTTTGAATTTTTTTTGACTTGTGACATTGCTCATGCAAAGTTCAAACAAATAATAATGGCGAAAAACACCAAAAAAAATGGGGGAAATGGAAAAATAATGGAAAAACATAAAAAGAAAAGATTAAAAAAAAATTCAATACTGCAGGAATCGAACCTTGAACAGTAAATCACGGAACCTGATTTAACCACTACGCTACCGTTGTTAAGTTGTATAATTTTCTTCCCACTTGGCTTATCTGGCACTATAGTAATAAACGTAAAATATTTTATTTCTCCGAAACGAAAGGCCATTGAGTCAAATCCTTTTATACAGAAGGATTTATCCTTTAATGTTGTAGATTGACCTCCTAAAATTTCAACCAAATCCGTGATTACATGTTCGTGCGGTCCCCTTATGAGATAAATTTCTGCTATGTGCTAGACAAATTTCGGGTATGAAGACTCAGGGAGTGTATGAGATTTGTACAATGAATCCGTTTTAAACGTCAGATCCTCCTGCCGCTACCTTTCGAAATAAGCAAAATAGTTCTCATTCTTCTCGATCAAAATACCCTATAATGCCATCTATTTTTAGAATTGGGTATCTTTTGATTGTGAATGCCCATTGTAGATTCACGAACTGTCTTGACGATATTCATCATGGCTCAAGAATAATTGGCAATTATCTTATTGAATTCGATTATTTCCAACCATGCCTGTTCGTTTTTACATTAATATCAAGAACGTTGAAATAACTGAGGTAAAGGAGAATTATTTTTTTAAGAGAACAATAAATATTCTATAAAAAAATGTTTCTTTCACATAAATGCAATTTGTTGCGCAAATTAAAGTTTATCCTGGTCGTTTCTTTCCTTCCACGTCTAAATATCCTCTTTCTAAAAACATCTACAAAAAATAAAAAAAACATTAATATTTTGATCCCGGAATCAATAGAACTTCCACGTTGGAAATCTGGGGATTATGTGTTGAAAATACTTTAATCCGACTTTCCTGCTTTTTCGGCAATGATTATTGTGCACTTTTTTATTTTATTTATTTTGGAAAAGTTCATTAAAAGTTGTTATTAAAGAAAACAACTCAAAAAAGCCATTAAATTAAGGCAGCAACATTCTTTTCATGTACTGCTTTTCTTAAATTATCTACAATAAAGTGGGGAAACAACCTACATTCTAATTAATCAAAAAGACAATACTTAATCTTTTGCAGCATACTTAAATGAAACTACCGCAACAACATTGTCTCATTGTAAATTTTAATTGAACTTTAGGAATTCCTTTCATCATCGTAATATCTTCATAGATATTTGTAGCTTTAAGTTTTATTAAATTAATTTTTAATTAAAATATCGATTCTTTGAAAGCGCCATGAATTGGATTTGTGCCACTTCCAATAACGAAGGATATACCATTACATTAAGAGTCTCCATTCATTTTTACAGATCAATTTCCTTTAAATTTTATTATTCTTTATTTGTAAAATAATTGAAGGCTGATTTAAGCTTATGAATAAAAAAAAATTGGTTTGGTATAAAACTTTATCTATAATTTTTTTTAGTAGACATTTTTTCTTACAAGTTTGTTGTTTGTTGCTCATCTTCAGGTTGCATTTTCTTTTCATGACTCTTTTTATCTTGTCAAGGCGCAAGCCTACGCTAATTCTATTTAATAACTCTAAATCTCTGGATTTGCCACCTGCGAGGAATTTCATGAATGGCTCTTAAGAACACGCAAAGAAAAATTTAAAGAAAAAAATTAGTTATACTTTAATGTTTTTTCACAAAGTTATGCTTTCGAGAGGGTGTACATTAGGTTCTTGCATTAGGGCAACAAAAAAGAAAGAAAGAAAAAGAATAAATTATAAAACAAAAGCAACAGAAACACATTCAAACTTTAGAATATTTTATTGGATAACTCATTGTTGTCCGAGTTGTTATATGGAATTTGTAAACATTCCTTGCTTCATACGGAATTTTAAAATTATTTTTTATATCTTCTAGCCCACAGCATCTTGGATTAAGACAGCTATAAAAATGCAATACGAATCCCATCAACACCTACCTGTTTTTTATTGCTTACACTATTTTATTTTCGACCATTCGTTTTTTATGCCTTACGCTTCAGAGGAATCAACCGGTATATCTCTTTCGAACGACCTTTTGCAGTTTGCTTGGCTGTGCTAATACAAATACATAAAACTTTGCTGCTGTTCCTAAGGGCGGGAGGGTAGCTCTTAAAGTTGTTATAAGTACTTTGGAAACTGTATTCTTTATGTCATATAAATATTAATATAAAATTTTCAGCTCGTGGGACATTGTAAGACTAAACGCTAGGGAAATGATATTTTACTTATTACTGAACTTACTCTGATGGACGATTGCAATAAACATTGACAGCTTGGCTTTCTTGTGGTCTTACCTAGAATGATTGCATTAGTTCCAATTCGAAGTTAATTTTCTTCTCAGGTTGGGAAAAGTTTAAGGATTGAATTAAGACGAAATTATCAATTTCCCCCCGAAGGAGAAGAATCCCAATGACATGGTTTGCAATTATTCATTTGCCTAGGTATTAGGAAAGTGACCATTTTGCTTCCTTCTGACGCAAACGGGGAAAACGTTGCGCGATTTAATTATGCATCGAAGGCGAATCCAGCGGCTGGGTTTCCGCCATCTTTAATTGCATTAAGACCCGTTTCGTCCCTTTTATCGCCACTCAATTTAATTCTTCAATTACTGTGACTGGCGAAGAGTAACAAGTTACTTAAGTGCACAGAGCAATAATTTTTCGATGTGTCTTTGCGTAATTAGATGACCAACACGAGCCCTGGATAATTTAACGGAACCCTTTCTTCGTGATGGAGTTCAGAGTTCAACTTCGATTGGAACAGCTTGAAAGTAAATTTATAATAAAGCTTGTCAGGCCTGAATTATCCCTTTCAATTCAATACCAATTGCGGAAATTGTAAAACACGTTGCTCGTTCAAGTTTTGTTTCATGATTTACGAACCTCTTGTGAATTAATAAATTTTCGTTAATTTTGTTTCTCAGCCTTCAAAATTTAGCATTTAAAAGGAATAAATGGAGTTTTTCATACGGGTTTTATATTTGTTCTGTGTTCATACAAACGTTTCAGAATTTTACATTTAAATGCAATTTTTCTGATAAGTTTGCTCAGAAAATGTTTTCCATGTACGTACTTAAAGTCACTGTGCTTGAAATAGGTACTTTTTATACTGAATTTTTTTAATCAATTTTTTAACTTATTCTTATTTTTCCAATCTTATCGTCAACTTGAATAGACTTTTATTTTCAAAGGATGTCGGTAGACGGCGCACTTTCATTTAGAATATAAATAGTTTTAAATAACGTAAGTTTAACTTAAAGTTTTATTTTGATGTGAACAACAATATTAATAAATTTACTATTACTAAAATCTAAGGTTCTGTGATTTCTGTCCCTTTATAGACTCCGTCCCTGCAAGTCATGCCCGGGAACCAAGGTAAGTGGCATATAGGGTATGCTCGATCGCGATTTCTATTGTGATTGGCTAAGCTCCGTGACGTCAGCCAGAGCCCGAATGCGAGTCTTGTTTTGCTTGAAAGCTATGGAAAAGCAGCACAAATTTCCGTTTCGTGACCTTTCACGAGCATTCGCTTATGTTTCCAAGATTGATTGGTTTCATAATCAGTTCAGGCGTAGTTCAAGTAATGGAAATGATTTACATTACCCGTTTAAAAAATAAATTATTGTTAAATTTACGTTTAAAACTACGTATTCATTGCACGATTGAATACCAATAACTAGGATGCATGAGCCACAGACCAGTCACCCGGCGGATCGTAAAAATCTCCCGGCGAATAGCACTCTCTTAAAAGAACCAGCAATTTCGTCACCGATTTTTATTTTGGAACACTATCTAGTCTTCTTGCAGTTAAATTTGCTTATCCAGAAAGAGAAGTACCATGCTACAAGTGTAAACCTGCAAAAGAAATAATATAAAAAGGCAAAAAAGCTACAAGACAGTACAATCAGCTCCACAGGGAGACAAATTAGGGACACTTCAAATTTATATAAGCATAATTTCAAGATAAAAGATATTTTATAATTTAACCAGTGTTGGTCTCATTATTTCACGTACGGCGGTGTATCTTACTCCCTTAATTATTTTAACTTGTGTACAGTGTATAATATGTAATTTTACTTGTGGCATCTAATGTTAAATTATGTCCAAAAGTAAAATTTCAGTGCACAATTTTTGTAACAATTAAATATGTTATCGATACGTACACTGGCGGAAAAAAAAAATCCCAACACTACAAAGGACTTGTGTTAGATGAATGAAATTTGGACAATATATTCAGCTATGGTATTTATTCAATTGATTCAAGTTTCAAGGTTACAACTTATAGGGGCGCCATCAGCGCCACCCTGTACATGGTGAAAAGCACGGACTTTAGTACCCGCTGTAGTCGCCGCGCTGGTCTATGCAGGCCTGCACACGTGCATGCATACGGTCGTAGAGATGCCGAATGTCATTTTGTGGTATGGCATTCCATGCCTGTTGTACCTGGATGGTCAGATCAGCGACAGTTGTTGCTGATTGTGGAAGAGCCCTGACACGGCGTCCGACCATGTCCCAGACGTTCTCGATGGGCGACAGATCTGGTGATCGTGGCCACCCTGAAGGGCATGTTGGGTTGCAGCGGCAGTGTGGGGTCGAGCGTTATCCTGTTGGAACAGCCCCCCTGGCATACCAGCCATGAATGGCAGCACAATGGGTTCAACAACCATCCGAATGTAAACATTTGCCGTCATGGTGACTGGGATAACCATCAGGGGGGTCCTGCTGTCGTAGATGATAAAATAAACGTGCATCTGCTGAATTAGACATAATTGATAATTACTATATTTATTTTTAATTCTAATTTAAGAAATGTGAGGAATATTATTTCTGTAAATCTATAGATATTTGACGAACAAATAAAAAATGTGCTTTTTAATAGATGTCTTCTTCTTTCTATTCTTTCACAATCAATCGTTGAGACTGTCGAGTTCATGATTTTTCACCTTGACTATGACGTTATGTAAAGACGACGACGACGTCGTATGTAGGCAGTCTTATCGAGTTGACATGCGTCCTGATGGAATTTGTTTAAACGAGGAGCTAACGTTGGTAGTTTGAATCCAGCGTATGGTTTCGTAACGTTTCTGGAAAATCAATGATGTCGATAATGTCCTCTCTAGTCCTCTTTTACCTTTTTGATGTTCAGGATGTTAAATCACTATACGATTTATTGGAAATTTAACCTAAGAGGAGATCAGCCTACTGAGACTTTGCTTTGTGTTCCAAGCATGTTTGTGCATACCATATTCGTACACGTCTTCAAATTTTAAACGAGTTTTTCTCGGAATCTATTATACATGGTGAGGCATTTATCTTGAGATAACTGAATATCTCGTCAGCAAGAAGTTTTCTTATTACATCAAGAAGTGTCATTACATCAAGATCTCCATGGAGATGACTTTAGGAATCGAGTGATATTCTGTCAATGGGCACGTGGTGGAATCGAAATGGATAATAATTTTTCTTCGCATCTTATTTTCCGATGAATCGGGTTTCACTAATCATGGAGAGTTGAATCGGCACAACATGCATTATTGGTCTGCAGAAAATCCACACAGGTTACGCGAAATTGAGCATCAACGTCCTGGGACTGTCAATGTTTGGTGTGGAATCTTGGGTGACAAACTGATAGGTTTCTCCTATTTTATTGATAGTACATTGGATGGACAGAAATACAGAAAAATTTTGGATCAAGACTTACCACTACAGCTCTATGAAGTAAACTTGGAAGTTAGACAAAACGTGATTTCAGCATGATGGGTGCTCGACCTATTTTTCGCTGATTGCCCGACAAATATTAGATTGCGATTACAAGGCTCGTTGGATCGGAAGGGGCAGTCGAATTAATTGGCCTGCGAGATCACCAGATCTCACTTCTCCGGACTTTTTCCTATGGGGTTACCTTAAGAAAAAGGTATACCAGATGCAACCAACAACAAGAGAGGGCATGAAGGAGCGCATTTGAAATGCCTGTAGCAATATTAAGAGAGAGACTCTTTTGAGTGCGCATCAATCTTTTATAAAGCGAATTAATAAGTGCATCGAAGTCGAAGGTCATCGTTTTGAGCATTTGTTATAAAGCCTTGCAGTCTTGTGTAAAGCCCTGAATAAGGAAGTATACTAATATTCATAGTTTTCATGTCGTGTGAACAAATTTCAAAGTTGAATATCACAAGAAATAAAGGTCCAACAGAATAATTTTTCGAACAAAAGTTGTTTTTTTTTTTTTTCGTAGATTGCGGAATAAATGAGAAAAATATAGGTTTCTATTTGAAAAAACGAAGTTGATTTTGAAATAACCTTGAACCCATTCACCGAATGAAAAATGAGCATTGCCATTGCATTTCCACCCCTGAATCAAATAACTTTTCATCTGGAACATTTTTTGCAAAAACGTCTTGCTGACGAGATATTCAGTTATCTCAAGATAAATGCCTCACCCTGTATTCCCTTCAGGTCCCTTTTCGCGTGAGCACTCACAAATGTATGCACTATGTGGCTGGTTATTTGCAATGCATACAATATTTCAAAATGTCTAAAAATTGGCCAAATCTATCAGAAAGGTAATTGTTGACCGTTACTGAAGAGAAACTCAGTTTCAGTTATTGCTATCAAAACAATTAGATGAACACATTTTCCAAAGTTTGCTATCCGTCATCCAATTGATAGTAAAATTCAAATGAACTCATCCCCAGAGAAAAATATGGAACAAGACACCCATTCCATTCAGTAATAAAAATCAAATCAACGTCCTTACATTCCATACATGTTTTTACACCAAAATAACATGTTTATTCGTTAGTTTCTTCACGTATTCTAATATTTTGAACCAATAAATTACGTATTATAATTTTCTGAATCGTTAGTTTAATTTTTTTACCTTATTTAAATGAACTAGTTTTGAATCTTACTTTTGTTACGCCAATAGCAAGACATCTCCTTCACTGTACAATTTTAATTTTTATGAAACAAGTTATCATTGGGCCAGCGTGTGCATCAGAATGTTGTCTTCTGTGAGTATTCTAACCGCCACAAATGTTCGGTTTTGATCATTTAGTGTATACAGGAGTTTTATGCAGACACACGAATATTTTTTTTTCAAAAATATGCAAGTATTTTTCATTAATTTCAACATACGAATGAAATATGAATTTGCTTATACATATTGAAACATATAAGAAAATTTAAAAAAAAAAGCAACAGGAAATTGCTTTTAATTTTTCAGTTTTTCATATCCTAATTACTAAAATTAATCGTGATCTTGTGATATTTATGAACTCGTGACAACGAGAAAAATAATAAAATATTTTTAATTATAATTTTTAAAAAAAGGTATAGGCTATGATTAATTTCCCTGTTGCTGTGATAAGATTCATCAAAGAAGGCTCTAATAAATTAGCAAATTTTAATGTAATTAATCATGAATAATAATGAATATGTTTTTTGTTCTTTCTATTAATATGCAGACTAGCTATAATCTATGTATCCAGCAAATAGTGAACATAAATAGCGTTCGATCGCCGTTCATCTTCTTGCCCATATCGTTTTACTTAAAGCCAATTGAAGTCCTATTATCGACGTCAGCAGTTTTGTCTCATTCATAGAGAAAACGACTGAGCAAACAAGAAAAAAATTTGCAACAGGCACGATTTCTTACATTGCTAATAGTTTGCTCTTCTTTTTTCTTGCTCTGTTTATCAAGTCCAATGTGATCAGAGTTCGTTGATTTATTTCCGTGTAAATTTTTACTTATGACGAATAAATATGTATACTTTGTCAATATTCTGTCTTTCACTTATGTAAAAGTATTAAACATCAATCGATAATCTTATATATTGCCGAAGATAATACATAAGAGCCGAGTTCTGAGAGTACATCTTGATACATTCAAGTAAGGGTTGAAGCTTTACATTATACTAAGGGTTGAAGGATCTTTCACACTCTATTGCATTTCTTCTCTCTCTCTCGCCCTGTAATTGTTTATTTAATATGCATGTATTTTGATTGCTTCTTTGTTATATAGACATTAAATAGTTAAAAGATTATTTAATTAAATTTCATTTCCCAAAATTGGCATCTTAAAATTGTCATTAATAATTTTAGAAATTTTTAAAGTACCCTCCTCACATTCAATGTAGCGCCTTTCAATATTAAAAATTGATTCTTTTCACCAGATATTACAGAAATGAATCTTGTAATCAACTTAAATAGAAAGTAAAAAATTCTCGCGATCGAATTAATTACTGTAAAATTAGTCGCGATCTTGTGATCAACCTAAATTGGCTCATGAAAGACAACAAATTTGATGATGAGATTTCTATTACCAATAAATATTATTAACATTTCGGTCGGCACTGGAGTAATTTTATCAATATCTCAACCAATGACTGCTATGTTGTTATTTCGTGAAGCTACTAAACATTATCACACAGGAAATGTTGAATGTTGGACGAAAATATGGAAGTGCTACATATAATTAATATCAACATCTGAGGTTTGGCGTGAAAAAATCCTCTAAAGACCTTTCATTTATTAATTTTTAACGATTATACGCCAGTAGGAAAGATAGTCCCAGCCCGCGAACTGGGTACTGCTCCAACCAGCCCTAAAGACATGTAGATAGCGTAATGCTTCCATGTCCACGGTGGCGCAATTGGTTGACGCATCTGCACGGTGAGCAGAAGGTTCCTGGTTCGATCCCAGGCTGTGGAATTTTCTTTCCTATTTTTCATCAGTAACATATAATTAATTAAACAAACAAAAAGTACCAAGTTTTGAGTTAAAAGTGGAAGTGTTGTAACATCCTTTGCCTGCCAACTTGAAGAAGCTAAGTAAAAGTTTATATTTCATAGATAGGAAGAAAAACATCCAGATCTGGATCATATGATGGTGGCAGATTTTTGGTGGATCATATGAGGTTATACACCTAGCTAAGGGACCAGCCATAAAATACGTAGTCAAAAAAAGGTGGGGCGGGGGCGGCCAAATGCCTATTTTACAATAAAAGACAAAGTATGGATAATAACATTAATACAAAAGTGTAGTTTATGGTTAAAGAATTTCTCTGTGATTTTGTATTAATATTCCCTAGCGTAACAATGTGACGGGAGGGAGGAGGAATTAGAGCAAACGTGATTCACAATTTAACCCTAATGGTTTTTAAATTTAACTAGAGAAATATCGTGTTAGTATTAACTTTAATAAAATGTTATTTGTATACACACATAATATACGAGGGTCGGCTGAAAAGTAATGTACAGTCGCTCATAATTCGCAAATGAAAAGAGAAATTGAAATGAAACCAATAAGTTATGGAAGTTCATTTTATTATCTACAAAACTTACATTTACTTTTCATACATTTACCTTTCACATACAGCTGCAGAATTCTCCCAACGGCGACCCAGTTTTCTCTTCCTCTCATGAAGAATGCCGGTGGTCTTACCTCGATACATGACCTCACGACAATTTCACTGGTGAAATAAATGCCCTTAAGCCCCTCTTTAAAGTTGGCAAATGATCAAAATAACTTTTAGCCTTGGTTAAAAATTCACTGGATACTGTCTTAAACGCGTTGACATTCGGCGCCATGTCTGTAGCCATGTTATCAGACTACTCAACAAAAAATGAATGAATGGAATTAACGGCGTCCCGTTACGTGCGACTGTGCATTACTTTTACTGTGCATTACTCCTAGCATTGTTTGTTTAGAGACTGCTAAACACGATCAAAAATAATTATAAAATTACAAAAACAACAAGCTATGCAAACTATTAGCTGGCGGTGGAATGAAAAGAGGATGATTGCAACAAAATTGAAGTATAAGCAAAGACTGTTACAGCAAATATGTACTCGCAAATCTTAGAATGCTGCGATCAGATCAGGAGCAGTCTCGTTATACTTCCCAACGGATTTTTTACCCCCACCAAGAAGATAGCGCACAACCATACACTGATGATACCGATTTACACCTTCAGCCTAAACACAAGCTTTACTCCAAGTCCCATTTAATTGTTTCTATTCTTCGATATACAACAAACTGGCAAACAGAAAATGCAAAGAATGCGGTCTTTATTCTGCTTTTAATAAAATTTTATTAGGACATTTTAAAAGTATGCATTCAGAACAGAAAAGAGAAATTTCTAACGTCGTGCATCATATACACTGAGTTAGCAAAACTCATGGGATAGCAAGCACATTGATTGATGGGCATGGCTCACGAATTCACAGGGGTAACGGATTCTGGGAATGGACCATCAGAGTTGTGGGTAGAGCTTGGACAAGTGATTAATCAGAAATGGCACGTCGTCGCGAGTTGACGTCTTTTGAACGGGGTATGATAGTAGGTGCCCGACGCATGGGATGTTCCATTTCGGCAGTGGTGCAGGAATTTGGCTTTCCCCGCTCAACTGTCTCCAAGGTGTATCGGGAATGGCTGGATGAAGGCATCACAGTCCACAACAGGCACCATACCGGGCGTCCAGCTGCCCTGAATGATCGTGACCGGCGACACCTGGGACGAATGATTCAGAGAGACAGGAGCGTAACAGTGCAGCAAATTACAGACCAGTTCAATACTGGCCGCACTAGAAACGTCTCTCGGTGGACAATCCGTCGGAATCTGCATGCCCTCGGGATTGGCAGCCGTCGCCCTACACGGGTGCCAATGCTTACCCAGCGTCATCGGACACTCCGGCGTGCATTTGCCACCAACCATCTTGGCTGGACTCTGCAATAGTGGCGTGACGTCATATGGTCAGATGAGTCACGATATCAACTGTACCACGCTGATGGGAGGCACCGTGTGTGGCGCAGACCTCACGAAACGATGGATCCCGCATGCCAACAGGTAATGGTACAGGGTGGTGGGGCGTCAGTGATGGTCTGGGATGCATTTTCCTGGTTTGGAATGGGCCCTCTGGTTATCCTGGACCAAACGTTGAATGGTCCACGGTATCGTCAACTCATCGGAGACCATCTGCACCCGTTTTTGACATTTCAACACCTTGACGAAGTAGCAGTCTTTCAAGATGACAATGCTCCACCACATCGCTCCAATGTCGTCCGCGAATGGTTCGAGGAGCATGCAGGAGAGGTCCAACGACTGAGCTGGCCAGCCCGGAGCCCTGACATGAATCCCATAGAGCATATCTGGGATGCTGTTGAAGTCAGGCTCCGGGCACTGGATCATCCGCCCACGAACGGGCAGCAACTATCTTCGGCTCTGCAGACTATCTGGTATCAACTGCCTCCAGAAGTGTACCAGGGACTTGCAGACTCACTACCACGCCGTATTGCTGCACTCCACAGGGCCAGAGGTTTCTAAATTATTCGACCTGAATTAACTTCTAATCTGGGCAACAGGTAATTTTACTGCTAGGTTGTGAAAGGACTGAGGGAAAATTTCGCGCAAAGGCCCCGAGTTGTGGAAGAACAAAGATTGGTTGCTCCAACATGACAACGCGCCCTCACACACATCGCTCGTTGTGAAGGAATTACTGGCAAAAATAAAAACAACGTGGCAACGGTCTCCCACCCTCTGTACTCTCCTGATCTAGCCCCTTGCGAATTCTACCTTTTCCCTAAAATGAAACGGCGACGTTTTGACTTCATTGAAGATTTCCAAGTGAAATCGCAACTGCTCTGTTGAACACTACAGCCTTCGACTTCCAGAGTGCTTCCAAAAATGGAAAAATTACAGGAATATTTGCATACGTGCAGGAGATGGCTACTTTGAAGGTGACAGCTGAAATTAGGGTATGTACAAGAACATTCTCGGAAATTTTGGATAGCACCTTGTATGTGTATAAATATCACAGCGTTTGAAATGCTAATAAGCATGAAAGTTATTGCTCGATGTCCTTCATTTATCACGCACAAGCAATTACATTGCATACAATTCCTCATTCTTACATGGTCATGACGAAAAACTTGTTTTTGTTACCAGATGGAACCAGTTGGTGTAATTTTTCAGCATCATCGAGTCCCTCCACACCAGGTTCCCATAGTGCATAGCTTATTGGATGCGATGTTTGATGATAAATGGTGTGGTCGTGACGGCCATCTCAACTGACTATCCAATTCTCCAGGTTTGACAACAACAATTTCTTTCTCTGACATAGTGTCAAAGACGTCGTTTACGATCTACTACCGATAGATATCAATGTCTTTAAGATTTCAGATCTATACAGCGACAGGGTAAATATAGGAAAGTGTGAAGAAAGATAATAATTGGAATCGATGTGCATTATGAAGGAGCTCTAATAATAACTTTCCGAGTTATTAACGTTTGAAAAGCCGATGACATTTTTAAGAGTCTTC
The DNA here is from genome assembly GCA_023313115.1 of Rhysida immarginata. Classification (NCBI taxonomy): domain Eukaryota; kingdom Metazoa; phylum Arthropoda; class Chilopoda; order Scolopendromorpha; family Scolopendridae; genus Rhysida; species Rhysida immarginata. The sequence goes on from JAHWFO010013848.1 coordinate 4,066,970, forward strand.
TATGCTTTGTATATAGAATAAAACTGATCAATTATTTGACTGCCTCCCTTATTCAATGCTGACTTCGTTTCGTATTTATCCGTAAAAGAAGCAAAGCAATGGAATTTTAAAAAAAATATATTTTCAATGTTTTATTCAGGGGCTAATTCCTGAGGAATTTTATTTCGATACGTTCTTTTATTTCAAAATTAACTTTAGCATCAGATGGCGGCCCCACATGTGTTGGCACTCTCGTTGGTGTTGCTGTGGTCATCGATGACGGTGGACGGCGCCTTTATAGCGGCTGACAAAGAATCTCCGGAGGAGATCCGCATCGCTGCCTTCAACATTCAGAGATTCGGCGAAGCAAAAATGAAGCAGCGAGAAGTCATCGATGTTATCATCAGAGTTAGTGACGAATTTTCTTTACTTTCTTCACTTATAAAAGGAGGTGTTTAGAACCCAAGGGGGGGGGGGGACCAACACAGCTCAGAATCTCGTCAACCGTTGCAAAGCATCAGTTATAAAAGTCAAGTCACATTAATGTGACCATTTGTTAATATCTCGGACAGCGGCTAAGCGGGCGGGGAGAGACTCAATGAGGTACTGGTAAGTGTTCACAGGGATAGTGAGCCAAACTGACTGCAGTTCAGTTGACAGCTGTTGGAGGCTACGAGGTGGAGCGAATAACCCGATTAGGTTTAAGTCCGGGGAATTTGGAGGCCAGGAAAGAACAGTAAAGTCTTCCTCCTGCTTTTCTAATCACTCACGTACAGTTCCAGCTGTATGAGATGCCGCATTTTCGTGCCGGAAGTTGTCATCATGCCCAGGAAAAACAGTGACAATGTATGGGTGTACATGGTCAGCAAGGATCGATACGTACTTAAATCGATTCATATTGCCATCCACAATGACTTAATATCATTGATAGTGCACCCGGAGAATGCCACGAAAACATTCCCAAGACCATAACGCTGCCTCCACCAGTTTATTACCGTCCACAAATGGTTGAAAGATACACAGTCGTTAACATAGGCGCTATCCCCATCCGTCTGCTAACGTTCTTTAATCGGAGTCCTATAGGGCTCCGCTGAACTGTCGTTCTGAACACACTTGCTGTAGCCCCCTGGTTCAATTGGGCAATAAGTTGCTCTACTGTAGAATGTCGATTCGCCCACAACACCGCCGCAGCCGTCGTTCCCCTCTTACATCTATGGCTCGTGGAGCAATACAATTTCCACGTCGCCTGTTTTCTATAGTACCATTTTGCTATACGCGGTACACTTTTACCACAGCAGCACGCGAACAGTTCACAAACTCCGCAATTTCTGAAATGCTGCCACCCAGGAATCCAATAATCAATCCTTTTTGTACGTCTGATAAATCGCTCCAAATCTGCATTGCAACAATTGAAATGTTTTTCGATTGCCTACACAAGTGTATATACTCACCCAATCTACCGATTGCTGACAACAATCTATCTATCGAAAAAAATCGATACTTTTCTCGATAGAAAAAGACACGTCATTTATTGCCTCATTCATGCCTTCTGCGATTGCTGACAACACAAACAGGTGGTAACATTAATGTGACTCAACTGTTTATAAATGTGGATATGCTCACTAAGACACCGCGATGATTTAATAGGAAGACTGAAGATCTTTATCTGCTAAGACTGATTTGCTGTGTTCACCTTATTGATTTGCATATGACATTTTTATCGAAGAACTTTATTATAATTTATTCCAGAAACGCTTTCAGCGACATCCCTTCTGGTGACGAAATTCTGAACTATTTTTATTTAGAAATCAAAATCTCTCTCTGGTCCTAAGAATATGCAGGCCAAATTCGATTGAGCTTCACCTACCTAATACATTTTTGGCTGTTAAGCTGTAAACACTTCCTTTTATATTGTGATCATTATGACTAGAGATGTTTCTGACTGTTGATAATATCGATATATCCATATCGAAGATATTTTGTGTGATATGATATATCTATATCCAATGAAAAAAATCAATACTTTTCTCGATAGAAAAATATTCCGTTGTCCTATTAAAAATTCCTTAGTGTTCTCTATTAAGTTTAATGAAGAATACTTATAAAGGAATTATGAAACTCGTTACTAAAAAATAATTTATTTCTGAAGCTCAATTTATTTCGTTAATGGTCTAGAGCCGTTAGATGAAGAGTTGGTAACATTAGGCGTCGAGTCGCATCATCAAGGACGCATTTTCGTAAATGGCTTCGTAATTTGGTTGTTTCCACTAGATTTAAATATTTTAGGTATTTCTTCCATTTCGCATAATTTGTTGAAAATTTTCAAGAAATTTCCAAACAAAGCTGTGGCGACTAGAACGTGACCCAGTTACCGGCAAAATATAATATCGATATATCAATTATCGACAAAAATGAATATCGATTAAATTTATTCATAAATATCGGAACATTACTAGCCTGACTCACAGATGGTCTTCGTCATTCGACATACATGTATATTTAAATTTCGGACTTTTCCAGTTCCGTCGCTTAATTCACTTTCATGTTACTGATATTAATTTTAAACATTTTTATTCTTGACTGAATTGTTTGTAGCAATCGCAAAAGCTTGCTAATACACAATACCAATGTTGTGCAGTGCATTATACCAACATTATAGATGGAGAAAAGCAAACCAAACCCTGTCTCCTCAAACCATTCCTGCACAAACCTTGCTTTGCGACAAGGAACATTGTTGTATTGATCAGGTAAGTTGCAGTCGCGAACCGTTGCCACAATGTTGAAATACAGAATTGCTCGAAAGTCAAGGTAAGTTGGAATTGTTTGTTGTTTCTACTACTGGGACAAGTTGGCCCAATCCAAAGCATTAAAATGAGCCTTACAACATGATACCGCCTCTTCCGAACTCCAAGCAGTTAGGTATAAAGTGTTTTTCGGACATCCGCCAACCCAAACTCGACTATCTAATTGTCAGAGTGTGTACCGAGATTTCTTGCTCCATAAGAGTGGTTTCATTGTTTCATAGTCCTGTTCGGGTGAGCAGTACACCATTCTAAACGTCGCTTGCCATAGATTATGCGGGTGAGGAAATTTTGAGCAATGGCACGACCATGGAAACGTAGGGTCTGATTTTCCTCGTAATTAAAATATTGTACAATAAAATATCAATACGCTGAGATTAAATTGCAATTTTCAAGAACTAAAACTAGTATCTCAAGAGAAAAAAAAATAAAAATTATAATTTATGTTTATTCGGCGAATATTTAATACAAAATTTTGAAGCAAATAAACTAAATGATAGGTTTTATTTCTTTATTTTCTGTTTTTCTTTCTTTCTTCTATCTTTCTTTCTTTTTTTTTTTTTGTTGAGATATTAGTTTTAGTTCTTGAAAAAAAAATATATTATATTGAACATCATGACAACTCTAGCTGCAAGTTCTCGGAAACTTGTTTTTTCATCACCAATGGAGAATTTTTTTCGCATATTCAGCTATATTTATTAAAGTTAAATATACTCCAACAGCAAATTGAAATAGTTCAACTTATACCAGGCGTGTTCAAATGAAACCCGTTCTAGTCAAGTAAGTGTTGTAAGAAGAAAACAGGGGATAGAAATACAAGCAAATAGAAAGTAGTATTTAATAAACAGTAACGTACACACGTTTTTCAAAAGAAGAAACCATCACGTTTAGGCATCCATCCCACTGTTTGAGGAGATAGGAAATTTTCATTAATTCTAAATGTGTATAAACATCATTCAAAACTAACCACAATTTTCAAGTAGGAAAGCATTTATGCTTAAAGTTGTTTTGGAATTTCACCTATGTCTATTAAAAGATATTTATATTTTTATGCGTAAAAGAATAAACATTAACAGCAGTGGAAATAACGCAAACGTTATCCTATGAGTTATTTAAAAATATTGATTTGCGCCCTATTTTCTTTCCTTTTCAAAATCAACTAAATTTATCAATCACTTCGAACGCCAATGTCCAGTTTCATTGCTTTTAAATATAACCTATTGTGCATCTAACCTCAGTCAATTGGATTTCATCGATTTTGCGTCTAAATTAATCATCTGTCAGGTGCGATGTTGTTAATAATACATTCAATGCTAATCCTTATTATAGCAATATCGATAATAAAAGTAATTTTGAATTTAAAATCGTATATTTATCGCTTTAATCCCGTAGCGAAAAAAGTGTTCAGTTGGATTATTTGCAATTTTGTATGAAAATGCACAACGCTTTGTCGCATGTAGATTAAGAAAATATAATAAAGTTATAAATCCATATACTTTACTATTTGTTTATAATGTTTTTTTAAAAAAAGGAAATTTTATGGAAAATATAATAATAATAAGTTAATTTTTCTTAGGCAGGTCGACCAAGATAATTTCAATTAAAAATATAAACAAAGTTAAATTTCAATATAAAATCTTGAAACTACAAGTAAGTGCACAATTTTTTTCTTAAATTAAATTTCCTTTCAAGATGGTCATTATACTCTTTATTGTACCTTTAATAAAAGTTCTATTTTCCCAAAAATTTTAAAGATAATTCAGAATTATGCACATTTACATTTTAAAATGTTAAACACTGAGTTAAATTTGCTAATGACCATGATTTTCGTGCTGTGTACGCCTGTTTTTCTCTGTCTCGAGAATAAAATTATTAAAGCGCCTATTCTGAAATAAGGCGTTTTCATCTTCTATCTTCTCGTATATAAAAAAAAATTGAGATCGCCATGGTTAACAAAACGAAAAAAGAACATTTACGTAGGCTGTTCTTTTTTTTCTCCAGGAAGCAGCATTATCAATATCAAAATGAGTGGCATTTTTTAAAAGTTTTGTGATTAGTCTGTAAAACTACCTGGTTTTAGTGGCATTGTGTCATCTTCTGGACACATGAGCACTCCCGCGTCCGTGAAAATTGCCACAAAAGAGGAGCATTAAGCCGTTACAATAGAAGTTTTTCTTCCATTGAGAAAAAATAACGTTTTCAACGCTTCAACAAGCTTACGGTGAAGGCGTTCTGCCCGCTCTATAGCATTCCGATACTAAAAGAATTGATGTACACTCACATGCCAAAAGTCATGGGATAGCACCTAATAACGTGTGGGACCTCCTCTAACCCGGCGAAGTGCCATAGTGTGACGTGGCATTGATTCCACAAGTCGGTGGAAGACATCTGAAGACATTGCCAACCATTCCGACTGAAAAGCTTCCCACAATTGCCCATTATGGAGCCACCACCGGCTTGCACAGTGCATCAGAAGCATGCTTGACAGCTTGTGTCCATGGCCTCATGGAGTCTTCGCCACATTCGAGCCCTACCATCAGCTCGTATCAGCTGGAATCCAGACTCATCAGACCAGTCACCCGTTTCCAGTTGTCACATATCCAGTCGATATGTTCATGGGCCCAGGAGAGACGTTGCTGACGATGTCTTGTTGTTAGCAAGGTCACCCTCGTGGGTCTTCTGCTTCCATATCCCATGGACACTAGATTTCGTTGCACAGTTCGCATCGATACAGCTCTGGTATCACCCTGGTTAAAATCTGATGTCATTTGGTGTAGTGTCAGTTGCCTGTTAGCGGTGACCATCCTACTCAGACGCCGTTGGTCCCAATCATTGAGAAGGTGTGGTCGACCACTGCGTTGTCCATGGTGGGAGGTAATGCCGTCAAGTTGGTACTCTCGGTAGACTCTTGAAACTGTAGACTCTTTGGGATGTTGAATTCTTGAGCCACCTCCGATATTGAATGACCCATACGTTGTGCTCCACATATCAGGCCACTTCGAACTCTGATAGCTCTCGTCGTGTAGCCATTGTCACACTGAATACCTCGCCCCTTACTCATGACAGTGTAACTAAACCTACTGACACTGATTTGCATCTTTATACTGTTTGCACATGATGCTGCTGCCATTTGAAAAACAGTCCACTACTATCCCATGACTTTTGGCATGTGAGTGTATTACAGTAGTTTTATTAAAAAAATTTAAAACCCTCATTTCTCTTCCTGTGAACTGTGAAGGCAGGAATAAATCTGAAACCGGTTAGTTTATTTCTTTCCAATTCTATCGTATTGTAAGGCATCAGTATTTTCGTTCAAAAATATTATACGATATTTAATTCAATAATTACACTAATTATTCAACGGCCTCCACGGTGCAAGGATTTCCAAGAAGACTGAGAAGCAATAGTAAAACAAGATGGATTTGAATATTTCGCACTGCACTCTATCCAAGTGGTTGAAGTCTTCATCACGAAGAGTTTTCCGTTATCCTTGGCCCCGTGTCATTTTTTTTTTAGTTTCCCTAGCTGAAATCACACATAAAGGAATAAAAAATTTTATCTCTGCGACCGTCATTATAAAAGCGGAAGCGATACCCAAGGAGGAGGTACACACTGTATTTGAGAACCGGCAGAAACATTTAGGAAAAATCCACGTGCCTATTGATCCTGAATAAATAACTTACTATTTAAAAAATCATTCTTAATCTGCTTTGAATGATTTTTTTTCCTAAATCGTTTTCAATTTTAATCATAATATTTTCAATTGGAATCAAATAATTGTTCCACAATTGGCTATTGTTTTTTTTAATATTGGAATTTATTTTTCAATTGGAAATGAACCCAAGGAAATTGAGGGTCTTTAATAATTAAGTAATAATTATTCAATTACTGAACAATCTCTTTATAAGTTTTACAAAGGCTTTACACATTAAGTTTATCTCGGGTATTTATGGTACGACGGAATTTTCTTTTGTGGCATACGTCCCACTTGCAATAGTTTCTTACATCTCTTGTGTCACAGCTACTATTGGGTAGCAATGAGTTGATTTGCAGGTAACGTGGTACTAACACCCGATCTTTAACGATCTCTCAGATGATAAGTTGAAAATGTGCCAGATTCGGGGAACGAGATGTCCACTTAATTGGGTGCACTCCGATTTTTCAGACTTGGGGAAACTGATTCGAGATATTCGCGCATTTTTCCAACTGTATGTCGAGAGGAAGGAAGTCCTTTAAGTCATTTTCATGTTATGGACATGAAAGAAGAAAACCATGAAGGAAATTCGTGTTAATTTAATGGATTTAATTATTAAAGCCAGACGATCTAGCCGCTGGCATCGGTAACTCTGCTTACCGTTGGGAATTAAGCGATATCCTAAAGGAGAATATATTATTCGAATCTGTGAATTTACTTCTATATTGTAAAACGCAAGATGTTGAATACGTCATTCTGTGGTTAGATTTATTTTTCTTAATTTAAATTCTTGACGTTTTTAACGTGTCACGATTGGGAAATACCCACATGGACTAGGAAAAACAAACAGAGCCAATCAGGAAATAATAATTTTGAGCCAATCAGGCGGATAATCGTGCTTGACTGGTTTCTTTGACGATATGACGAAAAATGACGAAATATTTATATTTACTAAGTGCCATTACTAAGATTAGTTCCGATGCCAACATCTAGAAGATAGCACTGTAAAAGCATTTGGAGTTTCGCTTCCTGGTCGTTTTCTTCCATGGTTATGGAATAAGGAAACGTGGAATATATTCGGATACAAGATTATTGATGATGGTCTCTCCAATAAAATACGTGCAAAAACACGTTCACCTTTTGAAATGTCACATATTCCAGGAGGCCCATGTATATTTTCGTTAGCCCAATACCTATTGTTGTAAATGGTCTTAACAGCAATACGAAACAAATACAGTATATGTATCACTGAATCCACCTCCTAATTATTGAGTATACAGGGTGATTCAAATCGTGTGTAAAACATTTTAAGGGGGTATTATAGAAGTCAAGGTAAACACAAAAAGTCCTATTAACATGGGTCCAATTTTTATTTCTTTTCAAGTTACAAGAAATGTTCAAAGTGGCCTCCTTGAGCCTGAATGCAGACATTGCATCGTCGAATAAGTGACTCGTATACGTTTGTTATTACCTCATGATCACGTCTAATTTCGTCAGCCGAAGCTATTTTTCTGGCCACTAATTGTGCCCGTGTATCTATCTGGACACTGTACACCATTTGTTTCAAATGTCCCCACAGATAGTAATCCAGTGGATTAAGGTCCGGTGAGCGAGGTGGCCATGCTATGGGCCCATTGCGCCCAATCCATTTGTTAGGGAAGTGCATGTTAAGCCATTCAGTATCAACTCTACCAAAATGAGGAGGGGCCCCATCGTTGGAACCCCATCTGTTGACGGATTGCAAGAGGTGTATCTTCTAAGAGTTCATGCACTCACTACTTGAAAAGAAATAAAAGTTGGACCCATGTTAATAGGATGTTTTGTGTTTACCTTGACCTCTAACTTGTATAATACCCCCTTAAATTGTTTTACACTTGATTTGAATCACCCTGTATAGGGTTAGTCTGAAACCCTGTCACAAACTTCGTATGCGTACTCCCCATGGCCAAATAAGAAACAAATGTCCTAACAACATAGATCTGAAACTCAACCGTTAACGAGAAAAATGTGGGTGTCCGTGTGAGGTTTGTTTTAAAGATATTGTTCCAAATGACGTCCATAAGCTTCAACATTGGCGTGCAGACGTCTCCGAAACTAACGGCGAACACGTTCTAACACTCCTGTGCGGTTCCTAATGGCATCAAATTCGGCGATAATGCGGTCTCATAGCTCATTCACATCCTGGACGGGTTTGCGTACACGCTATCCTTAACATGCCCTCACAGATAGATATCAAGACAAATGAGGTCGGGAGAACGAGGAGGCCATGCCAATGGCCCCGCACGTCCAATCCTTCTTGCGGGAAAGCGGTCATTCAGAAACTGACGTGTAACCAACCTCACAGGGGCACCCACATTTGGACGGCATTTTTCTCGTTAACGGTTGAGTTTCAGACCCATGTTGATAAGACATTTGTTTCTTATTTGGCCACGAGGAGTACGCCTGCGAAGTTTGTGACAGGGTTTCAGACTCAATCTGTATAACATCAGCCCACGTTTGATTAGAATTATTCTTTAATAAAAAAAAATTAACTACGAGATACTAGTAAATGAATATGAAATAAAATCCATTTCTATTTCTTAACGAACTTGTTCAAATATATTAATCTAATTTATAATTTATATTTTAATCTGAACTATACAGGGAAAGTTACATAATTATTAGAGATTTCTGAATCAAGCATAGTGTATAGTTGCTGCAGAATAACAGCTTGCAACAAACTGCTGAAACTTCTAGAGCCTTTTAAGGCCATTACCTTCGTTTTTTTCTGAAAAACTTTTCTTTAACATATCATATCTTATGGGAAGAACATTCAACGGAAACAAATTTATTGATTTTGGGCACCACTAAATAATTTTAGTCTTCCAGTAAGACCGAAGCTATTTGAAAACCGAATTTACTGAAAAAATAATTAGAGAGATAACCTGAGTTTCAACTTTATTCTCTCTATCGCTATAGAAAATATAAACAATACAATTTTTGGGGTTGCTTTTGCTACAAAGCAGATTGTGTTAAAGTGCGGGGATGGGGGTTGAAAAATAGTACAAAATATTCCCTATCCTATGTAATAAATCGTTTACTTCAAAAGTTTAATTCTCGTATTGAACTTATTTTGGATTTCTCTTTGACCCTTTCGTAGAGAACAAGTATGCTACGAATTTGATGAGATCGTCAATAATTACATTTGAAAAATTTGCAATTATTTCTAGAGAAGAAAAAACCTATTTTGAATTTAATTTTTCGTTCTTTTTTTTTATACATTTCAGATTTTGATGAGATATGATGTTGTGTTTATACAAGAGATTGTGGATAAACAGGAAAGAGTGCTGGATGATCTGGTCTCAGAACTTAACAGGTTGATAATATTTATTAAAACCGCTAAGAAATAAATAAATTTATAGTAAAATTTAATAAGTGATATGACAACGAAAATTTAATGCTAATAACTTTAAACTTTTTAAATTTCGTAAAATTAAACAATTTTTGAACTTTATTATTTTTTTTAATATAATTAGCCGGAGCTAAAAATATTGTAAGAATGTTTTAATGCGTATGTTTTTAATTTCAAGAAATTATTGTATGATACTGCATACTCAAAGACATCGTTTAAAGCAGCAATTCCTAATCTGTAGTCGCAGCCTAATCGTTAACAAGAATAAATATATTAAATCAAAATATGTACATGTATATCTATAATTAAATTAATACATTTATTTTGTATCTTAAAATGTAACAACATTTATTTGTTAATAATTTATTGAAAATTGGAGTGCTAAATTGAAAACTCATTAGTAATGTAAACTGCATTCTAACACCTGAAGCAAGGATTAATTAACCCTAAGTTTTCCAATCTTTTTAATATTGTGTACATTGGCTGTGATCCATACTCGATATTAAAAATCTATCGGCACAATATAAGATAAAATCAACTGATAGCGTAGGGAGTTAACTCATTATCTCCTTAATTTCTATGATTTATCTGAAATTTTAGCACAGGGGGTCTTTAACTAAAGTGTTTAGAATTTCCTAATGGTGATTAAATAACTATCCCTACTCGATGACAATTTAAAATAAAATGTATAAACCCTTTTTTCCAATGTACATATGTTTGTCCGGTTTTAAAATAAGTTATAAAATTAAAATTTAACACCACACAAAATGTATTACAAAATTGTGGTTTTTTAATACTACCACAATGATGAAAAAAAAATCTAAAAATTGAGATAAGTCTCTGAAAAACAAATCACTCGTCGGATCTTCGGAGTCAGGACTCCTGGTTGCTGAATGATGGTAGCAATTGCTATCGAAAGAATTCTCCAGCTTTTCAATCTATTTTTGTTGTGGAAAAAGAGTTTTTTATTTATTTTTACAAATATTACCCTAAAATGAAGGAGAACGGGGAACCACTAATCCACATAACGAATCTTTATTGCGACGGATACGTATTTCAGCAGCCACGCTGCCTTCTTCAGCATCCGATGGAAGCTTTAGATCAGAGAAACAACGTTGTGTGGATTAGTGGTTTCCCCGTTCTCCTTAATTTGATGTCCATCCACAGTATCTGGCCCCTCGGTATTTTGTTTGCAAATATTACCTTATTTGTTTTATGAATTACTTTTTATTTTGGACAAAACTGATACAGAATTCATATCAAGTAATCACTACAGCATGGAAAACACGTCTAATGGTTAACCCATATATCCGCCTTTTTGACCTACAACTGCTTGAAGTCGCGTCTGTACATTGGTGATGACTCTCCGACACAAATCTTCAGAAATCGCGCGGCATAACTCCACAATGATTCCTGTGTCTGTGGGTATCTGAAAAGGGTTTCCTATGCTACACCGTTTCTTTGAGAAAACCCTAAAGGAAGAAGTCACGTGGGTAAATGTCCGGACTGTGGTGTGGCCACATCCGACCACCTTCATAACTTTCTGGAAATCTGTCCGACATTATACGAAGGCCAAATCAAGCTAAAGCTGATACTCTCAATATGAACAACCATATTCAGGACATGATTCCCACTCTGTGACTGATATATCTCTATTGATATAGCTACAGTTGATGAGGAATATTGAAGAGGCTGTAAACAGTTCCTCAACTCTCTCAATCCATCTATGAAATATTTTTTAATATAGATATAAATAATTCAGTACTCATAGTCTATCTTTGATATTCTAAAATATTAAGGATGCAATGTCGAATTTTCTTGGGCAAACCCAATGTGGATACAAAATTCCAATGCGAGCGTTTTAAAGAATTCTTTTCGTTTTTCCATAGAGAGTATTTATGCTAAGGCTTTTTTATGTGTTCATACATATTCAAATTTAGATCTGTAAAATTTCATCAAACAAACAGCCCAAGCAACGCCGGACATATCAGCTACTCTAATTAAAAACCCAATGAATGTTGGAAACGTTTCCTCTTAAAACTATAAAATTGTCTCTCTCTATTGTAAACGACCATTTTTGCGTAGTTTTTCAAAAATTATTTTAACTAGCCATATGTTTACCTGTTCAAGCTACAAGGATGTAACGCCATTCATCATGACACAACCCGTTGACTACAGATGAGAGCTTATGAAGAGATTCAGCGCCCGCATTCACTATTTATTATTCCGTTCGCGACCCGTCTATCTCATAATCGCGTTCTTTACGCAACAGATAGAATTGAATTGCCCCCACAAATCTTGATCAGATTCAAAATCCCGCAAATAGATGCTGTCTTCACCATTCGTCTCTGTCCCTTGAACTCCGCATCGCACCTTCATCCCTAAAGATGCCGAGCTGCATCTTAATAATGAATTTGTGAAGGGAACAAAGGAACAGACTATGAGAAATTGGTAAAGGCACAGGAATATGATTTTGAAAATTACACGTACCGAAAAGAGAAGGAGCTCATCTTGGGGGATAATTAACAGTAATTCAAGGAAAACAATACTTAAAACCTTCTATAGTTTGCATTTTTAATTTTAAAAATGTTTGCTTTTCAGTCGTAAGAAGTACTTCTACGAATATAAAATCAGTCCCAGAGTAGGCAGATCTTCGGCTAAAGAACAGTACGCCTACATATTCAGGTAAATAGATTTTAATATTGTCTTCATATATTGAATTTATTATGTTGAATTGTATTAATTGCTTTTTAAATACCTGTCTGCAAAGAAAATTTAAGTTTCGTTTAATTTAAAATTGTGAAGGTTATATGAATTTTTGAAATTCACCTGCTTGTTAAAAGAATGGATCACCCGGTCTCGTATTCGAGCAAAGAAAAATTTTTTTCGGCACAAAACTAGTATGAAATAAGTTATTACATGTAGTTTTTACATGGAGCTTCCCAATTTGCACGGTAATTAGTTATATCAAATTAAGTTCATATGTTGCAAAGCTCGCACATTCAAATAAAGCTCACAGGTTCTCTTTTATTTATAGTTTTGTGATTGATTGATGATAAAAATTGTTGCTCAGACAACAATTGTCAGGTGACTTTTCAGTTCCAGTGTGTCAATGTCGTATATTAAAGATAGACTCCGAATCAATGACGTATATTAAAGATAGACTCCGAATCCTATTGTTGTAACTTGAAGCAAATTGGGAAGCTCCATGCCCAGAACTGTCATGGCTGAAAGTGAGTGAAGTTGATGCAAAACACATGGCTAAACACGAGAGTAGCTGATTAATAATTCTTTCACACGCCGATCACGGAGTGATAAGTTTATCTTTTCGTTTCCTTTGTATTTGAAATATTTTATTATATTTTATAAACAATTTTTCGATCATGGTTTCAATTTCAATTTCGTTTCGATTGTCTTTCAGTTACGTATTTTCATTTTAGTTACGTATTTTTGATTTATTTTTGTGGAAAATGATTCCTGATCCTTTTTCTTGTCTGTTTGTACAGTTGTACGCAAAACAACTTTGAATAATGGTTTTGAATTAATTATTCCTCGGGCCCAAAATCTTCAAAAACAAAGCAGCCAGACAGCTAATTACTCCACGGCTCACTCCTGCCCAGAACTATCATGGCTCAATTTGTTTCACTTTTTGCCGCTGTTAACAATAGGATTCGGAGTCTATCTTTAATATACGTCATTGGCCTCGGGTGTGTACTTTAAGCCAGCGCCAACAATCCTTAAACGTGCACAACAATGCAAAACTATTTCCGTGACGAACTCACATGTACTCCTTTATTTATAGTTGGATTGGATGGTTTTCCCCTAACATGGAGGTGACCAAGTATTAGATTTTGACGCGAAAATGTCAAAACTCTATGATTTTTTAACTAGAAAAATACTGAAATTGGCCGCTACAATTAAATTGGTGTTATCTCTCAGTAAAAAAAATGGTGAAAATCGATGATTTACACCTTCGTGAGTATTCCTTGTAAGTGAATCTTTACGTAATTTAAGTATGTATCAGATCGTTGCATATCAAATGTCGGATTTCGAGGTGGGTTCTGCGCTTCAGCACGGTTTCCACGTTTAGTAGCAAATACCCATAACAAAGTGGTATATTCCCAGAGATAAACCTATCAGCGACCAGCTGCCTGAAATTTGCATGTCTGCGATGATATTTAATAGCGTTTGAACCCAAGCGAAGATAGTCATGACTTCATGTGAATTACGTGTGATAATGCATTACGAGTTCAGGTTGAATCACGCTGCATCCAACGCCTCTCGAAACATCAATAAAGTATTCGGTGTAGGCACCATAAACGAACGTACTGTCCAACGTTGGTGAAAATTCCGGGCGGGAGTGACGGATCTGGCAAATGAGCCACGCGGCAGACGGCCCAACGTGTTGAATGACGCTGATCTGAAGCAATCTGGGGAAGAGGACCCGTCAAAAACTGTTCGGGGCCTTGCAAGGGATCATGCTGTATCAGCGTCGACTGTCAGTAGACACCTTAGGATCATCGGCAAGGTGAAAAACCAGGACAAATGGGTTCCACACGAACAGTTTGGTGGAACATCCGTGGTGTAATGCATTACAGCTTCCTGCAGCAGGGGGAGACGATCACCGCTGCGACCTACTGTCGTGAACTGCATCAGCTACAACCTGCACTTATGCATCGCAAAGGCCTCCTTCTGCCGCATGACTTCGCGCGTCCGCACGTTGCACGAACGACCGTGCAGGCGCTGCAGGCTCTAGGCTACGAGGTGCTTCCACACCTCCCGTACTCTCCGAACCTCTCCCCTACCGACTACCATCTTTTCCAGAACTTGGACAATTTTCTCCGGAGGAAACCATTTCTAACCCAAGCAGATGTCGAAAACGCATTCCGGGAGTTTATTGAGTCCCGTGACCATGGATTCTATCGGAGAGGGCTCAAGAAGCTGCCAAATCGTTGGCAACAATGTTTGGATTGCAATGGGGGTTATTTCGAATAGCACGTGTGAAGGTGTCCTTTCTAGAGGGCCATTAAAGATGACCTCTGCAATCCGACATTTGATATGCAACGACCTGATAACAAATAACCTGTTCTTTCATGGTTAAAATATTAAATTCAAATTCTTGCTCGTAAAAATTCTAATTGGTGCCTTTTCCTCTTTAAAAAAAATGTTGCTCCGTTTTACCTGCATGATTTCATCAAGATCAAGCAAACACTATTTGATGACTTCAGGGAAGTACATATGGACATATTGTAACAGCTAGTCAGCGAAAGGCGTGGTCCCTGGTTCGATTCCAGGTCGCGGAATTTTTCTATATTGTAATTATGACATGTTTGAAATCTATCTTCGTTCTGATCACTATCTTCTCTTAAACTATTTGGAAGTGTTCAAGTTCTATTTTTAATTTTAAATTAATTATTAACAGTTGTATAATTAAACCATAAATATGAGATTACCTTGTCATACAGGTTAATAATTTAATCAACCACATATTATGACAATGAACGAAGCTGTAATTCCGTGAACAATAAAAGTATCTTGTGAAAATTTCATAACATGCAGTTTGCAATCAATTTATTAGATAAGATAAATTGAAAATTGGTCATATAAAATATGAAGTTCTTGTTAATTTTTTTCAGGTTTTTGGATAATTTTCATTTTAGATTTTTTTGGCGATCTAGTTCAATTTTTTAATGTTATAAACGAGGTTACACGTAAATTTGAGTGAATTTTAATCACTTTTGAAATATATTCTCATAAAATTTTTGATTACAATTCTTGATCTTTCAGAAATGCTACGGTCAAAGCAGTTAGTTCCTCTTTGTACGATGACAAAGGCGACTTTTTCGAAAGGGAACCATTCATCACAACATTTACGGTCAATGGACGCCAGTCAAAGAGTATAGTGAATCATGAATGTTTGCTATTTTTAACAATTAAAATTTTTTAAAATTAAACTGGTTTATTTAACTTTAGATAAACTTCAAAATTTCACGATGATTGGAATTCACACAAAACCAACAGCAGCCGTAGAAGAGCTTCAACATATGAATCAACCTGTGGAATCTGTTGAAGGAAGGAATCTTAAAGTAAGACGTAAAATAATGTAGGTTAGAAAATTTCATTGTTTCTTTGGTAAACCATTTTTTTAAATAAATTTTGAAGTTACAGTCTTCTAACAACATGTAAATGACGAGCGAATATTTCATTTTTTTATATTTTAGTTTATTTACATAATTTTATTAGTAAGTTTGCTAATACAGTGGTCGTGATGAAATCCACGAACATTCTTTTTTCCAGAAATGTATAAAATCCCATAAATAAACTCGTGAAATGCTTACGTAGTTGGGGTGGAGTTGTGATTACAAGTGCTGACTTTTAAATGATCGGACCTTTTTTTCTCGTTATTCATCACACGGCCTTTTTAATAATTTTTTAATAATTCAAATAAACCAAAAAAAGCCTGCTCATAAATTTGTTATTGACTGTTTAAATTATTCGTAACCTATGGCCCACCCTGTACTTTTTCTTCCCTCAAAAATTTATTTCTTGAAAACATTATTGGGGTCAAGGGAAGTAAGTCTCGTCGTCAAGATTTTCGGTGACCATACTTTTCTCGGGGCCTCTGATTTCGTCTAGCTTATCGACCTTGATTCGGTTGGTGGTTGACTTGGCAATATCAAGTTTACTGGCCGCAGGTGGAAAGAAGGCTGATGGGTTCATTGCAAAAGCAAGCTGAATCTTTCTCATCTTCTTTGAAGAGGCTTTTACTGATGGGCGATCACTCGGCTTCTTATAACTAGCATTTCAGATTAGCTTATATCTGTTAGCTGTTTTAATATATTGAGCTGCCACTTTATTAGGTACACCTGACAAAATATGCAAATTGAGTGACTGGCTGATTTGCATGTCGCATGATCACAACTCACGGTATAAATATCCTGAAGCAACTTTTCTACAGTTAGTTAAGCGTGAAACCATAAATGAAACAACTATAGCTTTTTGCTTCATGGGGGAAACCAGTGATCTAACTGACTTCCAGACGAGCTGGAATGAGCATTTCAAAAAAAAAAGCGAGTCTCCTGAACTGTTCACGGATCACAGTTTCAAGGGTTTATCGAGAGTGGGAGAAGGAAAAATATATGTAGTCATCGTGACTCCTGTGGACGGAAAACCCTTGTTGATGAAATAGGCTAAAGGCGAATGTCAAGGCTTGTGCGGGAAAACAGAAAGGCAACAGTCGAACAAATTACTGCTCATTACAACTCAGGTAGCCAGGAAACAATATCAGAACGGACAACTAGTCGCACTTGGCTCGATTGGGTTACCAAAGCCGAAGACCATCTCGGATACCAGTGTTGTCAGAGAAGAACAAGAAAGCGTGCCTCCTGTGAATACAGCAGCACAAGGATTTGACCATAGAAGATTGGGAAAAGTTTGCCTGGTCAGACTAATCTTGGTTCCTGATGCATCATGTTGATGGAAGATTTAGAATAAGGCGAAAACAACATGAAGCCATAGACCCCTCATGTCGGGTGCGAACTTTGCGATTGATGGAAACGGAATACTGGTGTGGAGAATGTTTTCTTGGCACGAATTGGGTTCTCTAATATTTGCAGACGGTCGTTTGAATACCAAAGCATTGTTCACTCCTTCATGCTCACACTTTATCCGCACGCAGATGGCTCTTTCCAGAAGTGTAATGCACCAGCACATTGGGCGAGAATCAGTATGGATTGGTTCCAGGAACATGACAGTGAGTTCTCCTTGTTGCAGTGGGCGGCTCAAATCCCAGATCTCAACCCCAATGAACATCTTTGGGATGAGCTAGAAAGGACCGTTCGTTCCTTGCCTACATCTCTATCGAATCTCCGGGAATTACGTGAAATTCTCATGTCCTCATGGGCCAACATTCCTGTTGAACATTTTCAGCTTCTCGTTGAATCCATGCCCAAATGAATACAGGCGATTTTGAGGGCTAATGGAGGTTCAACACGCTACTAGGTGGGTGTAGGCCTACCTAATAAAGTGGCAGCTCTCTGTATTACTTGTGGATGTTTTCTTTCTTTCTTTCACAAAATGTTCGATGGTAAATTTAATGGCGCGGCCCCAGATACTTTCATAGTAATAAAATACGTATGCTTCATTCTCTCGTCATTTTCGACTGATACTTATCCCAGAAATAATTTCTAACATCAGATATTTTAATCAAAAATTTGACTCGTTTCCTACAGAAGATGATCCCGCCTAAGTAATGGTTGTTTGCCCTCTCTATTCTACTATAAATTATAAGTTTCACTAATTATAATTAATCACTAATTTGAATTAAAATATTTGTTACAGATTTTTATGCATTCAAGTGTTTGGATAATAAATGTTTCATCGTAAATGTGGTATTTATAATCAAGTGCTATTGTTAAATGTACAATGTACCCATTCTTTTTTTTTAAATGTTAGAATATCATGATTCTTGGAGATTTCAATGGCGACTGTGACTACGTCCGTAAAAAGCACTGGCCAACGATCCCGTTATGGAATCAGTCGTCCAAGTACGAGTGGCTCATTGCCACCGGCGTCGATACAACAACCAAAAGCACAGTCTGTGCATACGACCGGTAAGAAAGAAGCACAGTTTGCATTTACTTATTTGTTATAAACGGCATCAAAGTTATGTTTTTAATATTAAGCAGCTATAAAAATTTCACCAGTAATTATCACCTTCTCGAAATGTATTTTAACAGTAAATAGCATAAGGGTTGCGTACATGATGTTTTTATTATTAGTGACTCAAAAGTGCGCAGCTAAAGCATTTGGGCACCACTGCTCTAAAAGAAAAAGTTTTGAAAATTTCTCAGCGGCATATTAAACCCGTTGAGAAAGCGTGGTACTACGTTATCATAACGGATGTTAATTAAAAGCATCGTTACTGTATTCGCGAAGTCAGTCGTACCGTCGCCAATTTTTTTTTCGAATTTTATGATTTAGACTTCAGATTCGGATACAGCATAGAATAAAAGTTATAATATTTCGAATTTTAACTTTAACCGCCATTTTGACCAAGCCGGCCAGGTGGCCGAGAGAGCTAGGGCATAGGCTTTCTAGTTCTCGAGTCCGCCTGGTTGTGGGTTCGAATCCCGCCGTGGGCATGGATGTTTGTGTTTGTCTCGGGCTGCGTACAGATATAACTTGTGTAAAAGGCGCAAAATGACCTAAGTAGTCGACGCCAAATTTGACCATGTTCGCGAATATCTAGCACATGTGTGTCCATTATAACTTTTACTTATTTCTTTTTGATGCTCTATCCGAATCTGAAGTCAAAATCATAAAATTCGGAAAAAAAATGGAATAGATCGAGCAGCTTTGCAAATCCAGTAACAATTTTGAAAGGTGAATAATTTTCTAATATTTGGAAAAGTTGAAGCGCTGCGTTAAACCAAAGTAGGTGGCTGCGTTTCAATGTTTAAAAAGTAATACGAGGGTGGGCTGAAAAGTAATGCCTCTATGTCTGTAACTTTTTTATTTTTTAATCGATTTTCAAAATTCTTTTTGTATCTGATACTCACATTTCTCCTCTATGGAATGCACTATTCATTTTTCGACATAGTCCCCATCCCTTTCCACGCATTGTACCATCGCGTGACTAATCAGGTGAACCCGTCGGAGAGGAATTCCGGGGTTGTCGTCGACACGAGGATTGAATGGCAGCTTTGGATCCTCTTCTGCAGCACGATAACGCCCGTCCGCACACGATCGCCACACATCAGAAGGGGTTGCAGCGCCTACAGTTCAAAGATGAAAAACTGCAGTTCAAAAATGAAAGACTTTGCACCTTGCGACTTTTCACCACTTCCCAAAGAGGAAAGAGCACCTTAAGGGGCATGAGTTGCGTTCTGACGACGAGGTGAAACCTGCCGTTCGGTCTTGGTGTCGACAACAACCCCGGAATTCCTTTCCGACGGGTTCACCCGACTAGTCACGCGTTGGTACAATGCGTGGAAAGGGATGGGGACTATGTCGAAAAGTGAATAGTGCATTACATAGAGGGGAAATGTGAGTATCAGATACAAAAAGAATTTTGAAAATCGGTTAAAAAATAAAAAAGTTACAGCCATGGAGGCATTACTTTTCAGCCCACTCTCGTACAAAGGTGAAAAAATAATTAACATGCTTTTATTAGTAAATGTTCACCCTTTTAGTTCTGTTATAAAAATTAAGTTTATACTTTCAATCTTATATACAAGATATTAATAGGCGTAGTCCTCTCACTAGTTACAAAATAGTTGAAGCACCACGACATTTACCACGAAACAATTGAAGCAGAAGATATTTTCGCATTAATTTCAGCTCAATTAACAAAACAACAAGATAAATTCCTTGAAATACATAATGGAAGCTTCAGTGTAATAAAAATTTGCACGGTTTTGCTTGTATATGTAGTAGTTTTAAATGAACCAGATCATACAATGAATGTGAATGTTTTTGTTTTGTAAAAATGGGTCGAGGAAAGTGTTCATCGGAAGAGATGCCAAAAGCAATTATTGAAACAAAGAAAAACAATCGGAAAGACCCATAGCAATATAACTACATGTAAACAACTCTACTGTTCATCACTTCATATTAGATTGTAAAACAAAAAGCCAGAGTTTTATACCTAAGAAATAACTTGCCATCCAAGTAAAACCTCAGAAAGATCATCAAATACGAGGGGCGTTCAGATTTGACCTGGACTTTATTTTGTGTAAAATAAGAACACTACAAAATAAACACACACAAACACACACACACAGACAACAGTTATTTCTCAAAGAACTCTCATTGCTTCTCTATACATTTTTTCCAGCATTCTTCAGGCTGATGTCGAAACCACCTCAGGACAGCCTTTTTCACTTCTCATTGGAGCCGAACCTCTGCTCTCCCAAGAACTCTTTCAATGGTTCAAAAAGGTGATAGTCGCAAGGAAAGAGATCCGGGCTGTATCGAGGATGTGGTAAATGTCCCATTTGAGTTCCGTCAGTATGTCCATAGACAGTTTGGCTGTGTATGGTCTGGCATTGTCTTTCAGAAAACAAACACCACTGGAAAGGAGTCCTGCTCGCTTTTTCCTTAGTGCCGGCTTCAGGAACGTCCTCAAAATGTCACAGTAGTAGGGTGCATTTATGGTTTGACGTTCTTCCAGAAAATCGACATGAATGATACTCTTAATGTCCCAGAATACAGTCGCCATCATTTTCGTTGCCGACGGTGTTATCTTGAATTTTTTGGGCCGTAGTGAGTCTGTTTGTTGCCACTCCATGCCCGCACGTTTGCTTTCAGGAGTATGGTGATGAGTCCATGTCTCGTCGGTGGTCACAATACGCCTTAGGAAGCTATCACCTTACCTGTCATATCGCTGCAGCAGCATGGAACAGATCTCCGCCCGGGTGGTTTTATGATTCTCGGAGAGTTTCTTAGGGATCCATCTGGCACAGATCTTGCTGAATTTCAGCTTATCGTGGATGATGGTCTCCACTTTGCCAGTGCTGCTGTTCTGTATTGAAGTCAATTCTCGGACATGAATCCCCCTGTTGTCCCTTATCAGCTCATTTGTTCGTGCGATGATGCCATCACTGACAGCAGTTGCTGGCCTTGCCTTATGAGATTCATTGCCGGTGGATTCTCGCCCTCCTTCAAACTTTTGGCACCAAGCAAAGACGGATTGTGGAAAAACTTGATGATTATTCGTTGTTCCACTTTGGTCGACACATCGCTGTCCACCATTTTGTTTAAACAAACAATTGGTTGTCATGGCAACCGGATGAGTGGTGCTGCATTTGCATGACAGGCGGTAGTTGCCATCCCAACAATGTTACAACAATGAAATTTACAAAAAATAAAATCCAGATCAAATTTGAACGCCCCTCGTAACACAGAAGATTGATTGCGATCTTTGGATGCTGTGGATCACGTGCACGTGACATAAAGCACGTGAAATGATGCGAATACATCCGCATTGTTGTGTTTTATTTGAAAACAGTAAATGTCATGAAAAAATGTCTCCGAAAATCGAGGAGAAGGTTACATCACTGCCCTTTCCGACGCTAATTACAGCTATTCTGCCGTAAAACACGAAATTTCTGTTTCGAAGGCATATCGGAAGTACTGAATGCAAAGGGAAAATGCTGGGAAGGGTTAATTTCAACTGTCCAGAAACAGTAAAATACTCGAGTTCCCAAAAGCCGAACAGAAAGGTCATTCGAAAGGTTATTCAGCTTGTCCTATGTGAAAATTCACCACCCCAAAGAGGGATTGTAAACATTGCAGAAACTTCACAGGCTATCGTAAATAAACAAAGGAACTGGAAAAGGATCATGATCATGTGTTCATAAGCTGCTGCCGCGACACGTCGCAGAAAGGAAGAGTATATGTCAGAGGCTCTATGAGAGTCACCTCGCAGCAGAACAATGGAAGTACGTTGTCACTTTGGATGAAGCCTACGTCTGCCTCAAAGACTGCAACACCCCCCCTCCCCCCGCGATTTTCTACCGTCCAGGTGGAGAGAAGCCATGTCAAAACCGGTCCGAGGAATGTAAGGAAAGTTTTTCAAAAGGATTTATGGTGATTGCGGTATACTCATACAACGGCAAGGTCACAATCAGAAGAGTGGGCAGAAAGGCTCACAATTTTTCAGTCCAATTTCACGAGGAAATTCCCGAATTGTATGGAGAGGAGAAAGGCGATGTTTGGATTTGGAAGATAAAACTGGAATTCACGTTATAGCCTCTCATGATATCCCTGTCAAATCTCCGATGGATTTCTGTGGATTTGGATTATTAAAACGAGCCCCTGCTAGACCCATTCAACAGCCATTGAGGGCTTCTGGATAGCCTGCAAACAGGAATGGAACAAGTTCTGCAGACATCTCTTCTACAGTGAAAGATACAGTGCAGAGCAATAGCCCACAACCAGGGGCACCAAATAGAACACTATCGTTGGTGGAGAAAGAGGTTTTCTTCGTAAACTTTATCCTCCAAATCGCTACATAGATCGTAATCAACCTTCTATAAAGTCCATAATAACAGAAATACATAGCGAGTGGTGCAATATGATTAAAAAAGGATTCCCTGAAACTTACTGCCGTCATACTCATCACCTGGGCTTCTATAAGGCAAAGGACAAACCTTAACTGACTCCAAAGCAACCAAGAGACTTCAATAGGCAAAAAAAAATATGTCTTCTGGCCTCAATGTTCGTGGAACGAAGTTGAATGGAGTGATGAATCAAGGTTTGTTATTTCTGTGGGAGATTACAGGAGACAAGTGCTTAGAAACAAAATTGCGGCTTTTTGATCCAGCTTGCATAAACTCGTCTTTAAAATTTCTCTAAAGCGTGGGGCTGCATATAATCGATGGAAACTTGATCCGACTGGGGACTTCATATTTCAACAAGATGGCGCTTCATGCAACCACAGCAACATAAAAAAAATAAAAAAATAAAACTAAAGAATGGTATAAACAGCAAAAAATGAGCATTAATAATGGCCATCGAGCAGCCCAGATATGCTCCCTATTGAAAATGGATAGTGAATTTTGAAGAACGGCATTAGAAAAAAATGCGCCCTCGGATGAAAGATGGGTTAAGAAGGGCAATACAAAAATTATGGGATGAAATAATAGCAGAAACACGTCAAGAACCTGTTTCACCTATGCCTGAACCATTGAACGCCCTCATTGAAGACAAAGATCAGATAGCAAAATATTAACATTGGTGCGGCTTCAATTATTTCATGATACAGTGTGTGGCTTGTTGCTTCAAGTAGTCTGTGCTTTATGACGCATCCTGTCAATGAAATATCTATTAATTTTTTTGTGAAAGCAAATCGTGTTTTTTTGTTTAGAGAGTTCAGAGCTTCAACTTTTCTATGCTTCAGTTGTATTTAAAGAAATTCAAAACAGCGGCCTTGAACTATTATTCAGACTGGTGCTCTGAGCAAGAGCTCAAACACAACCTAATTTAAAATTCACAACTGCTTATTATGCTGTAATTGATTCCGAATTGGTAATTAGTGCTGCGACTTAAGTTATAGTTAAAATAATCTGCTTTTAAGCTACCTCTGAGTACTGTTGGTGAAATAAAGGCGTGGCTATTTTTTCATTAAGATTGATTCCGTGGATAGATTTTGTTTTTAAACATTATTATCTTTTTTTTTCCTTTAGCATTGTAATAACCGGAGACATCCTAAAAAAATCGATAGTAAATGGTTCTGCTAAACCATTTCGGTATGATAATGAATTTAATTTAAATTCAGAATTGGTAAGCATGTTCTTGTAATAATTCGGGGTTTATATTTCTCATGGCACGATTCATTAATAAATATTATCCAAAATCTGCACTTATTAACAGTAAAGAAAATGACGAGTAAAACAAACTTGCACATGCTTTTTTAAATTTATGTTCTGTTTTATAATTAAAAAAAACGTATAAACCACGCTTTAAAATTGCAACATCAAAGTAGCCATATTTATTATCAAGGTAATTCATAATACAGGGATGCAATGTTACAATTACTGCTTCATTCGAGTTACGTATTGTACAGTAATTAGTTCTCGTAGAGCCAACGTGGTCAGCAATTATTAGCAAAGGGTCGCAAAGGGAGGAAGACGCTTTGAATATGCGTTTGCAATAAGTCAGCACATAATAGTTTCCACGCTTTGCCAAAGTTGCGGTGGTCTGTGAGGTACCTGTTGTGCAATCATGGAGCGGATGTTTTCAATAGGGAAGAGATCTGGTGAACGCGCGGGAAAGGAGTAAGTGTAACATAGCCGCTATTTACGAGCCGTCGTGGCGTCTTAATTGGCCTCAGGTGATGTGGTTCTGAGGAAAGAGATAACAAAACGCTGTGTAATGATCGCTGTATATCGAGAATGTATAGTAGGTACAAGTGGGACTGGAATGCAATGGCATCTCATTCCAAACGAAGTGCCGGACTGTATGGCAATGCATATAGAGGATGTTCCGGAACTTCGTGTACAAACTTGGAGGGGAGGTAGAGAACATCGTTAGGAACCATAATTACATAGAAAGCATGGGCGGAAACGTCACCCTCACGTGATAAAGAGACACAAAGACACAGTAAGGCCACAGTACAGAAAGCAATGTAAAACGCTTTATTACACAACAAAAGAGTACAATGTATGACTTATAAGCATCACAGGAGGTGTTCGAAATTGCACCCTTTTGTATGGGTGCACGCATGACACCTACGCGACATGGATTGGCGAAATTTTCGAAGATACCTGGCGTTTCGCGGATGGTGCCACTAGGTCCATTTCAAAATTTCACTGGCGTGGTTATACACAAGGCTCTTCATGGCACCCCAGAGAAAGTAATCAAGAGAAAATAAATCAGGTCACGTACAACGCCGTCTATCGATTTCCGCCCATGCTTTCTTATATAATTATGGTCCTCTACCTCCCCTCCAAGTTTTACACGTAGTTCCGGGACACCCTGTGTAATCCATGCTCTATCAATCAGTTATCGCAGTGCTGCCAGACACGGATGCGCCCATTTTGGTGCTGCAGACAGAAGCAGGTATTCATCCACAAATACGATGCCGTACCAGTCTCCGTTCCACGCACCATTGCAGCCGCAGATACCTTGCAAAAATTCCTTGATTCTGAGGACGTTAAACGGCACATGTGGAGGTTTGCTGCTGTAATTCTTGACCTAAGGTTCGTGATGTGCTGTATGATCTCTGAAAGCATTCGCACGTAATATCTGCCTTCTAGTTCCGTTGGGATACTTCACGTCGGACAGTTCCTCCCTCCTCCGCCCATCAATTACATATTCGTATCACGGTGGACTCATTTCGCCAACACTAGCACCAATTTCACGGAAGGATAATCAAAATATCGATGTAATTTTCTCCCGCGAGCAAAGTTGTAAGCCTTATGGCGCCTACCTTCCAAGCATCTTACTGAAACTGTCTCGGCACAAGAACGGCGAGCAAACAGAATTCCAATACTCAAAAGCGGCACTCCGTTCTTCTCCCTTATACTGTTTTCAAGGGGCACTATCGGCTTGCATGATTTTCTTATATGCTGCGCAGCTAAGCATCTGGCCGGTCATGCAAATTTGGAGTCGATTTGATGCCTCCTTTGCAATTTTAACAGTTAGCATGCTATACAATAAGGAAGGTTTGGGTTCTTTTATTCGTTTCTTCAATTATCATAGTTTTCATTGTAGAATTAAACATACTAAATAACTATTCACTTCTTTCTGTTTTTAGACTCTAAAGGTATCTGATCATTATCCTGTTGAAGTGCGGTTGAAAATTAAAGTCAGTTAGAGAATATAGTAAATCCGGCCTTATACATCGGAATAAATGGACATTGACAGCTACATCCGAGTTGGATTTTAAGAATTTTTCCCACGCTAAGCGTTTCGTCATAGCTAAGTGATTACTAAGACTCTTATTCCATTACTGGTTAGAGGAAAAGGTGGTAATGTAGCCGCTCATGTTTTCTCTTTTTTGTAATTAAAAAACTATCCTAAAACGAGGTACTATAGCGCAAAGGGTGTGATATTTTGTTGGCATGAAGTACCTTTTTTGAAATAAATAAAATGTTCAAAAACCTACATAGTCGTATGTTTTTTGTTCTGTCCAAAGAGATCAGATGAAATCAAAGTAGGTATTATGGGGACCATTTTAAATGCATGGAAAAATAATTATACTAACGAATAGATAAGTAATCGGAAGACATATTTAAGACTGGTAAAATATGACGAACCGAAATAAGAGGTTGTATGTGGATATTGACAATGAAATAACGACAAAATAACTCTTTAACCACAACAATTTGGTTTGTATTACTGGTTTTAATTGTTGTGGTTAAAGAGTTATTTTGTCGTTATTTCATACTAACGAATAGTAAATCAACATTCAATAGCCAAAAAACATTGAAATTAATAATTAATGCTATTTACTATTATCTCATTATGAAACTTAGACGAGTTTTCTCTGAATTAAAAGAAACATAATACTATTTCTGCTATAAAAAACTAAAAATTAACAAATCAGAATAATTAAAGTTTAATTCTTGCAGAAGGACACTTTGCGTTTGCATTATTAAGTAGCGGAAGAATAATGATGTAGGGACGGAAAAACTAGCAGAAAGGCACTACATTACTTATTAGTTTACAATGTCCGTCTGCCCCCTTCATATTTTCTACATTTTTTGCGTACAAAGTATGTAAATTCTCATAAGCATGTCCTACTTCACTATTTAGTTTAGTTTTGATTAGCCCATTGGGGACGGAGTTACGGGGGTGGGAGTTAAAGGGGACCTTTTGGCCTATGTGGTATATAGGGATGTAAAGGGCTGGAAATTCGGTATGCAGATTGGTCTAAGCAAGATCTACATTATTATTAAGTTTGGCTAACTGCCCTAATGAGGTCGGAGTTATGAAGGTAGCAATCACTTGGTCTTTAGAACTATTAACATTTTCTCCTCTACCAATAAATTCATCAAGGAAGAAATCTAACTTTCAATATAAGCATTAATTAATTTTTGTTGCATCTTATTAGATATTGATTGAATGCCTAATACAATATATGGTAACATGAGGATAGATTATATATAAAAGATTATTACATTTGTCAATGAAATAGAAATTTTTAAGTTATTCCTAAATGACCATTCATTACTAAGCCTTTCATTTATTCGGTTCTTTTCTATGGACGTTCGAAGGATAGGGGGGAAAAAAACTGGCAATCTCAAGAAGAAGTTAGTGTGGGTAATTAAAAAGGGAAAAAATAGATTAATGTCAATGAAAATGAAACTAAGATTAAATCATAGTTCATTGTCAACCGAATCAAACCTTTTTACGAAGAGGGACAAATTCAAAATATTACATCATATATGAAATGGGAGAAGAGGAAGGAGGCTGACATCACAGATGCTGATCTATCCTTAGAAGATATGCCCAAGACTTATATTGGTACCGCGCAGAAAGGGATTGAATCTTGAACGAACGCTTGGTTGATGCTTCGTATAGTTTCTGAAGCTTTTTCTCGAAGTTGAACTCGTAAATAAAAATCATACAAAATCCTTTTTATCCATATCTAATATCTCCATGTTTAATGTTACTGGAAGGAAGAAAAGGATAACATGTAAAGGTAATTTTTTGAGGAAATACACTACGATTTGCTGCGTTTGTATACAGGGTGGTTATAATTAAAGTTTAAGTTTCAAAAACGCTATAAAAAAAAGAACCACTTAGTAGAATGACGTCCAATTTGAACGGAATGTTATTGAAGAATATTTAAATGAAAATACCTGTCATGCACACGACTCATTTCATTTGTTATAAAAACGCCGGATACACGGCTTTTCCTCATTCTGAACGTGACGCCGGAGACACTTCGATCAGTTGTGGGAACATGTTGTTTCTCGATTTCAACTTGTTGCAGACAACGCTGGACAGCATATTGAACATGTTTTGCGCCAGTCTCCCGCAATTTAAAAAACCGATTTGATGGATGCTTTGTACAATAGCCTTTGTTTTACGATTCATTTGTCATTTGTAGTCGAAATTCTAACGCTTATAGCGCCATCTGTTGCTAAAATTTGGACCTACTTTTTTTTTCTTCTGCCGTAAGTTTTCCCCCTTCTTCAATAACATTCCGTTCAAATTGGACGTCATTCTACTAAGTGGTTCTTTTTTATAGCGTTTTGAAACTTAAACTTTAATTATAATCACCCTGTATAATCTTAATTTCTGACACTGTCATAAAGTTCACTAGATTTAATTTACAATAATTTTTTCAATGAAATAAACACTCGGACATTAATAAAAACAATAAAAATTTTAAAGAACTAAATATTAAAAAAAAAATCCGCTGGCATTAAAAAAAATTGTAAATAAATTCTAACCTAACCTAACCTAACCTAACCTTCAAAAAATACGCTAAAGGGCATAAAGTAAACAGACCACGAAACTGTGGTTGTAAAATCAATAACAATAATGAAAACACTTTTCCACACAGAAATTTTAATGCACGCATGTACGAGGACATTTCGAAAACCAGGTCCTCTTCATCAGCGTGATATCGCAGAAACTGACCCTTCGCGACGAGCGCAGAGAAAATAAAACAGAGCCACCAGCCAACAACAGATAAAGGGTAAGGGTTGCAACTAAGAATAAGAAAAATAACAACAAATCCACGTGGTCACCATACACACAACTGGTACACGCAGTAAACCACTACACGTCCTCCTCTAAAACCCGTCCCACACCCTCGAAACAGCCCCCACTGCCAGCAAGCGCGCCAGCAGCAACATCAACCCACCATCCACCATCCGTCGCGCGGGGGCAGCACACATGAGTGCTAACAGATACAAAAGTTAGGAATTAAAATATACTGCAAGATGTGAATGATGAGATATTTGTAGAAAAACAACCAGTCAGTGGACGTCCATGGGACCACGGTCCAAGTTAAGCAGTTCTTGGGGAGGCTTATTGATGATTTCCAGAGATTCAGCAAGATTAAGTAATTTTAGGTATCTCAGAGTGTGTTTATATCACATTTGTGATTCATTTTTAGGATATGATCTGCAAAACTGGAATTAATGCTATTGTCATTTTAACATGAGAGTAATGTTCTTTAATTCTGGTACAATGGGCGCCGCTTAATATAATCACGGTTATTGTCATCATTTTGGCTTAGTATGGAACGCTTGTATCTAAATACACCGTTCATTGTGATCAAAGTTCGGATATTGTTATCAAATTTTTCCCTAAATGTAGTAAAAATATTTGGATTGGCTCCCGAATTCCGCTTATAATAGCCGCTTTTCACTTCCCTCTAAGCCAATGGACACTGCTGCCAAAATTATCAAAAGTTATCAAATTGAACAACAGTCTTCAATTAATTTAATTCTAAATGGCGATCACGAATAATCGCTTATACCGATATAATCCCCTATCAGCGTTGCCAGATTGGGCGATTTTTCGCAATTTGGGCGACTTTTATTTGTATTTTGCGATTTTTGGGTGGTTCACAGCGTTTGACGGTTTGCGGTCTTCTCAATGGCTCTTTTTTTTTATCCATTCGGTTCACCTATCACCTGCCTTCGACAGTACGTCCTGGATGTGGCCTTGTAATTGATAGAATGGTCTCTAGATGGTTGTAATTAATCTGAGCACAACCTAAAAAAATCCCAAACTGCAAAGTAAAAATTTTACAAGAATTTTTAAAAAAAGCCCAATTTGCGGTTTATAGCCCAATCTGGCAACACTGCTCTAGAGGGCACCAAAATCTGGATCCGCATTTGGTGCAAAGGAGGGACCCTTTAGATTTTATTATAGGATTGTCTAGGGTAATCTAGGGTATTTCTCACCAAGTGGCTAGGGTAAAAATAATAAGCTTGGTTCCCATCACTGGTTGTAATGGCTTTGAAATTATAAAAAATATATTAAATAAATTTAACCAAAGTATGCATGAAAAATTTGAAGAGCTGAATGATGCCGCAGTGTTACTAGAATAATTATTCAATTTCTTTTCGAAAAATATAAATAGAAAGAATATTTAATAAAAAATTTAAACTTATAAATGTGCATTTTCTTAATAAATAAGTACAACTTATTTGTGCGCACAAACGTACGCTAATTTATCGATATTTTCGATTACAATAGATATTTAAAATTTGGGCTACTTTTGGGCTATTTTTGGGCACATCAGGGGTCGGATTTGCGACCTTATCCTGAAAAAATCTGGCAACGCTGTCTCCTATCCCTATTTTCTTCGCAACAGACTTTTGTCAACGAGATCGACTGTTGTCTGGATCGAGTTATTCCATCAATCTGAGAAGTTAATCGTTCTAGCCTCTGAGCAAAGTTCCGGCGAAAACATGGGTCATGATCGTCTCACTCCAACAGGTAGACCATGAATGCGTCCTCTACCGACGGCAGCTGCACGGACTGCTCGAAGATTGCCGGAGATGTTTGTTTGGTTGAAGTATTCGAGTAGGGGTTCAGCTTCGACTGAAGCAATGCCACTTAAAAAAATAGCAAGTCTTCCTTTCAGCAAGACCAGATGTAAAAAGCACGGAGGGCAACGATAGCGCCCCAAATAGAACTATGCGGGGCTACAGTGGGCTCCCAACGTGGGGCTACCTGCATTATCATGGAGAAAAAATAAAAGGAATGGAAACTACAACTTACATAAAGATTTTTCTATCGAAAAATGGAAGGAAAAATTCTGCGACCTGGATTCGAACCTGGAACCTCGGCTGTCCCTGTCGAGCCTCTACCAGTTGGGCTATCGCAGACACCCAAAGCTTATCTCCAGTTGATAAGCTTATCTCTAGTTTATAATATTAATTATTATTACAACTTACATATTTGAGGAAATTTTACAAATCTTTATTCATTGAAATCACCATAAACAGAATTTAAGTTTTTATACATATTTGAATTAAATCTGCTCAGCATTTTAGAATCGGGTGTGAAATTGCAGGTATTTTTAGTCCCTCTTTAGCAGTTATCAGGCTGGCTATGCCCTCTGAATAATTATACAGTGTTAGCACAAATGAAAGACCGGATTTTAAAAATTTATATTTTCGAATTCATATTTTACAATAAGTGATACACGAAATTGAAGAAAAATATACCAAGTGTTTTTCTATGGGGTTACGTCAAAGACACTGTTTACTGTTTACGAAACACCGATGCCGACAACACTGCAAGCATTGCTGTGCAGCATTAGGAACCATTGACCGTGTGATACTACAAAATGTGTGGAAGAACTTGATTACAGATTAGATGTTTGTCGTGTAACAAAAGGGTCACACATCGAACATTTATAACTGAAAAAAAACTTGGTATATTTTTCTTTAATTTCGTGTATCACTTATTGAAATATCAATAATAGTTTCGAAAATATAAATTTTTAAAATCCGGTCATTCATTTGTGCTACCCTGTGTTATATCACTTATAAAAGGTGTTTTAAAAATTACTGGCCTTTCTCCTTTATATGAAATAATTCTATTATCTGAATAATCAGCGGCCTGTCGGCTTTTATTAAAAATCACAAGAGATATTTATAAGGTAAATGAATGCAAACGTTGTCTGCTTTGCTCCGTTTGTCCTCGCGTCGACGTCATAGGTCACGTGATCTGCCATGTCAGCATTCAATGTGCTGATCGGTGCTACCTTTATCTTAACATACCTTTACCAAATATCTGCAGCTATTATTTTCACGACGATTACGACCGCGCCCTAGGCCGCTACCACAGAGTAAAGAAATAACACTCTGTGGCCGCCGCCATCACCACCCATCTGCGGAATCAGAAATTGAGTGATGTGACGTTACTGACTGACCGATTGAGATGGTTGGTTGAGTTTTTCTCGGTTTCACTGCTCTGCAATGATTCTGATTCTAGTAACCGCAGCCAGAATACAAGACTCTTAAAATACAAAAAAATGCTACGAAAGGGCTACATTTTGAAAACGGCTACGTTGAGGGCTACGGTCATTTTTTGGAGGTTAAAAGGGCTACATATGGTCACGCTGCTTCCTTTCCTACTGGTTAAAAAGCCAACCCATCAAGCATTCCACAGAAATGCCTGAAGTCGGCATCGTTCTTGTACAGCTAGACGAGGTCCAACTCCTATAACCTTTCTCCGGGTACTCTGTGTCAAGCGAAAGAAACAGGCACGCTTTCTGACATTCTGGCCGTATACTGTAGTCATACCAGCGAGCATTCTCGAGGAGCAGACTAATCAACAGTTTGTACTGACAAATTGACTAAATACAAGGTGTGTCTAAAATGCTAGATCAATGGTATAAGAAAACAACGAAAATAGAAATGCAAATTTTGGGCAGCTGCTCCCATTAGCTTAGAGGGAAATGAAAAGTGGCTATTATAGGTGCTCATTGTAGTTGCATTCTGTCCTACACCATTAAGGACCATCCCAATCCTCTGGTTGCAGATATTCTGGATCACCCGCTTACCTTTAGAAGTTTCCTCAGGCCTCGTCGCATCCCGGACGTCAACTTCGACGACATCCAAACGGCCATCTTTCCAGTCTACTGGATCTCCTAGCTCCTCCGTCCCTCATCAATCAACAATTAGCTTTATCGTCCTGATAGAAAAGCACTCTTTCTTATCCTCTGGAAGACTTAACTAGGTTTCATCTGGCTTCTTGCCTAGTTCAGAGTACTTCTCCTGGTTACTTCCTCTGAGCCACTCGTTTCGTTTTTCCCTGCGTACCCAAATCTGTCATCAACCAATATTAGGTACCTACTAGTGGCAATCCAGATGGCAGGGCTCAACATTTCGCCAGAGATCTTTTGACAAAACTTGTGGAGTTGATACCATGTCGAGTTACTGCTACTTTGTCACGCCATAGTGACTTGTACATATAACGTAGATTTAATAAAATATGTTAAACCAACTACAGATGGAACAATTTTCGCTTTGTTTGGTGTCGGAGAATCTGGAGATTTCCACAAAGCGAAGGCTTGTTTTCCTTCTGGATGGTAAAGATCAGGCACGAGATACTGGTCTTATGCATGACCTTTCATTTAACTTGACAAGTGAACGTCTGCCTTCAAAAATCCTTAAACAATAGGAGCTCCAGGCAGCGACCATAAACTTGCTGCAGTTTTCTTATGTTTCTGTGGCTCAGCAGAAAACGGAATTTTATTATTGCGTGACACTTCTCTGGCAACCCTTCTGTTTTGTGATATGCGAAATATAAAAAAGCACTCCTTTCAACCGCTACACAAGAATATTTACAGATGAAAGCTGGCCAAAAGTCCAATTCTTGAAGTTATGATTAAAACTTATGTTTTTGTTTTCCTACGGCTTAATACATGTTCCATCCCATAGTAGTTATTTTAGGTTAGGTTAGGTTAGGTTAGGTTAGGTTAGGTTAGGTTAGGTTAGGTAATCTTAATTTGGCAGCGCCATCAGCCTGAACTCGGGCATCGCATTGTTCAACTATTTGGTTTGTCACTTTCTTGTAAGCGTAGCAACGAGAAAGACAGGCCCGGTGCAGAAAAGTTACCTGATCATAGTAGTCCAGCCAACAATCCAA
Organism: Rhysida immarginata; assembly: GCA_023313115.1. Lineage (NCBI taxonomy): Eukaryota > Metazoa > Arthropoda > Chilopoda > Scolopendromorpha > Scolopendridae > Rhysida > Rhysida immarginata. The sequence goes on from JAHWFO010013848.1 coordinate 4,100,913, forward strand.
CCTTCATTGTTTTCAACAAACAAAAATATTGATTGTTAAAATCCAAGATGGAAACAATGATGGTTACATTGTTACTCTGACTAGTATGATCAGGTGACTTTTCCGCGCCGGGGCAACACCTCCTAGAGAGAAGGCCTGCGGACAAAAGGTGCATACATTGTTACATCATCATCAAGCGGCCAAATTTAGGGCTTATTATTGGTAGAAATACGATAACAATAGCCGCTTGATGATGACGTAACAATGTATACACCTTTTGTCCGCAGGCCTTCTCTATAGGAGGTGTTGGCCGGGGCAACACCGCCTAGACAGAAGGCCTGCGCACAGAAACGTCATACATTGTTACATGACACAAAAGCGGCTATTTTTAGTCGTATTTCTACCAATAATAAGCCCTAAATTTGTCCGTTTGATGATGATGTAACAATGTATACAGTTTCTGTGCGCAGGCCTTTTGTCTAGGTGGTGTTGGCCGGAGCCTATCTTTCTTGTTAGCTACGCTTGTAACGCATTAAATGTTATGTGATATTTGGATTTGTGTACAGTGACGTTATGATCTAACCAAACTCCAAAAGGCTAGATCAGAATTCCAATGTACAAAAGCCCACATGTCACGTAATACCTAATGTGTCACAAAAGAGCGACGAAACCAAATAGCTTATCTGTGCGATGCTTGTGTTCTCACAAATGGCAGAATTTGGCTGAAATGTCTACTATAGAATACATGTATTAGGTTGTAGGAAAACATAAGTTTTAACGGTTGTAATAATTTCATAATTTGGACTTTGCGTCGCTTTTATCTGTAAATACTCCTATCTGCGCTGGCTAAAATGCAGCTGCAAGAACTGAATGTGGTGAACGAACGTCTGCTTTTTTCAAATATGCAAGTGGAGGGACTATAAGCTGTAATGAAAAATTATTAATGTCCTTGATTAAATATACCGAAATTAACCAAAGATCAATGGCAATTTTCGTCGTCCATTCTGGCTGCCAACTGTCTGCGTGTCATAAAGGCTGTGATTCAACACTAGAAAGGAGACGGTCTTCATCCTGTGCTGTAATGTTGATCGCGGTAATGTTTTCCGATAGTTTCTGCATTTAAAAGGGGTGTTTAAACTAGTAGTTTAGAATGAGACGTTAATACTGTATTAATTTTTAGACAATACTATGTAACCTAACCTAAACCTAAACCACTCCAATTAACCTAAACTTATCTAACCTGACCTATCACGTCATTTAAAAAGTCCATGCGTATGTGTGCATTCTTATCTTTGACAATGAATACCACCTCAACTCCTTCGGTATTAAAATGTTTAAGTTCAGACGATTCAGCGGTTAGTCAAATAGTCCTAGATTAAGCGTATACAAATTTTTCTTTTCTCAAATGTGTATAAATTTTTTTATTTGCGGAATTTTATAAAGGAGGTCCCGCACTAGATTAATGAAATCCCTAGCACGGTTCAACATAACACGGTCTCCTCCAACTGTAGTAGAAGATTATTTCTACAGCGTAGACTTTAATACAGTTTAGTTATCATGTGAGCGAAACACGACCAAGTTTACAATAAGATGGAATGCTAGATAGAATTGAATAATGCATTAATAGCGGAGTCATTAAAGTTTGTGAAATTTGGAAATTGTACTAAATTTTAAGAATTAAAGACTTATTACGAATAAAAATGGTTGTAGTTTCTTGACATCAAAAATAAATAGCGAACACAATGAAATAAGTCTGCTAAGTTTAAAAACTTCTGTAATTGGCGTTCAAAGTTTTTGCCAACTTTTCTCATCTCTAAATGTTGGCTACGTATCAAAATGTTAATTTAGAGAGCAGACAATATGCCAACTTTCTAACTTATTCCGAAAGACCAAAAATAAAAATGTCTAGGCAAAGGTAAGTTGATGGAAACTTCAGAAAGATATAAAAAGGAAATTTTAAATATATATTAATGACTTATAATAACAATTTTTAACATATAATAAAATACATAATTTATATTTGATAGACTTCTCAATAGGCCGTTTTGAATGGGCATTCTTATAGTAGAATTGAACTGTAATTCAACGTAATTCAATATCAGTTAACGTAAAATTTTGTAGATAACGAGAAATCTTTGGGAAAAATTATTTAATAAAATATATATATTAAATTAATCAAGAATAACAACAAAACCAATTAGAAAATCATTTTATATTCATTTTATGTTGTAGAAAAGACTGTGTTCGATTTTATCTCTGTATGTAAATTCAAAATAAGTCATTTCTTATCAATATAAATACTGTGAAATTATCATGTATCTACATTTTAAGTTAACTAAATTTGACTCATCTAACACCCATGAAAGAATATTAGCTAAAGAATAAAATGCCCATTCCGTCTCTCTCACGCGTAAAATTAACGAACGAGTAGCATCGCTCTAAGAGTGGAATGGAAATCTAGTTTTCTGAGATCTTTGTAGCTTAGAGCTTATACCACTTAAATAGCTTCTTAATTTAATTCACAGTCAAGTAAATATTAAATAAGAACATAATTTCCAAGCAGGCTTATACGAAGTGGATTCAAAAAGTTATGCAAGTAATTTTTTTTCTTCATGTTTCCGTTAATGTAAGAAATAGAGGTTTTGTGGTGCTGATAATATATTCGTCTGCTGTCTACGTTTAATGATGAAAAATAGGAAAGAAAATTTCGCAGCCTGGATTCGAACCAGGAACCTTTGGCTAAGACCGCCAACGCGCCAACCAATTGCGCCACTGCGGCCATGAAAGGTTCCTGGTTCGAATCCAGGCTGCTTTGGAATTTTCTTTCCTATTTTTTATCATTAAATTGAAAAGCTAAGGTTGGCGTACAATAAAAAGCCCTCACTGAAGATCTTCTGATTTATTATCTACGTTTGCAAGTTTCAACAATGGGCATGCACTCGTTCTCGCGCAATCAGTTCCGTTCGAAGTCATAATAAATCACGGTGCGTGTTTTTCTATAGAGTATTCTAAAGAAAGTGAAAGATTCTATATCTTTACCCGGTTCAAACTCAGGCATGAAGCAAAAGAAATTCATGAAGATTTGATAACTGTTTATGATGTGGTGCTTTTTCGTTTGACACAGTTGCCCGTTGGATTTGAAAGTTTAAACAAGGTAGCCTGAGCTTACAAGATGACTCTCGCTTAGGTCGACCAACAGAAGCAGTGAACCAGTAGGCAGTAGTGAGAAAAGTTTGCACGAACACCTTCATCTGAAAAAAAATTTTGCGAAATGGGTACCGACGATCAGAAAAAGTTACGTGTTGAAAAAAAGAGAGAGAATTGCTCCATTTCCCCCCTCCAAATGGTTCCAAGAGGCTTACACGTATTGTCACAGGGGACAAGAGCTGGTTTTATTATTACACAACCCCTAGTAAAAGGCAAATTGTGTTTGGGTAGGTGAAGACCACAAGTGCTGAGGCCAGATTTTCGATCCCGCAAGCATTTGTTCAGTGTTTTCTTTAATTTTTCTGGGTTGGTTTGGTTTGTTTGGTATTAACGTCCTTTTCAACTGCCATGGTCATTTCAGGACGGCGTTATAGGGGCCGTAAATTTTGTCTCGCAAGGGTCTTTAACGTGCAGCCGGCAAACGACTACGCAGGATCAACGGCTTTATTTCCCTTCCGAAGGAAGTGCGTGATCTCAGGATTTTCCCCCTGAAAATATCGTTGTCGTCCTCGGGCATCAGAGGCGATCACGCAACCACTGAGCCATCGAGGCCGATTAATTTTTCTGGGCCACTGTTTGTGAACTGTATGCAATTGTAGTACAATTACAGGACAGTACTACAAAAACATTTGATTTTTAAGTAACAAAATCAAACAGTAGCGCCCAACAATTCAAACCAGCAGAACCTTGCGTTTGCATGACAACGCGAGTGCCCACAAAACGAAGGCTATTGCTGCCTATCTGTAGCAAGAAAAAAACACCTGTTCTTCCACATCCTGCCTACTCTCTCAACCTAGCACATGCGACTTCTGGCTGTTCTCTACGGTTAAAAGAAAATTTGTTGGAAAGCCATTTCGTCGGGTCCAAGATCTCGCACAAACAGTAAATTCAGCTCTACGGACTATACCAGAAGAAGACTACCGTCTGACCTTTAATAAGTGGCTTGAAAGTCTACAACTTTGCATAGACGTCGGGGGAAGAGTATTTTGAAGGATTTTGATCATTGTTACGTTTGGGTTTTTTTGTATATTTTTTGTTTAATTATATGCCTCACTTGCATAATTTTTTGAACCCACCTCGTATACCTCAGAACTATGATATATTTTTCAGACGATTAATTTATTTTATGTTATATTCTTCCCCTCGCTTGAAAAATATATTTGATGCCGTCTAACATATTCAACTCTAATAGCCAACTATGAAACTTCAGACATAATTGCACACTAATGTTTAAGCTTGAATTTTTGTCACAAATATTTATATATTTTGTAATTGCAAAACTGTTTAATATGAGTATTTAAGGTATTATGACAACTTTCTGAAAACATCTGCTCATTCTTCGGTAATAATAGTAATGAAAAAAAATCCAAAAGCAAAAACAGGAAATAACGTTTTATTTTTCATTTTTCCTGATTTCTAAATTTGTTTCCATCTGGGCTGAGCTATTCATCAACTCATGACAAGGAAGAAGAATAACAAATAGTTTTAATCATGTTAATTATAACAACATATGACTAATTTTCCTTATCGTTTGTCTTAATCAGTATTCTTCAAAAATGATTAGCAAATCATCAAATTTCGATAAACTACAATATCATGATCAACCTAACCTAACCTAATCTAATGTAACCCATTGTTCGTTTCAATATAAATGAGTTCCAGATTTTCATCCATTTTAAATCCATAGTTTCAGATCATTGAAATCCTATACGCGACGTTTTGACTCCTATTTTTTGCAAGCTTGAAGAAAGCGACCGAGCAATAAATTTTCCTATATTTTCAACCATATTTTTTCTTAACTTGCAGAGGGTGAGCAGGAATGAAAATTAACGATTTTGAAAATTTATTGTAATTTATTGACACAAGAAACAGTAATAACACTATTCAATTATTTTTCCCTGGTTACTATAGATTTGCCGACAACGTTTTTTCCACGAATCCAGAGCTTTATTAGCATTTTCTTCCACTCAGCGAAAAGAACCTTTTTAAGCCCATTTAGACTTGTCACTTTTCGACCTCACAGTTTCTATTTTGAGTAACCCCAAGCAAAATAGTCCCTCGGGGCTGCGTCTGGAGATTAGGGCATCCATTTGCCGGGGTGAATATGCTTCACTTTTTTTTCCAAGAAGTCAAGATTTTATGGGCTGCATGAGCAGGGACAGAATCTTGATGGAGAATGTGATCGCCTTTCGGATATAACTATCAAGCATCGATGTCCAAAAACGGTTTGATAACCTTATTGATATAATAATCTGTGTTTATCTTAGCTCCAGACTATTTCGCAAACCCCTTTTGCCATTATACGAAATCCCTCCCTACACCATGATATTTTGCAATGTGACGGCTTTTTGTTGACAGTCGTTCGAAATTTTGGTAGGCCACGTGAACTCTAAAAAAATCTTCTCTGTCCCCTGCAGCCCGTTAAATAGAACCATGCCTCATCGGTGGTAATAATGTTTTTCAAATTTTTCAGAAGAAACCTGTACAATGGCAATGATCTCTGGCTCCTTTTCTCAATATTAGCTACTGAGATACCATGAACTTGATTTTTTATTCTCATTACCAAATTGAATGCATTCGAAATATGACACCTGATTGTTAACCTAGGAAAGTTCAGTAGTCTGGCCATACTTCTTTGGCTCGGTGGGTTTCCAGACTTTAGCATATTTCCGAGGCGTTTTAACTCGCTCCAATATGATCTCTTGTCTTCACTGCTGGTACTGTGGTTATAGGGTTTCTTTGGCTTCTTTTCCCAGCTTGGATATTTGTTCCTGCGCTTACCGTCTGATTTGAACGTTCTAATTGACGAATTATTTGTGAAGTTGACCATTTCATTTGCAAAAGCTGCTGAACTTTGCCTTTTATTATGGGGTCTACTTTTGAGAAAAACATGTTTCTTTTTAAACAGCCTAACTTTCAGAATCGTGTGGATAGGTGGATAGAAATTTGCATATTAGCCACCTTGAAATAGTACGGGGCTCCTACCAAAACTTTCCAAAATCGTTCATTCTTTTTTTTGTTTTTTGATTTGTCTTTTTGCCTTTGTTCTCGGTGCCTTGGTGAGGATTCCTGTGTGGCACCGAGCTGCCTTTATCCTTATCTTTGGTAGCAATCAATCAATCAATCAATCAATCAATCAATCAATCAACATCCTTATTTTCACTTATCTATCTTTAAGAATTAAAAATTCATCGAGGATTAAGAATAAATCGAAACTTTACATATTCAAGTTATTATAATCTACTTCTCTCTCTCTCTCTCTCTCTCTCTCTCTCTCTCTCGTTCTTTAATAATTTTATTTAATACCTTTTGTTTGCTTTTTGTAGAGATATTAAATCGTTTTCATAATTAAAACTCATTTTCTAGTAAAATAATATAATAAAAATTAAGTATTATTAATAATTTTAGAATTTACTAAAGAGGAGGATCGAAATATTTCTCTCACGTTCATTATAGTGCATATTTCTAATATAGACATCATTGTGAAACTTTGAATGTTAATAATAGAGGAAGGGCAAAGTGGAAAGGTTCAAGGTTTTTTTTTAATTTCAACAAATCAACTCCTATGGATGTAGAGCCCAGAGCATTAATCGATGATTCCTCTGCAAAAAAAAAAAATAGATGCTGTTATAAAGGAATTGTACATATGGTAAAAGTAAATTTTGCCCTAGTTCTCAGAATAAATGGGGGTAAACTGGAAAAGTGTTGAAAAATTAATTTAGAGCATATTTTAATAATAAAAAGATTTATTATAATGCTATACAATGTATTTATATATATTTGAATTAAAAATCAGAGATAAAGATATCAAACGTTCCAAAATTAGTCATGTCACAATTAGACCGAGAGTCATTATGGAGTAAAAAATGTCCATTTATTTATTCACTGGAATTATGAGGAAACAATGACAATTATCAAATACATGATCTCCCTTATTATTAACCTCTCAACATCCGAAGTTCTGTTTGTTACAAATAAAACACAGAAGAAAAACACTTTTCCTTCTGTGTTTTATTTAATGTGGTTCCTCGTGTTCTTCTCCACACGCAATGCAGAAAAAAATTCTTGGATAAAATTCACTGAACTCTCATTAGCCTGTAGACTTGCATTGGCTGTTTCTTTTTTCTAGGTCGGTTGGTTGGTTTATTAGAAATTTTGGCGTCGACTACCAAAGTCATTTTGCGCCTTTTACACAAGTTATATCTGTACGCAGCCGAGGACAAATACAAACATCCATGCCCACGGCGGGATTCGAACGCACGTCCAGAACTAGAAAGCCTACGCCCTAGCCCTCTCGGCCACCCGGCCGGCCTTTTTTCTAGGCCTTTCTAAAGCGATGGAGAAATAAAATTATTTTTGCAGGCCTTACTTTGGTACGTCCCCCCCCCCTTCAAATGTTGCTTTGTAAGGAGAACTTATTTCGAAATCATGCAACTAATTTCGGAATTTGACGCTTACTTTCAAACATCGCTTCGGAATTTCCACTTTGATCTGGAACGTTTTTATCCTACCATTTCCAAACTGAAAATACCCCTGATTTGCGTGTATAAACTAAAATATTTTGCTTTCACCATTTGCGATGAGTTTTCGTAATGCTGGGTATCGGAAATGCATCCACAGCTAAACATTATTGAGCATTGAATAATCAACAACAAACCGATATGAATCATCTTTCTGGAGGCCACAGTCGAAAAAAAAGCCTGAACGTTAAACATTAGGTTTATTACAATCGTAAATAGAATTTTAAGTTGCATTCCTTTACGATGCATGTTGCACACATCAGAAAAATTGGGATGAAATACATTAAACTAGTCACATCATATGAACTAAAATGGCTTCGGCATACTCCTAAGTGCTGTACTCTTCGACTCAAAAAGATAAAACTGCTTGATATTTTCTCATATAATTTAGCATAATTTTGGGAAGAGGTTAAAGAATTAATAAAGTAAAATTTTGAAAAATTTCAATTTTTGAACAAGTAATATTCTCTGTATTACAAGTATGAGAATACAGCGCAACCCAAATCTGCATCGTGAGAAGGGTTGTAGAGAATTTTTATAAAGATAAATGTTTTAATTAGTGAGAAATTTGAGAAGTATTGTAATACTCGGTGCCAATGTTCTCTACAGCAGTGGAAAAACTTTCTGTGGAGAGCAAATCACGCCTCACTCTCAGGTAGTCTAACGAACGAGTAGGTTTGTTTTTTTGTTTTTTTTTACGAGAGCTCTACATATTAGGTCTGAAGAAATTAGACTGATTTCCGTAGGGACTCTTATCACTGTGAAATTCTTGGCAATCAATTTTATACCAATGGAAAAGTTTATGTAGAATTGCCTTGTTGAGACGATTATTGAGAAACTTGATTGGTGTGAGCCATCATTGGAAAGAATTGGTAAAATGTCTCAATGGGCAACATTAGTGATAAATGTGATTATGGAGGAATAGACGGTTAAACCTATAGCAACATGCCGTAATTTCAAAGAAAGTCATTCCAGAAGAGTGGAAACTGTTTCTGGCCCTTTAGCAATTATGTTCCTTTTAGAGGAGGCTTGTGGATGAGCCATGGTCCGGACTCTCTCGCATGATCGCATTAAGTAGAAAGTAAACAGTTTCAGGATCGAATTGACTGCCGAAACATTCGTAGAAATTTCAAGCCAATATTTCTAACCTATTATTCAAAATATGAAGACTAAGGAAAAATTAATAAGTTACTGATTTTAGAATCTTGCATTGAACCTGTTGCGTTCAGGAAACTGGATCAGCTTTTTGACTTGTTGGCTGTCCCGAAATTTAACGGTGCCAACAGCAAATTCAAACAAATTGTAGTGAAACTATAACTTAAATACAGAACAAGCATATATGATGCTGCCGATTTGAAACATGTATTGACATTTCGGAAGGATCAAAATAATTTTATTACTATCATTTCAATGGCTGATTTATTGTTGCTCTTTAACGGTTATCATTACATAACCAAAGCAGAATAGAATAATATTATTATCAAAACACTGCTGTTGCTTTTATAACACGAACAGGAAACATTGAACATAACTTGGCAGTAAATGAAAGATTAATATTCATTATAAAACGGTTATATCGTATAAGATGTTCCTTTATGTTCCTTTTTAAAGTATCTTGTACTACATCTTGTAACTATCTTTAAAACTAATCCTAAGAAAGTAGAATTTTCCATCGCTTGTATAATTTAAGCCTTATAAAGCAAATGCTTGTAATATATAAATTTTGCATACAATTTAAGCTTGTAATTTTTACAATAAATCTTAATCTAAATATCATTTCCTTTGTAATTTTTTAATTGTAGCTTTCTTAATTTTCAGTGTTTAAAAAAATTCCTTCACATTACTGCCTATTTGTTTTAAAAAAAGCAAAAAAAGTAATCTTAATGGTAACCCCCCTCTCCTACCCACACACGCATACAATCATGAATTATGTAATAATAAATAAAATAAAAAAGTGAATTATTCATTGCCTGCCTTAATCAAAACTTACTTCCTTTCCTTTTCTATCCGCAAAGGAAACAAAGCAATAGTCACACACGGAATTTTTTTTAAAAAATATTTTCTAGTTTTATTCTCGGCTAGTTCCTTTGGAATTTCATTTTCATCCGTTCTTTTATTTCCAAACAATTGATGTCAAATGGCGGCCGCACACACATTGATGCTTTCGCTGGTACTGCTTTCGTCATCCTCGGCGGTGGACAGTGCCTCTATCGCGGCTGATCAAGTGTGTCCACGAGTCGACAAAACGATCCAGGCTCCCCCGAAGGAGATCCGCGTTGCCGCCTTCAACATCCAGAGATTTGGCGAAAATAAGATGAAGCAACGCGATGTCATCGATGTCATCATCAGAGTTAGTTCTTTACTTTTACTTACTTCTTTACTTGTATGTTACGCGCAGATGGTAAAATCGCACAATTCATGAAACTTGCAAAATTTTACGCAATTCATGAAATATGCACAGCGGTTTCTACTCATTTCTAGATTGTATAATATTATTTTGGCAATGTAATTAAGCTTTTCAAAAATGGGGGACTGTGCCCCCAGACTCTCCTTCTCACCAACTGATACATTCGCCCTATTTTACTGTTTACAGTAAAAAGACATAACTGCACCGCTTTATGTCTTTTCATTACACGTTTAGGCTTGTCATTTTTCAAAATTCACTCTGTCTCATTTTATATTATTTAACAGTATTTAATATTTTTAATATAAGGTGTGAAAAGGAGACTACGGTTATATGTAACGATTGTTTTAATTACAGAATATTTTAAGTACAGAATATTTGACGAATATTTAATGTGTAACAACAGGCCTACATATTATTTCCATTGATGCACTGAGCCCAGCGTGTAGAAATCGAATGGATGACTCCAGTGTAGAAACTTTTGGATTGCGTATGGATCCATTATTCCACGGTGTTCTGCACTTGCTTGTCATAAGTGAATTGAAGACCTTTCAGTGGTTTTTTTTAAGGGGACAAAGATATGGGTTATACGGAGGATATTTGAGGACTTCCCATCGAAATATTTCCAGCAGTGGAGGGTCTTCTTGGCCACATATGGCTTAGCGTTGTCCTGCTATCCCTCTGCGCTTGTTTTTGATGCCCTATGTGTTGCACCTGCGACAATGAAATGTAGAATACCGTGGGAAAAAATGGATCGGTACGCAACCCAGGAGGTTCTACATTGAAGCCATCTATTTATTCGCTTCCTACCTTTTATTGTCATTGGCTCATCATATAAAAATTTGAGGTCCTCAATAGGTTTGAAATTTTAAAATCTTGTAGAATATTGTTTGTGCATGACAAATATTTAAACAAAGCTCTTTTTTTAATTTCAGATTTTGTTAAGATATGATGTTGTGTTAGTAGAAGAGATTGTGGATAAACGGAAATTAGCTCTCCAACAACTAGTCGCGGAACTTAACAGGTGATAACAATTCTTGATTGCTAAGAAAAAAATAAAATTCATCTTTATGTTTATAACAAGACTTTAATGGTGAACGCTTTAAAATATCATAAAATTTTTAAATATTGTACTAAAATCCGTCCATTTTCCAAAGTTTTTTTTTATGAACGCTCTTAAAAACTTTTGGATTGAGGCTGAATTCAGAGCATTTCACTCAACTCTGAGAGTAAATTATGTCTTCCTATTGCAAAGAGCAACATGTCTTCCTAATATTAACTGTTGTTGTTCCTCTCTTTGTACTGCATGGATTTGAGGGCGTTCATCAGATGCCTATAGATTGTCTACCCGTTGCTTAAGAAAAGGTTCCACACCCTGTATTCACAAAATTCACCTGTATAGATTCCGCTCGCAGCCCATCTATCTCATATTTGCGTTCTTTCCACAACATACAGAATGGAGCTACCCTTTCAAAACCTGATCAGATTCAAAAATCCACAGACAATGCTGCTTTGGCATCCTTGGACAGTTTATTTGTGAAATGATCAAAAGAACAGATAATGAACAATTGGAAAAGTTACAAGAAAACTGCCTATGAAAATTTTACTTAATTCTATAATTCAAATATTCTTAATCAACTTAAAAGTATATTATATTAATTTACAAAAATGTTTGCTTTTCAGTCATTGTAATAACAATGTCTACGAATACACAATCAGTCCGAGAGTAGGTAGAACGATGGCCAAAGAACAGTATGCTTATATATTCAGGTAAATGAATAATTTTTAATGATTAATATGCCTTCGAATTTTAATATACTTTTAAATGTATTATTTCATTTATTATTGCCATTCCATTCAAAATTCCTTCAACTTTCATTTACTTTAAAATTGTGAACAATTTAAGAACCGGTGAGAGAACGAATCAAAAATTCCCTTTGATCGTTTTTACTTTCCATGTTAAGTTGAATCATCACGATAGTTAATTCTCAGAAATGTTCAAAAGAAATAAAGATACGAATAATAAGACAAAATTATTTATTCCCTTATAATGTATTCTTACTAAATGAAGTAAACTAAGGCAAGAGTAGAATAGCCTGCCCGTTATACACAAGCTGGACTTTTGGGTCCGTTTAATATAGCAAGACGGCAGTATCGACCACGCCCAAGATGTCACGTTTTCATAAATTAGGGGAATTTTCCGAGTTTTTAATTTTTCCATTCTTTGTATCTTAAAAGCTATTTTTATGCCAAATTTCAAGGCTGCAAGAAATACTTCAGATTACTGAGGACTGGCAGTCAGGGAGTCAGTGTCTAAATAAACTTTGAAAGAAACATATCTTATGAACTATAAAAAAAAAAGGTAGAAACGTGAAATTTGAAGATTTAGTTCCGTTTGCAAGTACTCTATATGGGTCATTCCACGTCAATTCAGGCAGAAATTTTATAGTTTTGGCATTGACCTCTCGGATTTTAATGAAATTTGGTATATACAATTGCCCGGGAGTGTTAGTAATGAATGCCAAATATTATCATTTTTTTTTTCATTTTTATGGAAGTTACGGACATTAAAAATTTTCGAAATTTGAGTGGGGGCCTTATCTATGAAGTACTGTAACTTCGGTTGTATTTTACTTAGAAAGATGTGATTGGTGACTTATGAAAGCTCTTTAACTGTAGCTTCTCTATGAAATTTTTAAAATTGTATTACGCATGCGCAAACATTTGAATTTAATAAAAATATTTTATTTATACAAATTTCTCAAAAGGTGGGTATTTTTTTCTCGTTAAAAAATTATTAATATCTTACACATACTTTCATAAAAACAATACAAAAAATTCAAAACTGCGTTTTGCTCCGTTTTGAAGATATTAATTTTTAAAGCTCGAGCTCCAAGCAGCAGGAGTCAGATAGTAGGGACTTGACTACTCGTACAGGGAAGAGAAAGCGTGTAACCTTGGGACCATTCATTTATTTACCTTTTATTATTTATATACGAAAAAATAAAATCAATAGTAGCATTACAATAATAATTATATCAATAGGAAAAATGTTTCTTAGAACTTCCGGTTTTGTTTTTTCAGAAGTCAGAAAAGTATTAAGCACCTATTAAATAAGAAGATAATTTAGTAAGAAAATATAAATTTGAATTATGATATCGAATTGTTAGTAATAAAGAAAATATATTTACTTTGCACTTCCTCAGAGTCAGTCATTTCTGAGTTACCCTGAAGGACGAGATGAATTGCAGAGGCAGCTGAAGTTGATACACGCTTCATTATACAGGATGATTCAAAAATTAGTGAGCAGTAGTGCATGGAAACGTGTACAGTACACACATCAATAAACTCTCTGCAGGACGTCTTTGCTGATCGAATCATCTCGGTGGCATCTGGCCTGCACGCTCGCCGGACCACACACCTCTCGATTTCTTCCTTTGGAGTATCTTGAAAGGTACAGTGTATGCAAATAATCCTCACACTCTGCCTGAGCTGAAGAAGGAAATTACAACTTAAGTTCAGCAAATCTCACCAGCCATATTGAGCAGAATGTTTCACAACGTGCAACTGCTCTTTTATCTCGTCATCAACGATTGAATGTCCCTTAAGGTGATTTTTCTTCTTTGGGAAGTTGTGAAAGTCGCAAGGTGCAAGATCTTTCATCTTTGAACTGCAGTTTTTCATCTTTGGACTGTAGGCGCTACAACACCTCATTGTGTAGCGATTGTTTGCGGGCAAGCGTTATCGTGCTGCAGAAAATGGTCCAAAGCTGCCATTCAATCCTGGTGTCGACAACAATCCCGGACTTCCTGTCCGACGGGTTCACCCGAGCAGTCACACGTTGGTGCAATGCGTGGAAAGGGATGGGGATAATGTCGAAAAGTGAATAGTGCATTACATAGAGGACAAATTTAAATATCAGATACAAAAAGAATTTTGAAAATCGGTTAACAAATATAAAAGTTACAGCCATGGTGGCATTACTTTTCGATCAGCCCTAGTATCTTCTCTACATTTATTGAATTTTCTTTTAAAACTTAATGAGTTCACATTGAAAGGAATAAAAAACAGCTGTAGAATGTTTAAGACAATCGGATATTACCACGAAATTTATATTTCTGAGGATACCTTGTCCATCTGAAGAACTTAACCTCGAGTAGCCATGCGATTGTGGCTTGGAACTCGAGCTTTAAAAATTAATATCTTCAAAACGAGGCAAAACACAGTTTTGAATTTTTTGTATTGTTTTTATGAAAGTATGTGGAAGATATTAATAATTTTTTAACAAAAAAATACCCACCTTTTGAGAAATTTGCATGAATAAAATATTTTTATTAAACTTAAATATTTGCGCATGCGTAATACAATTTTAAAAATTTTATATAGAATCTATAGTTAAAGAGCTTTTATATGTCACCAACCACATCTTTCTAAGTAAAATATAACCGAAGTTATATGTCCGTAACTTCCATAAATAGATTTTAAATGTCCGTAACTTCCATAAAAATGAAAAAAAAAATAATATTTGGCATTCATTATCAACTCCCTAGGGTAATTGTATATACCAAATTTCATTAAAATCCGAGAGGTCAGTGCCAATGCCTGCCTGAACTGACGTGGAATGACCCATATAAAAAAAGTTTTAGATTTATAGGCATCTCTATCGTAAAATTATGAAGAGGCCAAAATACACCGAGTTTCTTCTAGAAAAGGATATTATGGGCGTGCTTGCTCGACTGGTGGGGACACTGCCGTGCATCAGATTAATGCCTTCAGTATTCTAAATTTTAAAAATCTTAATCATCCTCTTTAACTTTCTCTGCTTACGTTTCTTCCATGATTTCTCCTCTTATACGGAGTTTTTGACCCCTTACAGGCCGTAAAATAGGCGCTACTCCACATATGCACCTCCTCTTTCAGAGCATAAAAAATTTATTTCAAATTCATCCTCGTAAAATTACAATTGGCGTCTTTTCTGTTCGATTTCATCATGATCAGACAAATGTTGTTCACAAGTGCCGAAATTCAGTCTTCAACTTTAAAATAATCATTAACATTTGACTAATTAAAGCATTTCAATGATTACTTTAAATGGCTTAATTTGAATGTATCATCCATTTCATTGACTTATCTCTCACTTCAGTGACCTTAGCGATATTTCCGTGGTAATTAAAAGTGAATCACAACCTGTTGATATTTTCATAACATTCAAACCTACATTTACCCTGACATCGATTTAGTATACAGGGTGTTTCAAAATTATGTACAATAAATTTAGTGACATATTCTTCAGGTCAAAAGAAGACGAAAATGTTCTATAGCACTTTGTCTGGAAACGATTTGATATAATTACCATGCTTATATTGATGTGGTTACTCCCATGGAATGCTTAGCAAATAAATAAATAAATAAATAAAAACTATATTCGTGTATATTTTTTTATCGATTTTGATCACTTCTGACCTGTTCTCATGAAGTTTTTAACTACAATTTTTGATCATTTCAGAAACGATGCCGTCAAAGCAGTTAATTCTTATTTGTACCATGACGAAGGCGACATTTACGAAAGGGAACCATTCATTGCAACATTTACGGTCAATGGACGCCAGTCGAAAAGTATATTGAGTGTTTGTTAATTTTTTAATCATTTGTTAAATAAATTTAATCTTTTATTTCTTATCTTTAGATGATCTTCAAAATTTTACGATGATCGGAATTCACACAAAGCCAACAACGGCTAAAAAAGAGCTCCAACATTTGCATGAACCTGTGGAATCTGTTGAAAAAAAAAAGAATCTCAAAGTAAGATGCTAAAAAAATGATGATAGGAAACATTTTTAAATAACTTTTTATATTATCTTCCTTTAATATGATCTAAATGACGAGCGAAGATTCTATAGGGGTCCGAAAAGTCCCACACCATAGGCGAAATGCTAATATTTCTGTTTCATACGACACTGGTTGGATGAAACCTTTCCAGATTGATCGCAGAAGATCTGTTGAATGGGCTCCACGGTGGCCGGTTCCAATGGACTTTTCATTCTGGGGTATCTGAAGTCACAGGTATACAGTGTGAAGATTCGCGAAGTGGCCCACCCATGCACCAACATTGAGGACGAATGCCTTGTCATAGAAACTCATTATGGCTCCATTCTAAAATTCCGCCTACAGACTTCTCTGGAATTCGACGGAGGACATATTGAACAAATACTGTGGTTTCGTCTACGGTGCGGAACTTTTCGGACACTATTTATTTCATCATTTATTTTCTTCAAGAGATTTCTTTTTGTATAATATATTTGAATATCAAAGTTCATCAATAATACAATAAATATTTACAATAACAAGTTCAAAAAATAAACTACAATCGCTTCGATTTTTCATCATTTTCGAGAGTCCGTCAAATGTTGTCAAATGAAGTTTTTAAATTTTTCAGAGATGTTCGTTATATTCAACAGTAAATTTTGATGAAGTAAAGGTATCGTTAGGAAATTTATTTTAAGATGCCTTTAATTTGTTATAATAAGGCTTCAGATTTTATTTCACACATGTTGCAAAGACCTTGAAATTCGTTTCAGAATGAAATTTGCTTAGAAAAAAAGTTTTTGGCTCTCTCTCAAAAAAAGTAGAGATAAAGATGCATTTATAAAGTAACAAACTAATAGAAGGAATTTAATACAGGTGCAGTATCGGTCGCACAACAGAGCTCAGTGAATATGTTATCATCATAGGATGTCGCCTAAGCAAGAAACTGTAATTCCACCCAGTTGGTTGACTTTTGGTGGAAATCATGAAAATTTGGCAAACTGTGTGCACGCAAATTTTTGTCATTCTGTAAATGAAAATTGCGACGCAAAGTGGTAGGCGAAAGAAAATGACAAACAGATTGTCGAGTGCTAGCTCGTGCAAAACAAGGGAATCGGATGTCTTCAATCGCAACATTCCGAAATGCCATTTCAAGTACACTACCGCCAAAACCTAGGGTCCTCATTCGCCGGGAAGTGAGGGCCTAGATTTCCATGACCGTACTGATTCTCTTCAACAGAATCAGCACGAAGAGAATGGTGTTCAGTTCAACGAAACAATACCATGGAACAATGAAAACAATGTGTTACCTTGAAATTTTGGACAATTCTACAGTGGCAACAGTTTGTGATTAGATAGTTCCCGTACAAACATGACAATGCCCTTTGCCAGAAGGTAACCTCTATACAGAAACGGTTTGAGGAGACAGGAAATAAAGAAATGAACTGGCCTGCACAGAGCCCCGGTGTATGTCCTATTGAACCCCTGTGGGATGGATTGGCGACTACAGGGTAGGCCACCAAGCCCAGACGTCGCCCAACATCTTGACGGTACTCATCAAAGCCCTTTGGGAAGAATGGAAAAAGATTCTTGAAGCTATCTACCAAAATCCGGTGAAAAATCTGTCTCAGAATAGAGATTATAATGAAAATAAAGGAAGGCAGGTTCAACATTTTCACAAGCACAAAACCATATTATTTCATTTTACTCAGACGTTAGTGCCTACAACCTTAGTGTTTCATAAAATATGAGGTCCCACAGTCATTGTTTGATCTTCGGCGATTCGAATGGGCATTTTGCCATATCCCTCTTCCAGATTATAATATTTTTGTATATGTAAATGATCAGATGCGAATAAGTTTACTTTTATCTTGTATAAATCAGAAGTAATCTTCAATATCATAAGACCTCTTCTATAACTATAAAATTCGAATGTAACAAGTTTGTTAAGAGAATTTTCTTAAATCGTTTAAGTGCTTAAATTACGAATATACAGGGTGTTTCAGGAGAAGATAAAAAAAATCCTAAAAAAATTGTAACACGAAATTCATACACAGATATCAAGGGATGATTATAATTCCTCTTTAATTTCTACAATTACGACAGGTACTCAAAGGGATTAACATAAGCGTCGAGATACTTTCGAATACGACGAACATTTGTTCCGTTTCCCTAGTAACTATTATCAAGTAATTTCCTATGTCTATGGGGAAATATGGTCTTCTTCGATCGGGATCGTCTTAATTCAATACATGTAATATTCTTGGGATGTAAACTTTAGATTCTGCTGTTACGGAAAAAGTTAAATATAACATCTAATAAAGTGTGTATACATTTTTGAACCACTCTGTATATGAAATTGCTTTAGCAAGATTTCTTTCAAAACATTCTGCATACTAAAACGGCGGCTAGGTTTATTGCTATAGTGCGCGACAGTGTTTTAGGTTTATGTGTAATTATTACTAACAATGGTGCTACATAAGTACCTACACCAAAAAATCGATAGGAATGCAAGAAAAATGTGTTAAAAGGCGAAATAAAATTAGATGTACGTTAATTCAATGCCAAAAAAAATATGATTAGCTCTAGAATATGCAAATACTATTGCGACAGCGTTTTAGGTTCAGTCAGACGCTGAGGGTGAAGAGGACTGTAAAATTTTCACTTAAATTGTTTTTTTAAACTCCTTTAAAATGTCAAACAATCAGATAGCTGCAACTATCTCCAGAAGTGATGTAGTAAATATTCTACTTGGTCAAGATTATGAACCCGAGAAGATAGGAAAGACCTAATCCAACTTGACACTAGCTGACAAACGTCGCATCCGCAGAATGGCATCGACTTCAGAATTGTCTTCAGGGATTCAATGTACATGTGAGAACCGTTCAACATGGACTGCATGATTTCCTAGCTTCAACGAAACCCAGACTGATGGCTGCTCAAAGAGATGTTCGACTCAAGTATGCTGAAAAATATACAGGGTGATCCAAAATCAGAAGAAAACTTTAAAACTCAATAAATCGCACAGGAACGCAGATAAAACGATTCTCTTTGCACAGATACGATTGAAATGAAATCTGATTTTTTTTTCCCTGGAAAAAAAATAAAAATGCTAGAATTGTTCGGTTTTTGACCAACAGATGGCGTTGTCAGATTACAGACATCAGTTTATGCACATTTTCAGATGGTAAAATGCCGAGTAAAATATAGGCTTACAAATGTTCAATGTGCCGTCCATCATTCGGCAACACAGCCGTCAGAAAATGTGCAAAAACTTGTCTGTAACCTGGCAACGCCATCTGTTGGCCAAAAACCAAACAATTCTAGCATTAATTTTATTTTCCTGGAAAAAAAATCCGACTTCATTTCAATCGTTTCTGTGCGAACAGTCATTTTATGTGAATTCGTGTGCGAAATATTGAGTTTTAAAGTTTTTCCTGATATTTGGGTCACCGTGAATGAGCTCATCAGTAGCATTAAGAGATATTCTTTGATGGAAAAAAAAATTAATCTTGACGGGCCTGATGGTCTTCACTGTAAGGAAAGAAGTGGCATGATCTAAGGAAAGAAAAGCTCCTCAATTAGAGCAGACAGAACGGCGGAGAAAGCGTCATGATTTGGGCAGCAATCGTTTACAAGAAAAAATCTGAAATTCTATATATGTGGCAGCCACCTCGCAGCAAATCAAGCGATTATGTGGCAATGCTGTCATAGCAATTTCCTCGTAAAGCTGTGAAAATGGCAGGCAGAGGATGGCTATTTCAGCAAGAAAATTCCAAAATACACACATGTGTTGTATTTCAATGGCATGGTTTGCAGAGACAAAGATTCGAATTCAATGACCTCATCCTCCCTGTCCTCCAGATCTAAACCCAATAGAGAACATTTGGGGTATCATAATTCGCAAAGTTTATAAAAATGACCGACAATTTTTGAATTGTCGAGCCCTACGACAAGCCATTGAAGCAGCATGGTGCTCAGAGCTTGACCAAAATGTCATCAATTCTATGCATTCCCGTTTTCTTGCTGTGATAAAATAGAAGGGTGAATCAACACAGTACTAAAGTTGGTTACACTTTTTGAATATTGAACCTAAAACCATGTCACACATAAAAAAAATTTTTTCGTTAGTTTTGAGCATTATTATTGATACAGCTGAAGCCAGTAGTTTGTGAACTATAATACATATATTTTGTATTTCTTATTTCACCTTGACTAATTTGAACCGTTTGTAAAATATTTCGAACACAAAACACGAAAATAAAAGTGTGAACCTAAAAGCTGTCGCGCATTGTAATTACATAGCTAGCTCTGCTGTTCATAATCAATAATTTAGGTTGCAAATATTAAAGCATTCCTTTTTTTTATTTTAAATGCTAGAATATCATGATTCTTGGAGATTTCAACGGCGACTGTGAGTATGTCCGCAAAAAGCACTGGCCAGATATCCCATTATGGAACCAGTCATCAAAGTACGAATGGCTCATTGGCACTGCCGTAGATACAACAACCAAAAGCACCGATTGCGCATATGATCGGTAAGAGGGAAGCAAAAGTACAGTAATAAACCACATTGAGGTCATATTTTTAAAATTAATTATTTCAATATCATTTAAAATAGTATCGATAAAAAATAATTTCATCAAATAATTATATAATGAACAAGCTCAAGTGCATTCGTAAAACAAGTAGCAATTAACGTTCTTTTTAAATTAAAAATTACTATGGTATTTATAACCTTATTGAATTATATTATAACGTAAATCATTAATGATAAATATAACCTAAAAACCTCAACGATAAATAGTACGAAAATAAAAAAAAAAATTAAATGGTTGTTGAAAACAGACAGCTTGGCTTTGTTTCCTAGCTTACGTTTCGTAACGCGGATCGCCACAGTTCGCGTCTGACACAGCTTGCTCCCCCGATCCGAGCATCCAATTCTCTGTCCTCAGCCGTTCATAGTAAATGCAATCCCGAGATACGGAGAAGTTTAAAAGTGCACAGCTAATTACTATGCTAAATAAAAATGTCTCAACAAAAATTAAAAGCCCAAATTCTCAGAAGCTCGAATTTAAAAAAAAAAAAATAAATCTGTTAACTAATTTATTTTCTGATTCTATGAACTATTATTTTAGAAGCTCGAAACCTTTTAACTATGCCCCAGCTCTTGTCCAAGTGTAACATAAATTTGCAGTTAAGTACTCTGCATAAATTAAATTCTCCATACTTAATTAGTTCTTGTCTACATAAGTTATAGATTAGACAATGGACTCTACATTTAACATAGATGGTATTTGTCATTAGCCGTATCGAATACGAGTGTTGATTATATTTTGGTGTAGACGAAAGTTTATAAATGATATCGTTTATCTTTTCTTTCTCATAAAATCTATTCAAATTTATACGAAAAGCACTTCCACACGAAACTTATCTCTATAATGAACCCAATTTATTAAAGAGATAAAAATTAATTTATAGCGCTTATTTTTTATTCATTAAATTTGATTCATTAAATGTGGTTTTTAACATTGCCATTTTAAACAAGACTTTAAAGTACTTTTTTACCTATTATCATACACTATATGATCAAAAATATCCGGACACCCCTCACAGATCATCGATTGGCCCAATGTCACATGATAATGACTTGCACATCATTTAAATAGCTTCCCACACCTCCAGACACAACTCTGCTTGGACATTGGCAAGAATGGGTCGTTCGGCAGAGCTCAGTGAGTTCCAACGTGGAATCATCGTTGGATGTCACCTAAGCGGCAAGTCCGTGCGTGACATTTCCAGCCTTCTTCAGATACCCAAGTCAACAGTAGGCGATGTCATTATGAAATGGAAGACCCGGGGATCAACAACAGTTCAACAACGAACCGGTAGACCCAAGAAACTAACGGACAGAGACCGTCGAGTGCTTCGTCGTGTCACCCGCAGCAATCGGAAGTCCTCGGCGGAAAAAATTGCCACAGAGTTTCGAAACGCCTCTGCAAATGATGCCAGTACCATGACAATTCGTCGGGAACTGCACACGATGGGATTCCATGGCCGTGTTGCTGCCCACAAGCCCCACATCAGCTGGGTCAACGCCAAGCGACGTCTGGAGTGGTGCAAAGCCCACAGAAACTGGACAATGGACCAATGGAAACGTGTAATGTGGACAGACTAATCTCGCTACACACTCTGGCAATCCGATGAACGAGTTTGGGTTTGGCGCATACCTGGAGAACGCTTCTTACCTGAGTGCACAGAGCCCACAGTCAAGTTCGGAGGAGGAGGAGTCATGGTGTGGGGCTCATTTTCATGGTACGGACTGGGCCAGCTCGTTCCTGTGCAAGGAATCGTGAACTCCGACCGTTATCTGAATGTTTTGGACAACTGTGCACTTCCAACGTTGTGGCAATTTTTCGGAAACGGGCCATTTCTCTACCAACACGACAATGCTCCATGCCACAAAGCGAGGCGTGTACAGCAGTGGTTTGCGGACTCAGGGGTCGAAGAAATGGGTTGGCCGGCACAAAGTCCCGACCTCAATTCTATAGAGAGTCTGTGGGATGAATTGGAAAGACGCTTGCGGGCCAGATCACATCGGCCAACTTCTGTACCTGAACTGATTCTCGCTCTTCGGGAGGAATGGAGGAACATTCCGGAAAGTACCTACCAACATTTGGTGGAAAGTCTTCCCCGAAGGGTGGAAGCTGTGATTCGGGCAAAGGGATGTGCAACGCCCTATTGATTTCCATGAAATCGTGGCTAGAGCGCAAACGTGCATGTGTCCGGATATTTGTGATCATATAGTGTATGTAGCCACTTTTCAAAATATCTAGATACGATTAAAACATGAATTTTAGTTTTTTTCTAGTTAATAGAAGTTAATTATAAGTATTCTTAAATTTGATCTATTACAATATTAAAATCAAAATTATAAAATCAATTTTCGAATTTTCAAACTCAATTACAATAAATCAATCTTCCCTGCAGTCTACAGCATACTCTATTTGTAATTTTTATGTATTTCCTTAAGCACCATTACAATGCTGTAATATCGAGATTGTTACATTTAAAAATCAAGTCATTAAAATTGATGCACAAAATTCATTAAAAATTGAAATTCTAAAACAAATGTAATCAAATTCTAGTTTAGATGATACTATTAGAGCCCTGAGTGGAATGATCGCTTAACAAAAAAGGGGGCGTACAGGTTATAATTCTTGGACGGGGGTTATACGAGGGTCGTTCAAATTTGACTTGGTCTTTATTAGGAGCTTTAGCATAAAAGCTACTTATAAGAATGCGCCCTTGGTCTATGCGTTTATCCGTCCGGCCGTCCGCCGTTTGCACGATAACTTGTAAAGGGATTAACTTTTTCAAATTCAGAAATATGGCCATCAAAGTCTTAGCTCGGCCGTATCAAATTTTTAGAATTTTTCGTAGACCCTTTCAAGTCGAATTCACGTGCTAAAACAGTGAGTGTAAAGAATACAAAGATAATGGCATATCATATAACAATCGATTTGTCAAGAAGGAATACATTGTTACTTTCTGTTCATCTTTTAAGCATTACTGACATCGGCGCGCGCACGTGAAATCGCTTTGTCGACGCACGATTGCTCAAGTGCTCATAATCTATGTTATTAAGTAGCGGAAGAATGGAGCTACTTATTGGTTTTATAATGTCTTAACTGTGTACCCATTCCTAATTTCTATATTTTTGAGGTAGAAGATTGAAATTCGGAATGTAGCTTCCTATGGGCAGTCCATCTGCACTATTTAGTTTGGTTTTGATTGGTATACGGGGGTCGGAATTACGGGGGTGGGATTCAGAGAGAGCAACATATCTATGTGCTATTTAGGTGCGTAAAGGCGTGAAATTCAGTATCCAGATTCCTCTAGACAAGATTTATATTACTACGAAGTTTAGGCCCAGTTGTTCCATTGGGGTCGGATTTGCGGGTATGGTAGTCACTTGGTCTTTAGAACTATGGCAACATATGGCTTGTGATATATAATACGTTCGGAAATGATGAGAAAGAAAAGAAAATACGAGCTTTTTTACATTTTCTACATATCACGTATGAGAAAATTAATTTTTGATTAAAAAAGCTTGGGGAGAGGTAAAAACTGCAGATAAAGGAATAAAAATAGATGACTTCAGGATCTGCTAGGAGGGAGATTAATTTCTTTTTAATAAATGTATAAATGTATTTCTGCTTCACTGCTAAAGCTCCTCCTTGGAATGTTTATCTCTCAAAACACACACACCAGTTATCTCTCAAAGACCTCTCCTTACTTCTCTACACATTTTTCCAGCGTTGTGGGAGCATCTGGATATCGGCTCTGTAGAACTCTTCAGGCTGATGTCGAAACCACGTCAGGACAGCCTTTTTCACTTCCTCATTGGAGCCGAACCTCTGCCCTCCCAAGAACTCTTTCAATGGTCCAAAAAGGTAATAGTCGCAAGGGGAGAGATCTGGGCTGTATGGAGGATGTAGTAAGATGTCCCATTTGAGTCCCGTCAGTGTGTCCATAGTCAGTTTGGCTGTGTGTGCTCTGGCACTGTCTTGCAGAAAACAAACACCACCGGTAAGGAGTCCTGGTTGCTTTTTCCTTAGTGCCGGCTTCAGGGACGTCCTCAAAATAACACAGTAGTAGGATGCATTTATGGTTCGACGTTCTTACAGAAAATTGACAGGATTGATACCCTTAATGTCCTAGAACACAGTCGCCATCACTTTCGCTACCGACAGTGCCATCTTGAATTTCTTGGGTCGTGGTTAGTCTGTGTGTCATCACTCCATGCTCGCACGCTTGCTTTCAAGACTAGGGTGATGATCCATGTCTCGGCGGCGGTCACAACACGCCTTAGGAAGCTGTCACCTTCCCTGTCATATCGCTGCAACAGATTTCCACCCGGGTGGTTTTGTGATCCTTGGAGAGTTGCTTAGGAGCCTATCTGGCACAGATCTTGTGGAATTTCAGCTTTTCGTAGATGATGGTCTCCACACTGCCATGCTGATGTTCAGTATTGAAGCCAATTCTCGATATTAATCCTCCTGTTGTCCCTTATCAGCTCATTTGTTCGTGCGATGATGTCATCAATGACAGCAGTTGCTGGCCTTGCCTTATGAGGTTTATTGGCGGTGGAGTTTCGCCCTCCTTCAAGCTTTTGGCACCAAGCAAAAACAGATGATCGAGTCAAACATGACTCGGGGAACTGTCTTTGAAATCTCTGATGAATTTCAGATGCGTTCACACCTTCGTTGTGTAAACGCCACTTTGGTCGACACATCGCTGTCCGCCATTTTGTTTAAACAAACACTCGATTGTCATGACAACCGGATGAGTGGTGCTGCATTTGCAGTACAGGCGGTAGTCGCCATTTCAACAATGAAAGTTTAGATTTTTACAACAATGAAATTTACAAAAAATAAAGTCCAGGCCAAATTTGAGCGCCCCTCGTAATTCACTTTTTTTTGTTCCTCAGTCATTCCACTTAGAGCTCTATATCTTACGGTTTGACTTATTTTCTTAATTACTTAAATACCTGAGTACGAGGGCCGTCAAAAAAATTCGTACCATGGTTAATTCCTCCATGGTTCATACTTTGCATTGAAAGTATGATTGTACCAAATTTGCATGTTTGTAAGAGTAAGTTTATGAAAAGTTTTGCTGCATTTATTACCGTATGTCACTCATAGTTTTCATTTACCCAAATTATCTCAAAGTACACTTACAAGCTACATGCTCTGTAAAATAAAAATTGAAAAATTAAACTGTGAAAGCGAAAACTGAGAAATTGGTGCGCAAATTTATGACACTGTTATTAAACAAAAAAAATTTTCACCTGGTTTAGTTTTTTCGTTAATTTATTAATTTGATCGAAGTTGGTTATATTCATTAAAATAATAAATATCAGAAGTTACAATATACGAATTATTTTAATAATGAAATATTATTTTAGGTAATATAAGCGTTGAGTTAACATATTCAAAGTTGAATATTAATGCTAACTTGATTATCCTATCCATTGTCCTGTCACCCCATGTGTTTCCTATAAAACACAATTTTCAACCTTCTTTTGATAATGTCAGAAGTGAATGTGCAGGCCTTCTTTATCTAGATGGTGTGGTATAAGTGAGGCGGCCATTTTGTGTCTGGCTGAAACTAGGAATCGCGTTAGTGGTTAGTAATCTCTCTAGAGTGTGGGTAAGATTTGTGTGATTTCCTTTTGAATGAAGGTGCGAGGAGATAGTTGAAAGACTCGTATTGCCTGTCTGCATCTAAAAGTTAGATACACGCGGATTTTGTGTGGGGACGTATGCACCTGTGGAAGGAGCTTCATGTGATGAAAACGTTTTTAGGTGTGAATTAGGTGAACGGGCGTAAATCGAATAAAAAGGTTGCTTATTCGGTAGATTCGGTCATGTGGGTGCGAGTGAGATGGATCGTGTGATTGAAAGACATGGAGATTGAATGACAGTGGTCAGAGAGTGATTGACTTAATTGTTTCTAGCGCATGGTTCCCACACAAGATAATAGTCTGATATTCTGTGAAAATAGTGGATTCAGCGTACTCATAACAAGTTATGGAATGTTCAGTGTGGCTTTATGAAAAGAAAGTGGTGTGTGGATCTTTAGTTTGAGAGTGATTTGTTGAGAAATAACTGGCTGTAAAAAGGTAGGTATATGTGGCTTTCGTTGACTTAGAGAAAGTATATGACCAGAATTAACTATGGCAAGTTGGGGGTAGTTCTGAAAAAGTATGGTGTATCTGATCGCTTGTTGTTGTCTGTGAAAGCGTTAATACAATGGTACTAGAGCTCGTGTGGGAGTGGGTGACAAGATGTCTGAGTGGTTTGATGGAGATACATGCGTCAAGGTTGTGTGATCTCCTCTTGGTTATTTAACCTTTGTACTTGGATAAATGTATACAGGAGCCGAAAGATCTGAATGTGTGACTTCCCTGTTGTATGCCGACGATGCCGTCCTTCTTGCTTAGAGTGAATTTGATCTGCAAAGTCTTGTTTCCCGAATATAAGACGCGTGTGAAAGAATGAACCCGCGGGGCAAGACTAGGGAAGCCTTGGACGGATCAAGTGACTGAGTATTTGAAAGGCAAGCGGATCGTTTGTTTGCGTGTTCGAAGGAAGTGTGCACAGGGTGTTATGAATGTTGAGGAAGCGAGTGAGATATGCAAGAAAGGTGTGTTATAGAGAAAGATCGTGAAGTGTGTCTAGCAACTGAGGTTTAGATTACCGATTCGTTCCCACCCGATCTGGGAATGGCGTAATTGATTGATTGATTATTTGATCACAATAAGAGACCAACTCAGTCATATTGACAAGAATGATACCGATCACAAATTCGTGACTTCTGAGCCAATGAGTGCACGATAGCTTTTTATAAGGGATAGATTAATCTAATATTAACCAAAAATAGAAAATTAACAACTGATCATTGTTTCTGTTTTGAATGTTGCTTTTTTTCTTGGTCTGCGAAAAGGTTAAAAGGGGCACTATCATTTTTACGTCAGAGGGAGAGAGTTCCTAAAAATTAACCGTGTATTTGCGTGACTGCATAACATAGCAACAAAAAGCAGCAGGCGTTTGAAATTCTCATAGCACCTGTCTGTTTAATGAAATGGATATTGAAAATCAATTTATGAACTGGACAATGCCCTTGACCAATTGAACAAATTTTCTCAGTACATAATCTTTTTTTCTTTAGTATTGTAGTGACCGGAGACATCCTAAAAAAATCAGTAGTCAAAGATTCTGCTCAACCGTTTCGATATGATAAGGAATTTAATTTAAATTCAGAACTGGTAAGCATGACCTTGATAATTTATGAGTTCATATTTCTAATATAATTATGTTTGATTAAATAAAACTTGCACGTGTTTCATATTCATCTTCTGTTTATATTTTATACAACCGATAGAAAATTATAGATACTTATCAAATTAAAAAAGCGTTGAGTTCTTTTTTAGTACGTTTCTTCACTTAGCGTAATTTTCAAAGTAGAATTAACCATTTTAAAGAAAACACTTTCAATTACTTAACTGCCTTTTATTTTCAGGTTACAAAAGTCTCTGATCATTATCCTGTTGAAGTACTCTTAAAAATTAAAGTCAGTTAGAGAATCTAGTAAATCTGACTTTACAAGGGAATAAATGGGTACTAAGAGCTACACCTGGACTGAATTAATTTTCCACGCTAAGTGGTTCTTCAAAGCTTATTGTTGTATTTTTTGTTTTGTTTGATTTTATGAGATACGTTATTAAGACACGTATTCCATTATTGATTTTACTACACTTCATCATGGAAGAAATCTGACCTTTTTAAATGTTGACTAATAAAAAAGCATTTTATAATTTAAATTAACATTTTGAATGCCATCGAATTGTAATTAAATATACTTTAATATTCAAAATAAAATGTACAGACCTTTTAAAATAATCTTGAATGAAATGAGAAGTTATTTTGATGCTAATAAAATCTTGCAAACACTCCAAGGAGGAGCTTTAGCAGTGAAGCAGAAACACATTTATACATTCATTAAAAAGAAATTAATCACCCCCCCCCCCCCCCCCCGAGTAGAGTGAGGCAAGTAGCAGATCCTGCGATCATCTGCACTTTTTACCTCTCCCCAAGGTTTTTTAAACAAAAAATTGATTTTCTCGAACGTAATATGTATAAAATGTAAAAAAACCCTCATATCTTCTTTCCTTTCTCATCATTTCCGTGCGTATGATATATCACATGCCATATGTTGTCATAGTTCTAACGACCAAGCGACTGCCACCCCCGGCAAATCCGACCCCCTGGAACAATTGGGCCTAAACTTCATAGTAATGTAGAACTTGCCTAGAGGAATCTGGATACTGAATTTCACGCCTTTACGTACCTAAATAGCACACAAATATGTTGCTCTCTCTGAATCCCACCCCCGTAATTCCAGTGTACCAATCAAAACCAAACTAAACAGTGCAGATGGACATGCTCATAGGAAGCTACATTCCGAATTTTAACCTTCTACCTCAAAAAAATGTAGAAATTATTAAGGGGACGGACTGACATTATAAAACCAATAAGTTGCTCCGTTCTTCCGCTACTTAATAAGCACTTGAGCAATCGTGCGTCGACAAAGCAATTTCACGTGCGCGCGCCGATGTCGGTAATGCTTAAAAGATGAACAGAAAGTAACAATGTATTCCTTCTTGACAAATCGATTGCTCTATGACATGCCATTATCTTGGTATTCTTTACACTCACTGTTTTAGCAAATGAATTCGACTTGAAGGGGTCCACGAAAAATTCTGAAAGGTTGATACGGCCGAGCTAAGACTTTGATGATCATATTTCTGAATATAGAATTTGAAAAAGTTAATCCGTTTTCAAGTTATCGTGCAAACGGCGGACGGACGGCCGGATAAACGTACAGACCAAGGGCGCGTTCTTATAAGTAGCTTTTATGCTAAAGCTCCTAATAAAGGAAGAAGTCTTTCTCCATTACGATTTCGATATACCTCAAACACTCGTCAATGACACAATAAATTAACAACTCATAAATGCATAAAATACAGGGCGATTCAAATATTTAACACATTTTGAGAGCATCGCAACGCGGTTTGCTACGACAAGTCGAAGACAAACGAGATAGATGGATCAGCACCAGTAGACAGAATACACTCCGGCTGAGTGTACAAAGACTGTTAGAATGAAACCAGCCTTATGGATTCAAACCAATATCATTCAGACAGAGCAGCAGAATACGTTAGTGGGCGTGTCTATAAAGTGTTGCAATCCTATGTTTACTATCTACGGTTCCCTCATCACCGAACCATGGTTTATTGATCTTGGTTTGCTCATCCAACCTGGTTTGTTCCTCATGGAGACAGATATATATACTAACCGCTATTCAAAGAGAAGTTAATAATAATAATAATACTCAAGAAAATCTTCAAACACATCACAAATAGAAAAGGGAAGGAAAAGGAAATCTTCAGCGATAGCTCAATTGGTTGGGGTCGTCGTCTTCAGCAGCCAAAAATTTGTCTCCCGCACCTGAAAAGTTAGTATGTCATGTAAGCTTCAACGCCCAATTTCAACATAAAAATCACTGCGGTCTTTCATTTAAGCAGAAGTGCAACCCATTCTCAAAATAAAACATTATTATTAAAAATTTAGTTTTCATGGTTTCAAGTGTTAATTTTAGCTTCTAATTTCAATTTTGAAAACGTTAAATATTTTTTTCACATTCTACATCAGTGTAATCTAAAAGTAACAAAATTGTATTCAAAAAAATGTTTTGTTTTTTTTAATGTATTTTTTTCATATTACGATAGTCTCATAAAAATAGAAATATCAATGTTTTTGTTTCAAAAAAAAAAATAGAATATTATCAAAATACTAGTATACAATTTTTTTTTTTAGTATTTGGTCGCAAATCCTTTGCTCTGAATTACAACTTTGCATCTTTTGGATAGTACGAGGTGCGTTCAAGTTCTAAGGTCTCCTAATTTATTTTTGAAAACTATTGACCCTAGAAAACTGAAACTCCCGTCATTTGTCCACATAGTCAACCTCTAGCCGTACACATTTTTCACAACGCTGACGCCACGATTGCATCGCCGCTGCAAACATTTCTATAGTGGTCTGTTTTGCCTACTGAAAAGCCGCTCGATGAGCAGAAGCTTTATTCCGTTCTTACAGAAGCGATTTTCCAGTAGACAAAACTGGTTCCTAAAGAAGCATTTGCGGCGGCCTACCAATCACGGCGTCAGCATTGTGAAAAATGTCTACGGCTAGAGTATAAATCACGGGAGTTTCAGCTTTCTAGGGTCAATAGTTTTTCAAAAATAAATTAGGAGACCTTAGAAGTTGAACGCACCTCGTACACAGTCCGGTCACATTGTGAGCACCCCTACGTTCAACATCAGCGGAAAATGGTTACGTCCTGAAGGTACGTACCAGTATCAGAGGTGGGGGTATAGGAAGGGTGTCAGAGGAAAGCAGAAAACATTGCAATTGTTGGTGTCATGGCGAAACGTAGCGATTTATCCGACCTCCAAAAGGGCATGATCATCGGCTTCCGAGCCAAGGGTGGCAGTATTTCCGATTTTGTGAACTGTTCGAGTGCCGCCGTAGTGAAAGTGTACCGCGCATGG
The DNA here is from genome assembly GCA_023313115.1 of Rhysida immarginata. Taxonomy (NCBI): domain Eukaryota; kingdom Metazoa; phylum Arthropoda; class Chilopoda; order Scolopendromorpha; family Scolopendridae; genus Rhysida; species Rhysida immarginata. The sequence goes on from JAHWFO010013848.1 coordinate 4,132,006, forward strand.
CAGAATGGCAATACCCAAAATCAGCGACGTGCCAAGTGTAGGGCGCCATGGGCCATAGATGACAGAGGTGAACGACGGCTACGGAGATGCGTGCAAGCGAACGTGTATCCTCAACGACAGTTCAGCAAATGTTACTGCGTATGGGGCTCCTCAGCAGGCGGCTGGTTCGTGCACAGGGCCGTAGTGAGAGGGGTGGGCGCCTGCCCGGGGCCCCCCATTCAATGTATGGTCCCAGTCTAAAATGTCACAATTATTTTCTGTGAAGTAATATTGGCACATGTGGTCAATACTTGGATTTTGAATAGGTCTACGTAAATTTGTTTTGGGGTAAACTTTGTTTAGGGCCCCATAAAATCTGATTTGCCCAGGGCCCAAAATTTTCTCACTACGGCGCTGTTCGTGCACTAATGCTGACGGCTGTTCACCGGCGACAAAGACTTACATTTGCACGCCAGTACCGCAACTGGACAGCAACCGAGTGGCGAAAGGTGGGGTTTTTTTTTCGATGAATTACGGTTTATGCTCCATCGGACAGATGGGCGATGGCGTGTGCGGCGTTCAGCATCAGAAAACAAACCCGGCAACACGTTCCGCAAGGGTCCAGCCCGGAGGAGGCAGCGTTATGGTCTGCGGAACGTTTTCATGGCTTTCCCTGGGTGCACTCATCATTGTGGACGGCACCATGGATCAATAGAAGTACGTGTATGTCCTTTCGGACTATGTCCACCCCTACACGTAGATTGTGTCTCCTCACCACGGTGGCATCTTCCAGCAGGACAATGCGACGTGCCCACGGAACCTATGAAAACCTCTAACATGACGTTCGAGTATTTCGTCCCTTTAGCATGACCATAGCAACACCACCCCAATACAGGTCCTTTTCCTTGATGTCGTTAGGATTATAACAGGTTCCATGTTCTGTCCGGTTAGTAGTTAGACAAGAATCGTTTTGTTAGCTGAATCTGGGATTTTCGATGAATAGCATGTTGCACCACTGATTGAAAGTCCAGTTATGATGTTCTTGACTGTAGTTTAAACAGGCCTTTCGACACACACACTGCCAGACGTCTGGCATAAAGAACAGCTTCCTTTAGCCTCTGGTAAACTACTTGTCTAGAAACTCTTGTTTAACACAAATCTGCAGGCTGTTTAACAGCTCCCTAGCAGGTAAGGTCCTCTGGCATCTTGCACTTAATTGCAAAGTCCAGTCCTGCTGAGTGGTTGTAACCCTTCAGCCCTGGTTGGCATGTAACATCTCCTATGTCTTGGAACAGTCTCCAAAGTTTAGAAATCACACTTTGTGAAATATTCAATTCTCTGGAGAATTTTGTGAATGTCCTGCTTTGAGTCCTCTGATTATTCTCTTTCATGACGAGATCAATTTGGAGTCTGTGTTCCATATTAAACTCAAAATCAAAGATAACAAGGCATTCTCCTAGGGTGGAATAATGTGATCCTATGGTTTACTCTACTGTATTTATTACATTTTGATCACTTTGCAAAAATTTACATTTCTGAAATAACCCGATTGTGAATTGACATTGGTTTAACCATCTAACTGATTTACTTAATAGTTACATACCAATGTTTGTCGTTTTTCCGGCTCTGGACTTTTAAATGTTATTTTTTTATAATTATACTTAACTTTTGGACAAGAGTTGTAATTACAGAATAAGCAGGTAACATTCAATCCATTATCGGTTCATGTTGGGCAAAAAAATATCAATAACAATAAAAAATATTAATAACAATGTGGGAAATACTTAAGATTTATTAATAATTTTGAACAGATTGAAGCAGAGCATCCAGAATAATGTTTTGCAATACATAATAAGACATCATCTTACACTGTACAAATAAAACATAATAAAATAAAAGCAATCAGCAAAAACTTCATATCCATAAATAAAATATGCACAAACATTAAATGAAATAAAAAAGATTCTTAACGTTTTCTTTTTTTTCTCTCTCTCTCTTCTAATTTTTTTTTTCTTTTTTAACATTTTTAACCATTTGAGAAATCGTCAATCGTAGCACCGCTAAAATTTCTCAATGTGAAAAATACAAAGTAAAAATTTTAAACTGCATTAAAAATAAGCAGAATCATGTAAATTTGAACTTTTAAAAATAGTTCTCTTCAGTTAAATTATTTTCTGAATTTCTTTTTAACATTCACAATTTCCTCTTTAAAAAAACTTTTAATATGATGCTGGAATGTACCCAGTACTAGGACAATTCTATCAAAACATACAAAAGACATTTCAAATAATTTGCCTACACTTTTATTCAAAAACACTGAACTCTTGGCTCGTAGTATAAATACCAATAGAAAAATCATTTATTCGAAATGAATGACGGTTATTTAATCTCTTCAACCAGCTAAAAGTAATCTTAGAAATAGTTCAACATAAACTTTCAATACAAAAATCAATCATTTTTGATGTAAAGTTAAAAGCTTTAAACACATTAACAAGAACCTTTGTCATAAGGGGAAGGGGAACTTATATTCACAGGCAGGAAAACATCATTTATTATTAGGGAGTTAATGGAAGTTAACGTACATGAATTATAATGACTTCATTTTTAAATAGCAAAGTGTTTCTCTTTTGTAAGCTTTTAATGCATTGTTCTTTTTTCAGCAGTTCTAAAAATTAAATATTTTCCCATCTTAACAAGTCTTAATACTGCTGCAATATTAAATCTTCTTTATGATATTTCAATATTTTGTTAAATGGTAAACGTAATACATTCTGCTTCTTTAGGTACAATTATAAAAACTGATGTAAATTGACGCTCACTCCAGGATATGGCCTCACATTATATTCTCTAATATATTGACCTTTAACATTTATTTCAGAAAAAATAAAATGCTGATTTTACAACTATATAAAAACAAAATATCTAGTAACCAGACAAATTTACAAAGGATAACTCTATAAATTTATGATTTTAATTTTTTTTTCTTCTAAAATTAAGAATCATTTCTCACAATAAAAATAAAATTTATTTATCTTGATTGAGATGCAAATTTATTGAAAACTATCTTCTACAAAAAGGCACCAACATTGATTGTAGAAACAAATTGAAACAAAAAAAATCTTGCAAACCTGGAGTAAGGTACCAGTACGTACAGTTCAGTCACCTTCGTTTGCCTTTGCAAGTAACAGACATATGAAATGTTTATTATAAATGATTAACTTTGCAAAAATCTCATGGCCTGTGTCGTTCTTAACGTGATAACATCAAAATTACCAATAAACTGCTACCTCAGTAGCAAGGCATTTTGTTTCATATGGCAATTTGAAGGTAAAACCATGGAGACGAATTCTGCAAATTTGGAGGGACTTGAAGGCATTTTCATGGTAATGTTCCAATTAAATGTTCCAACTGGCATTTAATTATTAAATGGCATAAATTATCACATTGTCAACTTGTAAAAGCAGCAATTCTCTGGATATTCAACATTTCTTCTTAATTTCATAATACAACACAACATCTGCAGTATCTTTGACGATTGCCTCCAACAGATGGAGGTGGAGTAACTGGTGCAAAGTATGCATGAACCTTAATTTTAGGTAAATGGGTCTGAAATATAAGATAAAAAAAGAGAATCATTTGATTTATAAACAATAAATAAATTCAACTAAGAAAAAGCATCCTACCCTGAGTCGGCGGATCCCAGCTCTTGTTATCAACTGACAGTCATATAATTCAATTCGCTCTAGACTCTGACATGTCACTAGATGTTCTAAGGAGGCATCAGTTATTAAAGGACAATTGTCCAACTCTAACACTGTAAGGTGTTCTGATGAACAAGGGCTCATCCCTAAATGACGGATGCCTTCATCAGTGATTAATTCACAGTGAGACAGACTCTAAATGAGCAGAAAGAAAAGAGATCTTCAATTAAAATACTTTTGTACTTATATTATTTATAGGTACATTTAAAAAATGAATTGCACATTCTAATAATTTATCTTCCACAAAAGAAAAATTTGTTTATAAACCTACAACGGAAAAATTAGTGGATTAGGAACCAATAGATACAGGGTGAATCTAAAATAAGAGGACAAACTGCAGGGGCTGGTTCTTCATACCAATACAAGCAAATTCAACTCCACATCTGCACTGGTCATTGATTATACATGCCCTTTGAGTGTCCCTACAGACAGAAGTCCAGCAGACGGAGATCGGTCAACTTTGCAGGCTATGTCCAACCCTACCTATCCATTGGTCATGGTAATATTAGCGAGCATCTTCTGAAAACTGTGGCTGAAATGTGAGAGAGCACAATCATGCATGAAAAGCATTCTTGCTTTAACATCTAGGGGCACGTTCTCAATAGGTCTAGAAGTGCCCTGTACATATCAGCAATAAGACATACATGGATAACCATGGTCAGATCAAGCAGTCGCCTATAATACCAGTTCACACATTGAAATTGAACTGGTGTTGAGACATCATTAGACCATGTGGATTTTTCACAGCCCATGGATATTGATTGTGGAAATTAGTGACACTTTTTCTAGCTTTGTGTTGTTGTAGTGGAATATCTCATCAAACAAGTGGTCAAATGTTTGTATAGTAGAACCTCCCAAGTTAGACACTTTTTCCAGGGATGGTTGAAAAGCCTATACAGGGTCTCCCATGTAACCTGTACCAGCAAAGGTCTGGTCTGGGGATACCAATACCTATCGATTGGACCCCATGTATATTCCGCGATTTTTTGTAGTTTTCAAGATATGAATTTTTTTATTTTATTTTCAGATTTTTTTAAATTTTGGACGGTTTTAGCTATAACTTTTTCTGTGAAGTGATTCTTTGAGATTTTCTTTGTTAGTATTATGGCTAGCATGTGTGCTAGTCTGTAACAACACTAAACACCAAAATTCTAACTACTACTAGCTCAGATTTTGATCACAAAATTAAAATTTCTGTTGAGAGAAATTGTTACTTGATTTCAACTTGAAAAAAAAATTACTTAACCCTGACTGAATAACTTCCTGATAATTTTAAAAACTTTATGGGTTCCTTAGCTCTCAAAATAACACAAAAAAGTTGGTACTTTATACAGCATTTTTACGCGAAAACGGAGTTTAAACTTGATACAGTCAAAAATAGTGAAATTAGGAATGTTAGATAAAAAGATTTAAAATAATGTATTTAAATTCAAATCATAATTATTTTTTCACATTGTGCTAAATAAAACAATAGAAATAATCTTAAGAAATCATTTATTTATTTAAATTAATTACAAAATGATTTTGTGGAGGCCATGGCAGATTTGGATGTTACTTTATCAATAAGCCAGAACATGATATTTCAGTGCGACGGTGCCCCTTGCCACTTTGCAAGAGAGGTTAGAGGCCATTTGAACGAGCTTTTCCCAGAGAGGTGGATTGGCCGTAATGCACCAATCGCCTGGCCTCCAAGGTCCCCTGACCTGAACCCCATAGATTTTTTTATCTGGGGATGCTATAAGGAATTGGTGTATCATCATGAATTCTCGAGTTTGGAGGAGTTAAAAACTGAATTAAATGAAGCTCAAGAAATAATACGACAAATAACCCAAGCCTTCCGAGATTTGTGTGGTAATTTTGTGCGTCAGTGCCGTCTGTGCATTGCGGCAGGTGGCAGGCACTTTGAACATTTATTGTGAAAACAGTAATAAATAAATGATTTCTTAAGATTATTTCTGTTGTTTTATTTAGCACAATGTGAAAAAATAATTATGATTTGAATTTAAATACGTTATTTTACATCTTTTTATCTAACAATCCTAATTTCACTATTTTCGACTGTATCAACTTTAAACTCCGTTTTCGCGTAAAAATGCTGTATAAAGTACCAACTTTTTTGTGTTATTTTGAGAGCTAAGGAACCCATAAAATTTTTAAAATTATCAGAAAGTTATTCAGTCAGGGTTAAGTAATTTTTTTTATCAAGTGGAAATCAAGTAACAATTTCTCTCAAACAGAAATTTTAATTTTGTGATCAAAATCTGAGCTAGTAGTAGTTAGAATTTTGGTGTTTAGTGTTGTTACAGGCGAACACACATGCTAGCCATAATACTAACAAAGAAAATCTCAAAGAATCACTTCACAGAAAAAGTTATAGCTAAAACCGTCCAAAATTTTAAAAAATCTGAAAACAAAACAAAAAAATTCATATCTCGAAAACTAAAAAAAATCGCGGAACATACATGGGGTCCAATCGATAGGTATTGGTGTCCCCAGACCACAGACCTTTGCTGGTACAGGTTACATGGGACACCCTGTATAATGCACAACAGAATATCTATTCCATATGTTGGACATCTCCCTAACCTGGAAATTGGACAGGCTTTTCCACATAAAACCTCTACCTGGTGGAGAGCTAAACTGAAATTTATTACAGTATTCTCACGCAGAAGTTTAATAGATATTTTGTTGGTTCAGGCTGTATGTATTTTTTTTTTTTTTTGGTCGAGTGAACTGTTATATAAATTGTTTACTGTATCTGAACACACTGTATGGTAAACTTGCATTTATAACCAAACAATAACATGAGCTTGCAAGACAGAAGAATCCTTCTTTTCTTCAATAATGCAATATACCATCCAAAAATCCAACTTCTGAATGTGAAATTGCAATTTTGCCAGCAAACACAACAAGCAATCTACCACAGCCTTTGGATCAAGGGAGTATAGAAACTGCTAAATATAGCCAGAAAGCTTGTGATCAAAAACTCAATTTCCAACATAGATTCAATAAGTTCCGCATTAGAATATTGCACATTATTAAACGAGTTCACTTTGTAATACTAAGCCTCTATAATTCTTTATAAACAATATTAACATAACATTTGTAATGCAATACCAATATTCTAATAATTTACATCTAAAATAAAAAATGTTTTTAAATAAACCTTACCAATTTCTCAAGACGAGGGCAACCCATTGCTAAATGGTTCAAGGTGGAGTCTGTTATCTAAACAAGGAAAAACTGCAATAATTGGTATTTATATATTATCAATTACAAATACAATTTCAGATTAATGATTATAATATAAGAAATGATCTAGGGAATATAAATGTAAACACGGTAACAGTTCTTCAAGGGAAGCAGGTTTTCATGAAGCTGAGCATTGCCTGATTTATGTGAGATGGCCACCAATTGACACATGGAAGTTTTCAGATGTCTTTTTTTACGACTTGTCAATCCTGGGTCTTTTGGACATATAGATTTTTTTTACTCACTAGCCCATTTGAGAATATTGGTAGAAGATATCTTCAATGTGTCAATGCATCTGCCCTCCCCATGCTCACTTTGAATTTCATCTTTTTAGTCTACTAAAGATAAACTATGTAAGTAGAGAGTTGAGGATGACAAGGGTGTGATTCCTACAGTGATATCATGACTATGTGAACAGGACAAAAGCTGGTATAGCCAAGGCATGGTAGAAATTCATGCTAAAAAATACTACATAATAAAAAGGACCGTTTCTTTATTGTGTTAATAAATATTATATATTTTCAATACAAGGGTCGTTCAAAACTGACAGAGTTTTGTGCATATAAGTTATATAAATAAATCATTTCACTTTTAAAGGACCATTATTATTCGCAATCAGCAAGTCGCGGGTTCGAATCCCGCTTGGGGCATGGATGTTTGTGATTGTCCTTTATTATAATGTGAAAACCCCGTGTTGGGCTTCGGCCTGTTGGGGGCAACCCGCGGGTTGTTTAGATTATTATTATTATTATTATTATTATTATTACATAATCCAAAGTCTATAAAAACAACATGCCAGTGCTGTTACATTTTATTCACACGCCCCTATCCATAACATTGCTAAAAGTATTCGAAATCCCTCTATGACCTCAAAATTCTCCCCAAGACATAACGCTATTAACTCCCTCAACCTGACCAAGAAACAAGCCGACACCGAAAACAATCCAAGCCTCCGGCTAATGTCCTTTCCTTCTTTAACCCGAGTTGCATCACCTTTCCAAATTCCTTTCCTCATTCAACCTTCATGTCTCCTTCAGAACTCCTACATCATGCTGGAAATCCTTAAATTCTCCCTCCATCCCTTCCAACTACTGACTATAACATTTATGAGTAAATAGAGAAAAATAGTAAAGAAAGTCCAGGCCGTGGAATTTTCTTTGCTATTTTTCTCTATTTATTCATCAATATTGGTGGTATTGGCTTGAAAAAATCCTCCTAAGATCATTTTCCAATTATTCTTATTATAACATTTATACCAAAGTGGCCATTTACCGTATAGATTGCATATATTGCAAGTGCTTCTATATCGATTTGACAAATATAAAGAACAAGAACCCTCCTTCATCAAAAAACAGAAGAAATCACGATAGAGAAAGAACGCCCCCTAGAAGTTTTGTTGTAATGGAACAAAAAAATTGGGTGCGGAAATTTGCGGATTTAAAAAAATATTCTTGTTTTTTTTTTCAGTGACTCAGAGGCAATTGTTTGATTTAATACAACAAAACGGTGATTACAACTTACAACATGCAAACCTTTGTACCTATGTTTTCACAACATTAGGACTTGAAGACATTACTCAAGAGATATGAAAAATGGTAACAAAGGTGGTCAATAGGTGTTCTTGGAAGATTTCAAAAAGATGGGAAATAGGCAGCCGAAAAATTTTTTTGTATTTTTCAATATGAAAATATTTTTTATTCATATTTTACTAAATTTCTTATAAATTATTAAATTCTGTTGAAATATTTTATTTTCTGCATTTTCGATTTTTGTCCAGCTGGATATCGAATCCGGCCCACTATGCACAGGCACGAATTTTACAAAATGATCCATGATCGTTGAGCTTTGTCTCCAAGATGAGGCGTTATCAGCTTTGTCCCCAAGGTGAGACGTTTAAAGAATCTATTTGCTGATGTGATCTCGTTTTGCTAACCAATAATTTCAAAATTTACATTTACCCATGTTTTCTCGCTGTCTTCATAAGAAAAGCGCAACTGGTTTTTAATTGTTTAATTTGTTTAATAATTGTTTTATAGACTGCCCTATCAGATGACTTTCGCCAGCACAAGCTTATTTTATTTTTTAACCTAATAAATTCAAAGCATGAACGGACAGGGCTGGGCGATATCTTCCAGGGAAATTAGGTGATGCTAGTCTAGTCTTTTACCAACTTTTTTTTTATCTTTTAACTTAACCACAAATTAAAACAATTATATTTAATTAGGTTAACTTAAAAAACAAATTATTTTTTTTTATTTTTGTCACTACACGTTCGAGGCAGTCTGCTGAACAATTGCCATTAATTTAAAGAAATTCCAAATTACCGTAAAAATAAAAAAAAAACAAATACTTCCAAACTTTGATGACTGCCCCTGTAATTATTAATTACCATGGTTCATAACTATTCATTACCACGGTGCTTGTTTGTTAAACCTGCACATGTTGCTTATACTGTGATCGGCATAAGCTTGTGGGTGATGTAAACAAAACAACTTAACATATTCCTCTGTGTGCTGATGTGATTGCCATGCTTTTTCCGAACTACATTTTCACCTACGCCCGCAGGACACAAAGTTATAAGGCTCAGTCAGCCAATGAAATCTTAATTCACCACGTTTTTACATCATAAAATTTCGATCTTCAATTGAAAATTAAATTCGTTAGCTGAAAAAAATGATTTTAGTGATTGTTTGCTTAAAAAAGTGATTTTAAGTGACTCCTTTAAAAATAAGTGACTAAAAGTGATAAAAGTGACTTGTTCTGAGGCCTGTGTTTGGATCATATTTGGTGGATGAAATCTGGTAATCAATATTTCAACCCCTTCCACTAATCCGATTTTGCTGAAATTTTGTACACGTACATAAAGTCGGTGACAATGCATGAATAAAAAAAAAATTTCCAGGAAAACTAGTGCATTGTTTTTTGAAAAAGTTTTTTCATATGCTTGTTTTATTAAAATCTTTGGAGAGATGTAAGATATAAGAAAATATACAACTTCTAAGGTATGCAGCTATTCAAGCTTTTGCTGAAAAAAGTGAAGGTACTTTCCCTAATGAGCTAATAACTAGAGAATTCATTTTTCATATCGTTTTTGTAATGTACGAGGGTTGTTCAAGAATTCTTGCCTCTATAGCTATAACTTTTTTATTTATTAACAGATTTTCAAATTCTTTTTGTACCTGATATGTAATGCGCTATTCACTTTTTGACATAGTCCCCATCCCTTTAGACGCATTGCGCCAACATGTGACTATTCAGGTGAACAGGTCGGAGAGGAATTCTGGGGTTGTTGTCGACACCAAGATTGAATGGCAGCTTTGGACCCTCTTCTGCAGCACGATAACACCCGCCTACACACGATCGCCACATACAAGAAGCGTTGCAACGCCTACAGTTCAAAGATAAAGTGCAAGTTCAAAGACGAAAGACTTGGCACCTTGCGACTTTCACCACTTTCCAAAGAAAAAAAAGAGCACCTTATGGGACATGAGTTGCGTTCTGACGACAAGGTGAAAGATGCCATTCAATCCTCGTGTCGACAACATCCCCGGAATTCCTCTCCGTCGAGTTCACCCGACTAGTCACACATTGGCACAATGTGTGGAAAGTGATGTCGAAAAATGAATAATACATTACAAATGTAAGTATCAGATACAAAAAGAATTTCGAAAATTGGTTAACAAATAAAAATTTCAGCCATGAAGGCAAAAATTCTTGAACAACCCTGGGAAAAATTCTTGATAATGTTTATCTAACCATATTAAAAAATTATAATTCCATATTCCTTTTATAGTCTGCTGAGTTTATATAGTGCTTGTAGTGCCATCACCAATGAGCAAGCACAACTGGCCAGTGCCCACTGGCTTAGAGCTTTACACACCATACAACTTTTGGCGACGGAAAAGTGGATGGGAAATTGAGAAATAAACAATGAATTAATTATAATTTACAATATACTTACCAGATTGCATTCTTCTAAATCCATTTTTTCTAAAAGGTGGCAATTCTAAATGTAAAAAAAAAAAAAATATGGTTATGTTCAGTATAAAATGATAATAAAAGAGATGCGCTTAACAACAAAAAAATATATTCAAATGTATTCAAATATATTCAACAGATGATTCTTAAATAACCAAACTTAAAAAAATTGCCTAATTCATACCCGAGCCAAGGCTTGGAATCCACTGTCTGTAAACTGTGAGCAGCGTTCAGCTTCTAAGGTCCTACAAATAGAAGTTTAATCATATGTACTCAAGAAACTAAACAATAATGAGAGCAAGCTTGATGAATTCCTGATCACCTTAAATGTTGGCACCCTTTACTTAGTGCTATTAGTGACGCATCTGTGAGATGTGTACAACCAGAAATACATAAATAATACAATTTAGGACAATTATCACTAATATGCTGGAGTGCTTCATCTGTAATGTTCTGCAAATATAAGTTGTCGAGAAAAACTATGCAATATGTACAGTAAAAAGTAAATTTGCAAATAATTTTCATAAACTATGTATTGTATGCATAAAAAGAAATAAACCTTTAATTACAAAATCAGAGAGCAAAATTAAAGAGAAGGTATCTGTTTAATTCAATATACAATGTAACATAGCCCACTTGTTTATCTACTTTCAAAATACTATTTAAAACATTAGTATCAGACATTAGTATAAAAAGTTCAAATAAACTTTCAATGATTGAAAGGAAAGTAATAAACTAAAACTGCATAAGATAAACTAAGAAAACTTTTAAACTATTCATTTAATGAAACTATGCTCTAATATACTATTTCCCATCTCCATAAACAGGCTCTACTAGATAAGATTCTATTCACAAACATTTGATTTGAAAATACAAATTTTCTATTTAGAATCTTAGGAACCTAGGTCATCCCCATTTACAGAATTTCTATCTCACAGATACCTTGATTAATAAAATGTAAGAGCCAAACCATCATTTTAAGAAAACTGGAATTCATGTTGCATTATTTCATATTTTAAATGCACAACTTTAAATGAAACTAGGAAAATAAGAGAGCACACACTGCTTGACTGGCCATATTATGCAGTTTATCTTTTTGGATCCATCATTTTTTTAAGGCAAAGTGGCATGGCATTTGACTTGTTGATTTTATGGTGTCATATTGAGCAGGAAAACAAAAATTTACTTAGTTTATTAATTTTTCTTTTATTAATTTTAGGAGGTTGTTATTTTTCTTTTTGCAAGGAACCACCAAAATATTTTGTTTCTGTAGTTTCCATAAATTTTCTGGTACTGACATCACAAACATTTTCCAGGAGTTTTGTAATACGTAGAACCTTGATAAATCAAATCTCAAGGAAAGAGCAAAATTCTTCGATTTATAGAGGTCTTCAATTTATCGAGGTTAAGTAAAATGTAATCAGAATAATAGAGGTTTTGTGTGAGATTGACTAACCGTATGGAAATGCCACAGTGCAAATAATTTAATGTAAATAATTTTAATTTAAATAGAAATTCATTTACTTAATACATACTCACCTACTCTACTTAAAAATCTAATTACAGTCGCTTAATATGTTTATTTCCTTTGATCCTGACCCCATGACTTCAATTTGTATACAAAATTTGTCGTTTAATACGAATTTTATTTTTAAACTAGTTCCGGATAATACGAATAAAATGAAGAAATTCATACCAAAACGGAGATCTTTGTTGTAAAAGAAAAAAACAAAAAAAAAAAAAAAACAATAATAATAATCTTTATTGCTGCAAATAATTCCAATTGGTTCTTAGTCTTAGTCTAAATGAACAAAGAGACACGGATTTGTCATCTGGGAATTCTGATTGATTTTCAGTGTTTATATAAACATGGACATTTTCATGCACTGATCAAAATATGCACTATTCACAGTCCTATTCACTGCCTTTTGATTTCATTGTTTCATTACATTATTAACATGGCTACATCACAAAAGAGGAAACGCAACAATTTTAAGCTTGATTAGAAGTTATCAATTCTTTATGCTATAGAGAAATCAACAGCAAAAAGGAACTTAACATTCCACCATCAAGCTTAGCAAAGATAATAACGAATGCTGACAAGATTAGACAGCAAGCAGAAGCAACTGGAACATTGAGCAATGCAGCACATGAAGATGTGGTTTTAGAGCACACGAGAATATGGAAAAGAAGATGCAGGCCATCTAAAAACCATAACAATATGTCTATTTTAATGAAATGAAGTCACAGGGATCTAGCTAGAAATTGCGGAGTGCGGGTTAATTTTTCAAAGAAAAATGACTTATCAACTGGATCTAATATTTATCAATAACTTAAAAATTACTGACTGTAGATTCCATATTTGAAGATACACTGTAAATACTGTGATGATTTATGAAGAAGTTAGACGAAATTCATTTGCCATTTGCAATGAAGCTGTCATAGATATGTTGTCGAATTATATTGAAGCCATCTGTCCATCAATGGCTATACGTTGTCACGAATGGCTGGCATGATATGGCTCTATCTGTTTAGAATTTTATGAAAAGGATACTGGTTACCAATATTGTAAATTATAATGACAATTAATTCAAATAGTACAGACAAAGATTATATGAAAATCCTAATAAAAATTATACTCAGTTCACTGATCTTCTGTTCCCCGAGTCAGCTGTAATATTATCCTGTATTCTATTTTATTCTTATTCGGCAGGATTTGAAAAGGTGATCAAGAAAAATTTCTTTCCTGTGTTACTTCCAATCAATAATAAAAATCAGAACTCTTAACAGGACACGATTGTTATTTTATCACTAGATCACAGATATATATTATTATGCCAAGTATCCGTGACGTTAATAATAGATACATGAAGTGCCAACTATCGGCCACCCATGGCAGTTTGGAAGTTGGCATGAAAAACCAAAATTTTTCTTGATTAATTACTAATTTTAAAGAAGCGAATCACTGCATAAAATGCACTGACAACCATAAAATCAGAATGTCAAAATTCTTGACACTTAACCTGTTAAGTGCTATCCAACATAATTTCGAAGTTTATTAATGCAAAAATTTTTATTTATTAAATATACTAATTCAACCCATTTAAAAGTAAACTGTTGGTTTATTTGAATTTACTCACCATCTACCCACTACGAAATTATTATTGCAATAAGTTTGCATATTCAAATATTGAGAATAACTGAAATTTAAATACAGTGAAACCTTGATTTATCGTTTTTCTGCGGAAAGAAACAAGCAAACGATAAATACAGGAAAACGATCAATGCGAATGCTCATGTAAACTGATAAAAAATGTTGGACATGTGTAAATAGAATCCGCTGGAATGCCTGATGCTTGGGCCTGCTGAAACCAGTCAAACAGAACATTTTCTAGCTCGCTGTAAGTTGATTCCTTGTTTGACTTCCTCTTTTTAACAGACGAACTACACTTGTCAGCCTGATCTCTGATCTCTTTTATTTTTTTTTTTTTGCTATGATGGAATTCAAAGTTGATGGTGGCAGGCCTAGTCACTTAGCTGCATCAGTTCTCTTTTCTAACTTTTTTTTTCTACCTCTTCAATGATCTTAAGTTGTTCGGCTAAGGTCTGTACATGTTTTGCCATTCTCCAGTTACTGTAAATTGTATCAAAACAATAGTGTACAATAGTTTCTGTCTTGGTGTGAAAACAATGCATAGTTTTTGTCTTTGGATCAAAACCGAAACTGTAAAACTGAGGACACATAGGGAACATGTTTCCCCACACTTGAGAAGAAAAACAACATGCATGCTTCCTATGTTTCTCCCAAGAACACAATTCATGATTCCCGCGTTTCTGAGAATCAAGTGCGTTGTATTTTTCCTCTTCCTTAAAAAACCATAAACCAGGGTTTCATGGTTCTTGGGACTGAAAATCGTGTTCGATCAATGCGGGAAAACAGTATATCAAAAAACGATTAATGCAGGATTAATTTGAATTGTTTCAGTAAGCATTTTTCAGGGACCATACAAATGGGTCGATGGATCCGAAAAAATGATAAACCCGAAAACGATACATAGAGGTTTCACTGTACTATAATTCCTGTAAAAACTATGACCTTTATGTAATTTAGCAAACTAGTATTAATTACACGTATTTAACTTTAACAATACGCTGAATATTGTTTTTGGTATTGTCATTAGTTCAAAGTAAATAATTAGAGAATAAATGTTGATTTGTTAAGTAATAAACTAGAGGATACTCTTTTACCACAACAAGAGAAAAAGAAACGAAAAAATAATAAATGAAAATGTTTTATCCAAAGGTTTAAAGTTCGCAGTCAGCAACAAAAAGAGAACAATGTTTGAAGGTTTTATCCGACAATTGGAATAGTTATAATCCTGAGTTTTCAGAAGTTCAATATTCTAATATTATTAAAACTCTCAACCAAAAAGATTGCCTGTTCCTCAAAAGTGATAAGGGCAATCACACAGTGATTTTAAAGAAATCTGACTACTGTGATAGGGTTAACAAATTGATTTCGGAGGGACCTTTCGAGGTTATTAACAAAAATCCTTTACCGAAATTGGTCAGAGAAGTTAAAAAAACTGGTTAAAAATTGTTCCAACTTTATTCCAAAAAAAGTGGCCGCTTCTTTGATTATTTCAAACCCTACTATTCCTAGATTATTTGCCCTCCCAAAAATTCACAAACCAGGAAATAAGATGCGTCCGATTGTATCCAATATAGACTTCCCTACCTATCGTATTTCTAAGTTTCTAGCTAAATATTTGAGGATCTTAAAAATCTCAGAATTTGATAGTTCTCTGAACAATAGTTTAGACTTAGTCAAAAAACTGGAAAATGTGCAAATCAAGGAGGGTGAAATTTTGAGGGTCACCAGACTGTGTATGAACAATAACATATTCCAGTAAAATAACAAGACTTATAAGATGGTTGGAGGCACTCCCATGGGTTCGTGCCTAAGTCCAATTTTTGCTGAGATCTTCCTCAAAAATTTCGAAGAAAGACTCAAGAATTCAGATTTTTATTTTCCTAAGATTTGGTATAGTTACGTCGATGACGTTTTTACTATATTCGACACTAAAATTTGTAACTTTGATGATTTTGCTAAGCATTTGAATAGTTTCTATCCCACAGTACAGTTCACGTTTGAGGTTGAAGTAAATTGTCTACTTCCTTTCCTTGATATTATGATCAAAAGGAACAAGGATTCTTTGTCCTTTAACGTGTTTAGAAAACCTTCTAATGGAATGAATTACATTCAGATTGATTCCAGTCACCCTTGGAATCAGAAGCTCTCTAGTTTCATTTTTATGATTGATAGAGCTATTAACCTTCCCATGAGTGCAACTAATTTCATTAAAGAAGTTGGTTTAATTAAAAAGATAGCTGTGAAAAATGGATACAGCTCCAGAACCATTTCGGATCTAGTTAGGAAAAGAAAGTATAAAAAGTTTATTACAGATATTTCCACCTTGAATAGTACAGAGAACAAGGAAAGAACTGTTTCAGTACCATATAATCATGCCCTGATAAAAGGCCTTAACTCGATTTTCAAACCATTCCATATCTCTTTAGCTTTTAGCAACCCATACAAGTTGAGACATCTTCTTATCAATCCTAAGGACCACATTCCACATCTACAGAAATCCGGGTTCTACGAGGAGGCCAGGTGCTCGCAATGCCCTATGGTGTACAAAGGTCAGACTTCTAGAAACTTAGCCAACAGATTCAAGGAGCATATGCGGCATAGACGTTTTGGCAGAAGCAACCAGTCCGCGATAGCCAAGCACTCTCTGGACACGGGACATGATTTTTCCTTAGAGAATTTAAAACTTGTACAATCAGTCAATAAAAAGCACCTACTAGATGCTTTTGAAAGCCTTGCCATAAACAAAACCGACAAAAACCGATTATTAAATCTCGATAAGGGCCCCATTGGTGACTCTGCATTGATTCAGTGGGTGACTGAGCCTCCCAATCGATGAATTGCCTCTTTCTACAATTCTCTTGATTGGTTGTTCTCCGTTCTGGTTCATTATATAAGACTCAATATACCTTCCCAAGTTAGTTCACTCCGTGTTCTCCCTTGGGCCGCTGAACGATGAAAGCAAGGCTTTCGAAAAGCGCTTACAGGTCGTATTTTTCCTTATTCTTTTGTTTTTTGTCTTATTATTCTTTTGCCTTAGTTTACATTTATTATTTTTTCGTTTCTTTTTCTCTTGTTGTGGTAAAAGAGTATCCTCTAGTTTATTACTTAACTATTTCTATCCAGATAAGATTTTACTCCATTATTCGAATAAATGTTGACTTAGTTCAGTGTTGAGTTAGTTTATTGTTGCTGCAAACAGAGATAGAGCTACAAAATTTTCTTTAATTATTTAATTAATACCTTTTATGTCAAAAATTAGTGCAGTATAACTATAATAAAACATCTAAGTCCCATAATCAGATAAGTTTTTGCTGTATAATATATACCTAATAGACCTTCAAAGCTGTTTGTGAGCATGATGCCTTTCGGGATCGATAGTAATCACTGTGGCAAATAAAGCTATTTCACGTGTTCATTTGCTGTTACTCTAGAAAGTTGATAATTTTGGATTAACTTTGTCTTTTATTTGTTGCATGCCATAATGCACATGTTTAGACTACCTTGTAAAACTCGAGTGATATTATCAATCCTCTAATGCATTCACAAGAGCGCCACAAAACATGCGCACTGGAGTTTTGCATATCGTCGTTGTCAAACCGATATCTGCTATGTGCACTTTTTTGAGATTTCAATATTTTGACCCTTGCAACGTGTTCAGTAACCAAACTTGCATATAAAAGAACTGTTATGTGCTTATAACCACTATATGACGAATCATGACCACTATATAAAATATGCTATGTGCAGCGGCTAGAATATTGTCAAATAGAAACTACTATGTGACAGTATTAAATTGTTACATTTCAATGCTAAAAAGGCAAATAATATTATGTTTAACATCAATAACTTCAATTTGAAATAGTTTTTAAAATTTGTCTTCATAAAAAATTTTACAGGAGAACTTTTTTTTTCTTTCAATATCTCAAAAGTTTACTTTTGACACATAGCAGATATTGGTTTGACAACGACGATACGGCTTATTGTAGATCCAGTAGAGATCTGTTAAGTCACAATCTTTGGGAGCAAAATTTTCACCATCCATGACATAGCACCCCCTCAATTTGGTAATGTTAAAATGAGAATAACACAGATCATCTCGTCTTTAATAGGTTTTAATGGGCACACTCATTTAAACAAAAATATTTCATTTGATTTCATAATTTTAATTCTGGTAAGAGTGCAGATAGAAATAATATATCATTACTGGGTGTTGAGCATCCTATCTGTGATCAGGCTTTATCATTTCTATTTATTATTTAAATACATTTCCTTACTCTTTAATTCATATTAAATAAGCAATTCATGTCAACAAACATGAGCTGCTGGCAGCCATGATTCCCTAATATTAACAGTCATATTCATCACTTCGGGTTAATCTGAGAGTTGAGGTAAGAGTTAGAGTTAGGAGGAGAAACTGTATTCACCAGCACCGAACCCAGGAAGATGAAGCAGGTGCATTAAATAAAATCTCTCCTTGCATCTAATGCAATGTAACTCTTACGTAATAGTTAAAATTAAAAAGAGGACAATTTCAATATGAAAAGGAGAACAAAGAATCATAACTTAACATAATGAGTAGACCAAATAGAATACTGAGTTTCAGGATGTGAATGGAAATTAAGTACAGTAGGCCCACTTTATTCATGCAATTTGGCAACTATGGTTACAATTACAATCACAGGCTGATTAAAACTTACATAGTGTTTACAACTGTCGAACCAAAATGCTCTTAAAATTACAAGACTCGTGAACTTCTTGCTTAATTTGTTTATTTTTGTTTGCCCATGCAAATTAAAAATAGATGTATAGTATTTTTATCCATGTATAAATGTTTTATTATTAAGGGTCACTTATACTTAAAAAGGTAGAAGAACACAGAAATTCCTCGGTTTCAGGTATCTGCGGAAGGCTTTGGAACCATTGCCCATGAACACAGGGGGCCTAATGTATACAATGAAAACGAATTTACGAAATTCCTTTTTTATTTCATGTCCAATGCGAAACTGACAAAAACAAAATGAAGTTTATCAGAATGTATTAGTTTCCCAAGAGGTAAATTACAAACTCTACCGAAACTTGAAATATAACATGCCTTGGTAACATTAACCCTACATAAATGATTAAAACTCGTATAGCTGGGGTTTATCTCTTCATACCACTGGTTGGATGACTCTCAATCAAGGTTACACAAAGATGAATGCTTGACTGTTAAGTGGTCTCCAGTCTTGAGACAATAACTAGTGTAAGGAGGTCCAAGAGCCACAACATGCTACTAAGAACAGTATATGGCTCTAACTGATCTTCTTGCTGCCATAAGGAGTCAACAGCAAGCCAACTCTTTCTGGACTTGGCATCTGTCAGGACAACTTTTCCAAAAGATTTCCAGTGGATGTACACCTTCCATAGTAATTAATCTCAGCCCGTTGGCCATACATCTGAGTTATCTGTAGCACTATTGGAAAAGTAGTGTGCTTTAAAACCATGTAACCTCATGTCAACTGCTGTTTTTTCTACATATACATTGCTGCCATCCACCATATTAAATATCAAATATTACAGTGCACAGTCTAGGTTTCACTGAACTACCCTTTTAAATTATGAGCATTAAGATTGGATAGGATTATGAAACCGGCACTTTTTAGACATGAAAATTAAAAAAACTTTTTTTGGGGGGAAAATCAATATACAGCAGACTCACAATTTTCCGAGTTAATTGGGACTAAGACTATCTTGGATACAAAACAACTCTGATAATATAGAGATCTAGTGTTAATGGGTTACAAACCTTGATGATAACTAGCTGCATTAATGTTAAGACAGTGTCATTTAATATCTACATTACAAAACAATAAACAAGCACGTAATCACACTATAAGATACAGAAGATATTTAATTAATTTTTGCTACAAAACATCTTTTATCAATTTTTGCATCTTGCATCTCTTCTTCGTGCGAAGTTGTGCCTGTGCTGAAGAGCAAGAGTTCAGGAACTGTGAATTTCTTTTGTGCCTTCAAGCCATCCAGAATGTGATATTTTTGGGTAATTTCATAAGTGTCGTCATCTTCCTCTCTTGGGAGATTGGTGACCTTACCAGCAATAGCATCATCTATTAATTCAAACTAAAGGTCTCCATCAAAGTACTCATATATGTATTCATTGTTTACTGGATCAACAACAGGAAGTTGGTTAACTAGCTTTATCCAACTATAAATAAAGGAGAACATGTAAGTTCGTCACGGAAACAGTTTTGCATTATTGTTGCACGTTTAAGCATTGTTGGCGCTCACTTAAAGCACACACCGGTACTGAAAAGTCACCTGACCATTGTTGTCTGAGCAACAATTTATATCATCAATCAATCACAAAACTATAAATAAAATCTTGTAAACATTCCAAGGAGGAGCTTTAGCAGTGAAGCAGAAATACATTTATTAAAAATTAACCCCCCCCCCTCCCTGCCTCCCGAGTAGGGTAAGGCACTATTTTTACCCCTTTATCTGCACTTTTTACCTCTCCCCAAGTTTTTTAATCAATAAATTGATTTTCTCAAACGTAATATGTAAAAAATGTAAAAAACCTCGTATCTTCTTTCCTTTCTCATAATTTCCGAACATATGATATATCACATATCACAGTTATCATAGTTCTAAGGACCAAGTGACTGCCACCCCCGCAAATCCGATCCCACTGGAACAATTGGGCCTAAACTTCATAGTAATGTAGATCTTGCCTAGAGATATCTGGATACTGAATTTCACGCCTTTACGTACCTAAATAGCACATGGATATGTTGCCCTCTCTGAATCCCACCACCGTAATTCCGATCCAAGTGTACCAATCAAAACCAAACTAAATAGTGCAGACGGACATGCCCATAGTAAGCTACATTCCGAATTTCAACCTTCTACCTCAAAAAATGTAGTAATTATGAAGGGGACGGACTGACATTATAAAACCAATAAGTAACTCCATTCTTATTCTACTGACGAGGGTCAGTCAAATGAAAACTGGAAATATATTATTACAGCTCCTTTATTACAGAGTTGGAACAAGTACACTATTTATCAACGTAGTCCCCCAGCTTTTCAATTCATTTCCGCCACTGAGTCGGAAGGGCATGGATACCTTGGGAAAAAAAACTTCATATAATGGAGATCTTGCTTATAGGAATCTGCATACCGAATTTCACCTCTTTATATGCATAAATACACCTAGGCCTTTTGGTCCCCTCTAATTTCCACCCCCAAAACTCTGATCTTAATGGGCTAATCAAAACCAAACTAAATAGTAAATGTGCACATGCCCATAGTAAGCTACATTCTGAATTTCAACCTTCTACCTCAAAAAATGTAGAAATTATGAAGGGGTACACAGTTAAGACATTGAAAGTAAAAATATAATTTCCGGAACTGGGAAAAACGCAAAAAATGCAGAGGACCGAAAACAAATTTTTATAAGGAAAAAGGATGTGGATAAATTAATACTAATGCAAGAAATAAAACATTCTTTAACCACAACGAGTAAAAAGAAAAAATACGACCTGTAAGTACTTTTCGAGAACGAAGCTCTCATCTTCAGCAGGATTAACAGGGAGTAACACACAAGATGCAACTGAAGATGAGAGCATCTTGTGTGTTACTCCCTGTTAATCCTGCTGAAGATGAGAGCTTCGTTCTCGAAAAGTACTTACAGGTCGTATTTTTTCTTTTTACTCGTTGTGGTTAAAGAGTGTTTTATTTCTTGCATTAGTATTGGAGTTAAGACATTATAAAACCAATAAGTAGTTCCATTCTTTAGCTCCAATAATATAGATTATTAGCACTTGAGCAATAGTGCGTCGACAAAGCGATTTCACGTGCGCGTGCCGATGTCAATAAAGCTTAAAAGATGAACAGAAAGTAACAATGTATTCCTTCTTGACAAATCGATTGTTATATTCTTTTATGACATGCCATATTCTTGGTATTCTTTACACTCACTGTTTTAGCGCGTGAACTCGACTTGAAGGGGTCCACGAAAAATTCTGAAAAGTTGATAAGGCCGAGCTAAGACTTTGATG
The DNA here is from genome assembly GCA_023313115.1 of Rhysida immarginata. Lineage (NCBI taxonomy): Eukaryota > Metazoa > Arthropoda > Chilopoda > Scolopendromorpha > Scolopendridae > Rhysida > Rhysida immarginata. The sequence goes on from JAHWFO010013848.1 coordinate 4,154,190, forward strand.
GTCATATTTCTGAAAAAAGAATTTGAAAAAGTTAATCCGTTTTCAAGTTATTGTGCAAACGGCGGACGGCCGAATGGATAAACGTACAGACCAAAAGCGCATTCTTTAAGTAGCTTTTATGCTAAAGCTCCTAATAAAGGAGAAAATGTGAGTTCATCAAACGAAACAATTTGAATGAATTGAATTTGATAAAACTAATTATCGCGCAAATTGCACGTGGGCCCCATTCATAAATTCAACAACAACACAATCAGTTTCTTTTCCTCATGAAACATAGCTGTAATTTTCAAAATCAAAAAGCTTTCTCCAAGATTTCTGTACATATTTTGACATCATCCCAGGTCAATAGCAGTCCAGAACACAGCAATCCCAAAGTGCAAGCTCACGTGTGATGCACGAGGTCAGCAAGCCTGAAGTTTTTGAATTGACTGCGTGCATCGGCTCAGTTAACCCAGAGCCTTGGATAATTGGGGTTTGGTTAACTGCGAGTCTACTATGTTTAATGAGCGAACATTAAGATTTTAACCATTAGTTATGACAATTTTTATTCTTCATATACTGACTTATGAAAAGAGAACATTTCTTCTCAAATGGATATCAATTGGCGATCAATATCAAAATGTAATTTCTTAAAAAGGATTTTAAAATAAGCAAATTCAATTAAGTTTTCATTCACTGAAGGAACAAAAAACTAAGCAGAGAATACAACAAGAGAATAAACTGAATGGTTTCCTTTTTGTTTAAATGGGGAAAAAAAAAAAAAAAATCTCCATTTTTGTTTTTGCAGTTTTTCTTGAATGCCCTTTGTCAAAGGTATTTAACATAAAGATATACTTACTGCACATCCATTAAGGTTAATTACTTGAAGACTATGGCAAGTTTTTGATAGCACTCCTATACTTTCATCAGTTACCTGTAATAAATAAAAGGTTTTATTTTTTTGGTTTTTTTTCATTATTCAAGTAAAATCAAAACATATGTCTGTAAATTTATGATTATCTGTTCTTATTAAAGTGACTAAGCCATTATTACCAGAGGACAATATTTGGCAACTAATGTTTTCAGTCTAGGGCAACCTTTTGCTAAAGCTTCTGCTTCATTATCTGTGAGTTCTGAACACCATGAAATATTTAAATATTCTAAATTTGGACATCCATCACTACAAGAATATAAAGTTAGAAAAATTTAGTCAAGAGGTATACAATAAAGGTGAACTGCTATTTTAAAAAAAAATCTTGCAAGCAAATAATTTTAAGTAAAAATCTGATATGAATGACTTCTTCATATCTACAATGCGCATCAGAAAAATAGAATACTCCTGCCAAATATCACTTCAAGGAGATCATATTCTTTTTCCTGGGTAAAAGCAAGGAAAATAGTCGAACCGCTTTTCATCACTTGAAAATACATTACTTATTTTACAATATTGAGTAATAGTTTTTTAAAAGAAAGTAAATGTTTAACCATAATTTAAAACATGACATCCTAATAGGCCTAATTTCAGCTGGATCAACTTCATATAGAAATCTCCTTTCTATGGTGCCCGGGCCATAGTGGTATCCTGGGCAATACATGTGTGGGCTTCTTACCAAAACCAGGGAAGCAACTCCAAATACAGGCTGCATTTTCTGGTATTGGTTCCAATCCTAAAACCTTATATATCCAAACAAATGATAGCCTGTAGAGAGATATTTGGAGAAACACCAATACACCTGGGCAAAAACTCAAAATACATCATGACTGCCTCTACTGTCAAGCAATCCTCCTACCCAAACAAGACTTGATGCTCCTCTCCCAGCTCAGGTCTGACCATTTCCCTAGCAAGCAATATCTACAAAAACTAGGCTTCATAAACGACCTTTACTATCACTGCGGTGCTATCGAAAATCTGGATCGCATAATACTGGAATGCCCCATCTACACAACACATCGAATCTCTTACAGGCGGTTCCTACAAACTCGTAGTGGCCCCTTCTCTCTATACTTTATCCTGCTCATTAGTCCTGAGACAAGACCCCAATGGCGTTTCACCCTTTCCTGTACCAAAGACTTCTTTTCGAAATCCAATCTCCTGCCCAGAATACTTGCCTCCATCAACTTGGCTGCTAAACTGTTATGTACCAGACTAACTAAATTGTTCTCTTCATATCCCTTGATAATAGGTCATCTCCATCATAAAGGAGGTAGGACCTGAGAAGAAGAAAAATATGACAAAAAATGGAATACTTCCTTCCCCACAATAGAAACATTGGAATAATCCTTTTAACGTTAGATAAGTAAAGTAGGTTTCTCAAAATACACACCTGAAGCAATTATAGCTCAATTATGGGTGGAAAAGGTGATTTGTCTCCATTGAAAAGAAAGCTTATCTTTGCACTAAAGGTTCCGGTTCAAACTCGGGAATTCAAACTCCCTACTGAAATGCATTTAATCTAATGTCCAAAATCCTTCAGAGCCTAAGGATGGAAATGGAACACTGAATTGACGAAACAATTGTCGATGTCAACGTAAAATAGAGCCTAGAGAATATGGGGAACTTCAGAAAATTGTAGAATAACAGCATTCAGATCTTCAAAATCATATCATTCCCAATGCGGAAAAAAAGCTGGAGTACATGTTTCTTACCAAACAACCTCGAGTCATTTACACATGAAATTTAAAAAACACTATTCCACAATAAAGCTTCTTTTGACATTGAAACAACACAAAAGAAGATTGCAGTGGTGTAAAGAACATATTGATTGGACCGAGGATGAAGAGTGCCAGTTTTTTATTGGTGATGAAAGTAATTTATATGTCTTATTGGGGGGGGGGGGGGGGGGCCAAAAGGTTGACACATATGGAGAAGGTAAACTCAAGCTTATAAAGACAAGAATTTGAAGAAGAGCATCAAGTTTTCAGGGAGTGTAAGGATACGAGGATATATAGTATGTATGCACAGGGAACGGATTTGCTAGCTTTTGTAAATGCTGCTGTTTATCAGGAAATTTTCGACGGTTTTTCTTGGGAAAAGTATGAAGCTGAAGGTTTTATTTTTCAAGATGATTTAGCATCTGCAGACAGTGCCAAAACAACCAGCGATTAGTTAAATTTTCGTCATATTCCAATTCTTTTGTGACATTACTTATTTATTTGAATTATAAATTTGTTAGATTTATGACTTGAATAAGTTACTGGCATTTATAAAATTGAAAAGGGGGGATTGCCTAGTGGAGTCTGCCCCTCCCTGCATGTGATTTCAAGAGCACATTTTCCCCAGCCAACACACAGTTGGATGAATCATGCTTATGAGCGAGACTGTTAATATCACAGCCTCGTGCAGGAGATGTCACATGTTGGGCTCCCTTCATCGATGTGTGAGAAGTTGAATGTGTTGTGTTCATTGAGGGAAGGGGGACTCTTGGTGGGTTTTTTTTTGTGCTTAGGGAAAGTTAAATTTGGGGAAATGCCACGACAGTACTCATGAAATTCATGAGAGATTTGATTATAAGCGGGAAGGGAGTAGAAGAAACTGACGCATATGGAAAAGGGCAATTATTGAGTAAACTATGCCTGAATGTAGCAGACTGGGCTCACCAAGGCAGGGCAAAACCCTGTCTGGGATCCGAGGACATTGATTCCAATAGGACCAAAATAACTTTTGATTTAAAAGTAAAACAATTATTACAGACAGAATGTGATGTACCAATCGAGTCACTATGAAAAGCCTGAATGAAAAAGGGGGCTTTCATTGATCACAGGGACAAAACAACTGGTGTCCTACAGGCAAGGCAATGGCATCTGAGCAGTATATGAGAAGAGACGAAATAAAGCACAACCAACCTAGCAGGCTGGCAGAGGACGGCAAAGGAAGGCAGCATATCAACATTACTGGAAGCGGGAGAACCTTCAGGGACATCAACAGGAAGGAGCGGTAACTGTCTCTGGGTGCAGCATGAAGGTTGTGTTCCAGTTGCGTGAGATCAGGACGATGCCGTTGGTGCCTCGCAATGCACTGCTCGTTGGTGCAAAGGTTCAAGAACACCTAAGGTGAAATGCTTATAATATATGTTGGTATCCTGTAATAGAACTGGACTCTATTGAACTCAGATAAAGTGGAATTTTTGGTAGGGGTGAATTTTTGTGTGCCCATGATTGAGTTATAATTGCTTCAGCTGTATTTTTTTTAGAAACGTACTTTTCATATCCAACATTAAAAGGATTATTCCAATGTTTTTGTTGTGGGGAAGGAAGTATTCCATTTTTTGTCATGTTTTAAATTATGGTTAAATGTTTAATTTAAAAAAAAAAAAAAACTTACTCAATTTTGTGCAATAAATAATGCACTTTGAAATTGTTCATAGGCAGGAAAAAAAAAATATGAACTCCTTTAAATGATATTTGGCAGGAATATTCTATTGCATGCAATTGTATACTATTATACAAAGCGTTTCAAAAAATTTATACACACTTCAGCAAAAGAAAAACTCTACCACTAAATTCATACAGACTTCATTCATTCATTCATCAAGGGATGAATACAACTCCTCTTTGACTTCTACCATTACGACAGGTATTCAGAGTGATTATCACAAGCGTCGAGATATTTTTGAATATGGTGAACAGTTGCTCCTATCAATTTCCATAGCAAACTGCTATCAAATAATCTCCAGTGGCAGTGTAGTCTTCTTCGATCAGGGTTGTCTTCATTCAAAGCGCATAATAATCTTGAGATATAAGCTTCTAATTTCACTGTTACAGAAAAAGTTATAGTTAACATCTAGTAAAGTGTGTAAACATTTTTTTGAAACGCTCTATTGATCATGCTAATAATTGTGTCATGAGATACAGTTGTTTGTTGAATATCAATGTGTGAACACCGATTGCAATCCATTTTTCAATTATAAAATTGCATTGTTGTTGTTCTTGCATGAACCATTCAGTGTAATACAAACTGCATTGTTTAAATACATTTTGTGTCGGGTGCTACATAGGAAAGACCAACAATGACATCAAGGTGGAATACCAACAATTTGTTTCAGTATAGCTGGTTCCAACAACAGTTTCTAAAGAAAAACATTTGCAAAGTTCAAATTCTTTATAGTTATACACGAGATCAAATTACAAACTCTTTTCCCTATTTCTGCCATGAAGACAAGGAAATTAATTTTAAGCAAACATGTTTTTATCATATTGTGAATATACAAATATTCATCTATTCATTATAAATGAAGTGTGTTACATGTACTGCTTTTTAAAAGGTAGGAAAAAAAAAACCCAACAAATTTCTTGTCCCTCCCCCTTTTTTATTCTGGGTCTTAGAAAATTGTCCCCACATTCACATAGTTTGCAGGGTTGCATTGACTTGCAATTAGCATGCACTGGCCCCACGAAAACTTCTCGTGATGGATGATGTATGCTTGATGCTTAGGGAACATGTATCTTTGTAAAGTAAATAGATACCGTAACGTGCATGTCCCCTTAGAAAACAGGTGTTGTAAAAAAAATCTGGGTGTTTAGCGGAAATCTAGAGACCCTTGGAACTCAGTAAGAGGTTCTCGTATTAATGTACACAAGAATCTTCCCACTGTATGGACTTTATACTTACAAGGGGAGGACCACTGTTAAGCTTGGATTTAACTGAAATTTAAATATGTTGTTAAGCACCCCTCCCGTTATTAAATGGCATAGTAACTCATGCTAATGGGCATTGGTTTACGAGATATAATCATTTAAAGTTAGTTAAGTAGGCTATTGATGTATATTTACAAATTCAGAGAGTGTAACTTTCAAGTAGCCAACATGGGCATGTGGGTAAGTTGATAGATGAATTCAATGAATAAGAAGTTGTGGGTGGTCTATCCCATGGTACACTTTTCATCATCCCAAATATGCAAATTAGGATGCATTCAAAACCACAATCACACATTGAATTTATTAGTTACCTCCCTATGTACTTCATAAAGGCATTTGAATATTCAACATGCAAATCAAGATATTACCAAAAATTAACATAATGACATTCACTTTCATTAGGAAAAGTAAATAAAAAGCATGCTTCAGCATACAGAAGACAGAACAATTCCAGGAAGGCAGTGCTAGGTAACCAACGGCCAACATCAAAATATTGTTCTTGAGAAACTGATTGTTGGCGATCTGTTCATCAGATTTTGGAATTTTATTTTGTTTTGTTCGGAATTCCATGCTGAACAAGTCTTCAATTGGAATTTTTCGTGTATCTGTTACGGTTTTTAAGATAGGGTTTGTGTACATCATGGGATGGTCACCCACAACTTTCTATTAATTGGATTCATCAAAATTTACATATCTGCTTCGGTTACGAAAATAAAAAAGGGGGGGGGGTCATTTTTGTATCAACCCTGTATAATAATATTATAATAATAACTTTTTAAAAATAAATAATTTGTTACCTTCCTCAAATGAAATATAATATGCAAAAAATTATGAAAATATGTTTTTAATAATTAAAATTAGTTCCCTATATAATTTGTTCAAAAAAATGTTTAAAAAAAGTTAAATTAAACGGAAGTGGAAAGGAGTGGACTTGAACCTGGGATCTTTAGCATAAGAATCTCTCAACTTACCCACATGACCATGTTGGCTACTTGAAAGTCATACTCTCTGAATGTGTAAATATACATCAATAACCTACATAACTAAATGATTATATCTCATAAATTAATGCCATATAATAGTGGGAGGGGTGCGTAACAACATATTTAAATTTCAGTTAAATCCAAGCTTAACAGACCTGGTCCTCCCCTTGTTAGTTATTTTGCAAGTAAGATATCATTACTTATATTTTAATTCTACTGTTATTTTCTTTGGTTACCCATTGTCGTCGGCGTCAGAGTTTCTTCTTTGGTTTAGGTTAGTTGTAATCTCGAGATTTTTTTTTTTTTTAATTTTTTTCCCCTTAATTATGGTCCATGCTTTGGCATGCTTCTTTTGTTGTCGACAAGTTTCATCTATAATTTCCGGATCTTGCAAGCTCGTGTTGGCATTCACCTTTTGCCTTATTGTTTAGTATATTTTGGTGGTAAGAAGAAACAGATTTGGACAGTCATAGCCTTAGCCATGGTAGAAGGCAACAACAACAGTAGATGGAGGAATGTTTTGGCAATAATAGTGACTTAACACTCGGCGAGATGTACGATTCAGTAGTGCCATGTATGGACTAATGTAGATGGCTGCTGCTCTTCCTTTGCTTCGAGTGCTTCTAGTCCTTCAGATTGAAATGGTGGCTAGTTCACACTCTAAGATCAATCGACTATTCGTAAAATTTTGAAGGAACCCATTGGAAGAAGTCTATTTATATTCGTACATCAAAAATACAGAAACACAAACAAACACACGAGATAATAGTTTCTTATACTAAAAATAAGTTAAAATAAGAGACCTTTCTATTATACTATAATCTGTCTCAGATTTATTGAGTGTTATGTTACGGAATGATGTTGCCTACAAGGTATACAGGGTGATTCAAATTCAATGTAAAAAACTTTCAGGGGAGGTAGCATGGGCGATTCTAAGCAAAAAAGTTCATATGAACATGGGTCCGAATTTGAACATAACTGAGATATGAACTGAATTAAAAATGCTACCACCAAGGTCAACAAGTTAATAACTCAGGTTCTCTAATGCCTAGGATAATGAAATTTGGGGGAATAATAGGGTACATAAAAATGTGTATACCATTAAAACTTGATCACCTTCCAATGAGTAGTTTCTGCGTTATGCAGTCCAGATCGTAACATGTGCTGGGTAGTACTTGCATGTGAGCATGAGTTATGATGTTGACTGTGTAACACGGAAACCACTCGTTAGAATTCGATCAAATTTTAACGGTATACACAGTTTTTAAGTACCCTAGTATTCCCCCAAATTTCATTATCCTAGGCATTAGAGAACCTGAGTTATTAACTTGTTGATCTTGGTGGTAGCATCTTTATTTCTGTTGATATCTCTGTTATCGTTCAAATTCAGACCCATGTTCATATGAACTTTTTTGCTTAGAATCACCCATACTACCTCCCCTAAAAGTTTTTTACATTGGATTGAATCACCCTATATAGTACACAAGTCTTATCTTTTGTTGTTAAGACTGTCCTACACTCACGCTGTTTATAAAATAGAATAGTCGTGTGGTATCGTCAAGAGTCACAATACAGGCTAAAGTGATTGATCTGCAACTTTAATAAGAAAAATGCATTTATGTATTTTTTTTTTTTAAGTTCTTTATCTTTTTTTTTTTTTTTTTTTTTTTTTTTTTTTTTTTTTTTTAATAATTATTTAACTTAGACAACACATTCAAGAAATATGCAGATGATATTACCATTTACTATTTTTATTATTACTTAGGAACTGTTTATATTCTCACAGCATATCAATGAATTTTTTTTATTTAACATGTTCTGGCCAACACTTATTAAAAGGCACATTCTAATGTGCACAAGATGAACACTGTGCACACACAGATTGTTCTACATTACCTAGTGGCCTTCGTGCATGCTATTCTTTATTGAGAGTGTGTTCAGTTAACATGCTATTCTTGTGTGTTTCAAACACACAAGAAACAAATTACCCAGCATTATAAGTCAGTGCCGTCTGCTGTGGATTAAAATCACCAGCATTACACCACATCTCTCATAATTCATTTTTTCTTGGAAATGCCTTAATCATACGCAAGTAGTTCTGACACCATGCATTAATATTGATTGATCAATACGGAATGATGATGTCTTTTCTCATAAACAAACCCGAAATGTTAGGGTGATCGAGTGTTGATCGTGGTATTGTTGGCAAGTCATCATCTAAGTTCATGGTCTACCAGCAAGTGATTTAATGTATGGCATTCATTGTGTACTTTCATTCGGATGGTTGATTTAGCAAAGTCATCATACCAGGAGCAATCTTTCATAACAGTTTTCTTCAACAATATGGCTTCCTTCTTCAACTCTTTCCTGATTCTGTAGGCGATTGCTACTGACAAGGAGACACCACCCCGTACTCTGATTTACCGAATCTGATAAAAAAAAATTCTTTGAGTAGCTTTTACCCAATTAAATACCCATTCAAAGCCATTCGATGCACTTCACAAAAGTTTCACAGAAAAAAAATTCATAGAGGTATCACCAATGTGTGCAGTTTATACCAGAATCATACTCTATAATTTGGGTACTTATAAACTACACACACTGAAATAAACTTTATGAATTTCCTTCTTAGAAAATTTTGAGAAGTGCATCAAATTGCTTTGCAAGGGTAGTCAAGTGGGTAAAAGCTATTCGTATAATCTTTTTTATCAAATTCAGCGAGTCAGAATATGTGGAGTTTCCTTGTGAGACACTGATTAAATCTGAAACCAGATCTAATGTGACTAACTCGTTTATACTGATTCTATTCTACCAATTTGCTATAAATATTTAGTATAATCTGTTTTGCCTGACCGTGGAGAGCTTTCTTTCATATTCTTTTTCACGTAAGAACAAGAATCATGCCACCAGAGCGACTTTATTATTTTTTTATTTAATTTCATCAAATGGTTTTTCTACCTCCCAATTTTCTATTATATTTAGGAGAAACTTATGAAATATGACTGCAGAAAGACATTTGAACTCTACGCAGGAAATTATTCTGATCACTTCTTCATGTGAACGATTATAAACACTTCACTGGCAACATTACTATCAAATGAAAGTAGAACAGAATTTAGATGATAATGCAATAATATGAGGCTACTTTGATCCAGATGTTCAAAGTTGGCAAATTGATAGTCTGAATCTTTCACTACAGACAGCAATGGGTTGATCAGGTGTCACCCTAGCAGAAGGACCGATAACTACTGAGTAAAGATGGCATGTTTGTTAGCATTGTCAATTTGTGAAGAACAGCGTGGTGTAGTCAGTTTTTTTATGGGCCAAACAAAAAAAATGTGAATGAAATCCACAGGGAAATGTTGGAGGTGTATGGTGCTGATTGTCTGGACCGTAGCAGCATCTCCAGGTGGTCAAAATTCTTCGAAGAGGCCAGAGAAAATCTTTCCAACGAAAAATTGAGGAATTTGGCTGGAAGGTGCTCAAACATCCACCCAGCCTACAGTCCAGATCTCGCACCATCTGACTATCACCTCTTCAGACCAATAAAGAAATTCTTAGGAGGCCAACTATTTGGTTTGCATGAAGAGGTTAAATCAGCTGTATGCAGGTGGCTATGCAACTAGAAAACTGAGTTTTATGAATGAAGTATATTGAATCTGGTTCCATGAAAGGAGAAACGTGTTGAGAGACTTGGTGCATATATTGAAAATTAGGTAAAACCTGCAACTTTCTAGTGCACTGTTCCATTTTTGCTTATTATTAAAAATGTTGCTACAAAAAAATTGTTTGCGATCTTCCCAAAAAATTGTTGTGTTTGCAATCTTCCCTGGTATTAAACACATTCTGCGCTTCACTAAATAAAGGAAAGTTCAAAATTTTAAAAAACCACAGAGTGGCGCTGTGTCTTGTTTATGGGAAAATAGAGATGCCACAGATACACCTCGTTGAATCAACAAACAACTGCACCATCATAAGCAAATTTAAGACTGGCATAAAAGAAATAATTCATAGAAAATTCATGCAAGAATGGCCATCTTTTGCATTTGTATCTGCAATCATCTTCAACTATATTTAACTGTTTAACTATCTAGTCTAGTCAAACTGATCTAGAAAAAGGAAAACTTTACCTGAGAGCTTTAAGTGATGCGTCTGTGATCTGTGAGCAAGAGTCTAGATCGAGATGAAGAAGCTTTGGACAATTTTCTGCCAAGCTTTGGCATGTGCTGAAAATAAACAATTAACAGATAAATAAATCTTATATAAAATTCTAGTATACTTTATTAAATATAACTTCTCTAGTTTTTAAACAAACAAAATTTAGTAATTAAGGCTCAAGATTAAAAATATAACATCAACATAACTCTCCTGCGTATCAAGTATAATACTTTCATAAAACAGGAAACTGGATTATAATGATGCTTCTGGAGTACTTATAGAAAAATTAGTGAGTATTTATAAAATGTCCAGTAAAGTATATTTTAACAATATTTAACAAATAGTATTAATTTATTAAGAAAAAAAGAAAAAAAAAGAAAAAAAAAAATACCTGTCAGTAATATTTTTGCAACCATTTAAGTTCAATTCTTCTATGTTGTTGCAATATTGGGCAAATATTCTGTTAATAAAAAATAAACAGTGCATGGCAAAAATGAGCATTAAAAATTCACATGAGATGTTTGAATTTGAATTGGGCTTTTATTAAATAAAAGTTCAAATTGAAAATAAATGCTGGCATTATTATCGATAAAAATGAAGTGAATAATAATTTTAAAACACAGCATCACTCTATTTCAAAATTTATCAGCTGGACTGCAGATTATCCAGATTCAATTTAGGGATCACCCCCCTCCCCTTTTTATATAAAAAACCATTTATATGCAACTGAAAATGTACCTGACAATATTTTTGACAGTTTTATGAATTTTCAAACTACTTAAAAAATGATATAAGTTCAAATTTGCATCGGATAATAATTCTAAAATATTTTCAAAACTCGAATAACTAATGTATATTAAAAATAATGCCTGTGTGTGTATTTACTTGTTTTTATTTTATTTTATTTACTTTTTTTTTCTTTTTTTGGTTTGTTTTTTACAAAGTTCGGATTTTACGAATAAATGTTCCTGGTCCCCTGAGATTCGTAAAAATGAGGTTCCACTGTACATACAATTACTCGAAGAAGATAATACAACAAAAGAAATGGTGGATAGAAATTATTCATATGAAGTAAATATTTTTTGTTCCAAGACAACTTAAACAGTGGATCTCAATTCCCTAAAGACTTGTTAAGTTCATTGCCTCATCTAAGGTTCTCCAATACAAAAGTTAAATGTTTACAAGAAATAAACAGGCTCATGTGAACTTGAATACTATTGTAAATCTAAGAGATGTATGAGGGGTGGTCATAAAGTCATTACAATCAACATGAAAGAACGATCGCTTTTGAAAACATGTGGTACCACTGGGAAGCGACGGAAAAAAAAAAAATTCAAAGGCGCATTCAGTTTTCAAATGCATCGGTTTATTTCTTAAGATTAATTTGTCGGAATTAACGCATTAAAAAAAGGCAGAAATACCTCATTTAAATTGAATTTGCGAAAGCGGCAAATTTTTTAAATCATCGGCAAAAATGTGCATATTTTTCCTCACTTAAAATTGCCTAAGATGCAGCAAGCAAGACAAAAATACGGTGTTCAAACTATCTACACATTCCACTTAATAATTTAAATGCACAGTTTTAACTTCATTACGTATGAACAGAATAATAAACCATTTATCGAAAATAATAATAAATCTAGTAGGCCCCACACATAATAAAAGTTGAAGAAAAATAATTAGGGGGGGGGGGGGGGGGCGGGGGGGGCCAGAGGATGCACGGGAAATCGTTTGACGTCGAATATCTTTACATAAAATCTCTAAAATTTTTCTTGTAAAAAAATGAAAACCTCTTGCTAAAAAAGTGAAAACCTCTAATCCACATGAGGAAAAAGAAGGTATAAAATTGACAAAAATTAATATCAAAATTGTAAATGTTTTATCAGAGCTTCGTCGGAGTCCATTTCTGCAATCGGCGGATTTCTTGCTAGCAGCCATCAACTCTTGCGCACACTTCAAGCCCATTATGGTTTACAGTGTATTTTGTTTTATTCACATACATCTAAACCTTCTGTATGATAAGTGATAAGAATTTTTATATACTCTATTTTTCTTTACTTGAAATTAGTTTGGGTAATAGTGTTTTAGCAATGTACAATCAACCTAAGTGAAGGCCTTTTTAAGCGCGCTTCATTTAATTGACTGAATATCATAATTAAAAATATAGAATTTATTGACTTCAAATTCCATTTTTATGCAAACTTCTGCAAATATTGTGATTAGTATTTTCAAATTTATAAAAAGTTTGGTAAAATTCTATTCCTTTGATTTTGACGCTGTCCTTAGATATACTGCATTTTCAAATTGCAGCACATAAAAACCGTCTATCCGTTGTCAAATGGTATGGTTCTATCTGTTTGGAATAATTTTTTAAAAGAGACGTTCATTCCTGATATCGTTACAATCAATTCAAATAGAATGAAGAAAAATGATACATAAAATATTCAGCTCTGCTCTTCATAAACCCCTGGATCAGCTGACTTCTCTATCTAGATTATCCTTCACCTATTTCGCTCTCATTGAGCAGAATTTTGAAAAGAACACCAAAAAAAAATTCTTTCGTATGCCATTGTTGATCAAATAATAAAAATTATTACTCTAAAAGGGTTTAAGTTGTAATTTTAATTGTTACTTTTATCAGATTACACACTTATATCCTGCTTATACTATGTATGGTAGACATCGTGCTAAGTATTCATGACGTTGAGGCTACATGCAGCGCCAACTATCAGCCGCCGTAGCCGATATTCGGTAATCTTCGGAAATTGACATTAAAAATCCAATTTTCACATATTTAACCGTTAATTTTAGGGAAACGAATTATTGCATAAAATATATTAAGACAAACTGCATCTAATGACACCATAAAATCAACAAGTGAAAATTCCGTATCACTTGACTTTTAAGTCAAAGCGGCGAGGCAAGGATTCGAAATACTGCCCCATCCATCCTATTCATCTGACCTGGCCCCATACGACTTCTTCCTCTTCCCTCACCTGAAGAATCTGCTTCATGGACAGCATTTCCAAGACGACGACAAGGTCATCTTTGAGATGGAGCAGTTCCTCAACGGCCAAAAGGAGGACTTTTATAAAAGTGGCATCTAGCAAGTTGTCCATTGTTGGGAAAAGTGTCTGGCCCTGGGAGGTGCATATACGGAGAAATGTGACGCTACCACCATGGAGGGCCACCCCATCTCTCAGTCTTTAAGCTGATTGTAATGACTTTATGACCGCTCCTTGTATTGAAACTTCTCTAGGATGCAAAAATGGCACAATCATCAGCGAACATGAGACCAGTCATGAAACAGTCTTTGTCACATTATTCCACATATACACTGAAAAGTCAAAACATTATGACCACCTACTCAAAAATGCGTTGCGCCATTTTTGGCCTGCAAAAACAGCTGCAACTCGCCTTGGCATGAATGCCACAAGTTCTTGGTAGATGACTGGAGACAGGTTGTACCAAATGTCTAAGCAGCGGTCACGCAAAGTGAAGATATTCCAACATGGTGATGTTTGAGCTCTGAGCAGCTGCTCCATAACATCCCAAATGTGCTCTATCGGATTAAGATCTGGCAAGTTAGGTAGCTAGGACATTAATTGGAATTCATCCTTATGTTCCTTGAAACCACTCCAACACAATTCAAGCCTTGTGACATGCGGCATTGTCCTGCTGGAAGATTCCATTTCAAATTGGGAAGACAGACGTCATGTAAAGGGTCCGAATGATGTTCAGATAGTCTGCAGCTTTCATGGTCCGTTCTACCACAACTATGGGTCCCAGAATTGCCCATGAGAAAGTCCCCCAAAGCATAATACCGCCACCATCATCCTGTGTATGGCCTGCTGTACAGGGGGGAGCAACTGTTCGCCTGGAAGTCGGCGTAGCTGACACGACAATCGACGTGATAAATGAGAAATCGTGATTCATCCAACCAGGCAACTCTCTTCCACTTATACATGGTCCAGTCTCGATGTTTCCCGGCACACTGTAGGCGTAGTTGACAATGATGCTTGGTCAACAGAGGCACACGAGTGGGACGTCTGCTGCACAGTCTCATATCCAACATGTCCGCTGAACTGTGTGTTCCGAAACATTTGCACTTGGACCTGCATTGTATTGGGCTGTCAGCTGAGCCACTGTCTAGCGCCGATTTTGCTATACCAAGCGGGACAGTCTCCAACGTCCTTTTTCTTTGACGATGTGTGGGTGTCCAACATCGTGGGATCTACTGCTGGTTTCACTGTCATTTATCCACTTATGCATAAACACTAATGGCAGATCGTGAACAACCTACCAGTCGTGCAGTTTCAGAGATACTTATTCTGAGTCTTCGGGCCATTACAATCTGCCCTCTATCAAATTCAGCAGCCTTTCCCATCACTTGCAAAATTAAGTGCAAGACTGATTCCTTACATTCTCCAGCAGCAGTTAAATTCCATTCCTATTTAATTAAGTGCCCTCCACGTGATCCAGACGAGTTCATTCACTAATGTGGTGATGCTCATAATGTTTTGGCTCTTCAGTGTATATCTTATAATGTTTTTCTCATGATGGTGGTTGATTATTGTACTATACTAAAAAGCAGTCGAGAGGCCACGTCTCCTAAGCAGATTCCAACCTGCATGATGAACCGAGTTGTACCAATAGGCCATTCTGTATATCCACTTAGAAAGTTTAGTACCAATGCATAACAGTTTGAAAAAGTGTAAGGACTGGTACTGATCTTACCTAATCAGCTCAATCAATGATTGTAGCTTCATGGAAGCCATTTGGACTTATTGTAACAGCTTTGCAGTTCACTGCCCGCAGTAGCTCAACTGGTAAGAGCAGTGAAAGGCATGGTCCCTGGTTCGAATCCAGGTTGCGAATTTTTCCTTTTCTTTGCTACGTTGTTAATTATCATATGTTTGAAGAGTTTCTTCAGTTTAATTATTATCTTATCTACCTTTATGTCATCATTAACTTCAAGAGGACATTTCATCTAAAATGATGCTTTATATGAATAAATATTAAAATGTAAAATATTGCTGGAATCAGGTAAAGCCAAATAAAACCTGAAATAAAAATACTTCCAAGAAGAAATGTTGCATACATTTTGAAATATAATACTCACCGTAATGCATTATCTTCAATATTCTGACAACCACGAAGACTTAAAGTTTTAAGAAAGCCTCCACATCGTCTAGATATGTTTTCAACAACTGATCCCTATTGAAGAGTAAAAGAATATACAAAAAAATATTCCAACTGTAATTTTATTTTTCCCAGATTGCATTTTATACAGAAGAATGTTTTTAAATAAATTTTATCACTCAATAATGTTTATATATACAATTTGTGTTCTGATGACAATTGTGGTATTGGCATTAGGATTAAATTTAAAATATTACCAAGTCTACTAGTCAAGCAGAGCACAGATTTTTATAAATTTGCATATTGTAAGTTTACACATAAAGGGCATAATTAATTACTACTTATTAAATGAATTTATTTACAGCAGGTCTCAGATTACGAACGAGTGACATTCCAAGAATGTTCATAAACCATTTTGTTTTATGCGGTGGAAATATACAGAAAAATGCTTAAAATTTGCTAATGATCAAACGTGTTAGCAATCTTGAATTAAATTTCAAAGCCAAAGCTTTTTAAACCAGTCTTTAAATATTATACAGGGTATATCTGAAACCCTGTCACAAACTTTTAGGGGAAGTAGGTATGGATGATTCTAAGCAAAAAATTTCATATGGACATGGGTCGGAATTTGAACGATAACTGAGATATGAACAGAAATAAAAATGCCGCCACTAAGATCAACAAGTTAATAACTCACTTTCTACAATATCTAGGATGATGAAATTTGGGAAAATAATAAGGTACATAAAATTGTGTATACTGTTCAAATTTGAACGAATTCCAACACGTAGTTCCCGAGTTAAGGAAACTGACTGAACATCGTAACACATGCTCACATGCGATTACTAACCACCATGTGTTACGATATTGACTATTCAAATTTTAACAGTATACACAATTTAAGTACCCTATTATTCTCCCAAATTTCATCATCCTAGATGTTGTAGAAAGTGAGTTATTAACTTGTTGAT